>JAGFBZ010000433.1:0-482446 GCA_018398805.1 Hirundichthys speculiger | reverse complement strand
ACGAATCAGGTGAAGGGTCACTAAACCAGGACGCCCATGAAACCAGGATGCAGGTGTCGGTCATCAGATGAACCTGCCACAGCACATCAGTGTCCTGTGGGCTCCGCGGAGGATCGTCCCGTGATGACAGGCCCTCCCCAGGCGAGTCCCGATCTACAGGCCTACCCATGTCAGTAGCAGAATCAGTGCGCCCATCAGGCGAAGTGAGTGGCAGAGTGTTCAGAGTCATGGACAGCACCCTCTGTGGGGGGCGCCGGGCCGCCAGCGGCCAACCGTCTCGCCCACCAGGGGACTGGGAAGGTGTGCTGCTACGAGTGCGCGAGGGGACCTTGCGCCACCCTGTCAACATGCTCAGCCCCTGTCGGTCCTGGAAATGTCCAGGAGGGTCTGGTGGTCTGTAGCGGGTGCAGTGGTTCTTATGAAACCATACGGACTTACCGTCCTACTTTAATTGCAGTGGGAGTGGTTATACAACTTTAACGGTCCCTCTCTACGAGGTTCGTCCACTTCCGTCTAAACCCCTTATGTACACCTTGTTCCCCAACCTCTACGTCTCGCACGTCCCTTGGAATGCGAGGCTCGTCCTTCTTGTGGGCCTCCTGTACCTGTTGAACAAAGCCTGTGATTGGGTTAAAGCACGCAAATAATTGCCCAGTTCACGGTCCAACTGCTCCACAGCGTTGCCCCCTCATGTGGTCCTCTGATCTGCGGGAGGGGCATTGGTCGACCTGTAAGCATTTCATTTGGGGTTAAATGAGTTATTCGACTAGTTTGAGAGCGCATGGCCATCAATGCCATCGGCAACGCATCCACCCAAGTCAGCCGACCATCACTGTCCGCCACAATTTTGGCATCTTAGTTTTCATATACCATTAACACGTTCAAACCGATCCCTGTGACTGAGGGTGGTACACCAGCCATACTTCTGTTTGACACCTAAGAGTTTAAACATTCCCGATAGCATTGTTAACAAATGGCTGCCATTGTCCCATTGATATAGTATCTGGCTGCCAAATCTGGGAAATACTTCTCTGACTAAAAACCTCGCTGCGGCTTTATAGTCTGCTTTTGAGACGGCACAGCTTCGACCCATCGCTGAATCTGCATACAATGACAATCATGTATCTTTTACCTGTACTCGCTGAATCATGTCTACATAGTCCATCATCAGATGGCGAAAAGGGCCGTCTGGCATGGGTAATGAGCCAACGGTTGGTAACATTTTGCGAACATTGTATTTCGGACAATGAGGACACATGCTAATTCTCTGTCCACCATGTAGGTCATGTATGGGGACCACCATACAGCTTGTGTTTTCAGAATAACCTGGGCTCGGTGAACAGTGATCCGGTTCATGCATTTTTCTTATACCATGGGTAGTAAGGAAAGTGGTAAAACAAAATGTCCACTGGGACTTCTTACAACCCCGCGTGGGGATGTTGGGTGCGTACAGCACCCCTCTGTCTCCACAGGTCTTTTTCTGCCTGAGAAACATTGTTTGTGCTTCTATTAATGATGCTAAGTTAGTGATGGGAACAGCATCCTCTTCAAACAATATGGTCCCTGTATTGCCTGACCTGTTGCTTCTTTAGCAGCTTCGTCACTAGGTTGTTTTCCTACTGCAACTGTTTGCATTGTTCTGATGAGCTGCGCATTTCACTATCGCTAGTGCGTGGGAAATTGCATAGCCTGTATTAACTCTAATAGGCCTGCCGTGGCTACAGGGGTGCCGTCAGTGCGCACGAACCCTCTTTGTTTCCAAATGCTGCATTATGTGGCACACGCCGTATCCATAACCACTATCAGTGTAAATTGTGGCTCTTTTTCCTGCAGCTATTACAGGCAGCTGTTTAGTGCTTTTATTTCTGCCAATTGGGCAGAACAAGCTGGGCCATGCTCCTGATTGTAGTTGGTGAATGTGTGATCGGGATTGAGTTGAACTATCCATAGCCAGCCTTATTTCCAGTCTCACCTCTGACACATGAGCCATCAACGAACAAGGTCAGATCGACGAATTGGGTGATTATACAATCACCCTTACTTTCATGAAGGTGTCCGTCTCCTTGAGACAATCATGGGGCTCACCTTCTTTGGCAGTACCATCTTTGTGCGGGTTTATTTTTTTCTCATTATGGTCAGGTTGGGTCCTGAGAGCAGGATCTCATAACCTGTTCTTCTAGCTTGGTAATCACAAAGCGTGGGCTTGTGAGCATATCATGCATTGATGTGAAGTGTAAAAGTGACACTGGATGTCCCATAGTGATCACTGATGCCTTTTATATGCAAAGCAGCTGCTGCCAGGCCCTGATAACAGGGTGCAGCCCTTCTTTCTACACTGTCTAACTTTGTGCTATAATAAGAAATGGTTGTTTACCTGTTTGGGGTGTCTTGCATCATACTGCACATGCATACCCTTGTCTTTCTGCCACATATAGATGGAATGGTTTACCATAGTCCTGGATTGGCCAAGGCCGGGGCAGTTTGGAGATCTTTTTTCAATAGTTGAAATGCCCCTTCTGCCTCATCAGTCCACTGTAACTGGGCCACTGTTTGTCCCTGTCCTGCTGCTCGGATCAGGCCCTTAAGGGGCTGTTTTGAGAGCATAATCACAGATCCACAGTCTGCTGTAGCCTGTCATACCAAGAAAGACACATCTGACCTACAGTCAAAGGTTTTGGGACTTTACTTATGGCCTCCGCTGAGAAGGTGCAATTTGTCTTTTATCCCCACTTAGCTGCCTACCCAAATCTTCCCCTGTTGTCTGACAAATTGTGGAGTTTTCTTTTTACTTACTTTGTGTCCTCCCTCTGCCAGAGCTGTCAACACAGTGATGCTCTTTCCACATTGCTCCTTTGTCTCAGCACAAATCAAATGTCATCCACATACATTAAGGTGGTTGACTCACATCTAGATGACTAAGGTCATTTGCAAGAAACTCGTTGAAAATGGAATGAGAGTGTAATGAACCCTTGTGGCAAACCGAGTATACGTATACTGTTCCCTTTATAAGTAAAGCAAACAAGTGCTGTGAATCAGGATGAACTGTACACTGAAAAATGCTGAACACATTCTATCCCCGTAAACCATTTTGTTCCGGTGGGATTTTAGAACAGCGTGTGAGGATCAGGTACTGGGCATTTCTTCAGCAACTACTGCATTAACTAACCTTAGGTCATGTACTAGCCTGTACTCATTTCCATTCGGTTTCTTAATGGGAAAGATTGGGTGTTTACCTGTTTGTTTTTACCAAAACTCCTGCCTCCACTAATCCTGTTTAATAGAACTTATGCCATCTATGGATTCCTGCCTTAAGGGTATGTTTTTGGTATGGCACATCTAAACCTGGTTTTACACCAAACCTTTGGGGTTCAGCTGATTTTACTAGCCCTACATCTTTTTGTGTTGGGACCATACTGTGTTGGGACTGTTCTAGTAAAGCTACATGTTCATCTGCATTACCATGTTTCTAACCTTCCTCTAGGTACCTTAACCCTTTCTGCTACTGTTTCATCAGCTGATGGCAGGTGATCTTAAAAAATAGTCATCTAGGGAGACACTCACTTGGGGACAGTCGTAGAGTCCCAATTCTCAACTGTCTTGCCGCTTTTACCATGGGGCCCAGATCATGTGACTCATACCCGTCGCAATCAACATGTCACATGTGGTGATGAGTTAGGGCCTAAGAACCAGTTCTCGATGTTCTTATCTGCAAAGTACAGCTGCTGCTGCTCCTTGGGTCCTACTAATGAATATCCTCATACTGGATCACTGTGGTTTTACCATTAATATTTTCATCCCAGCTGGTCTCAAAGTCCTCGTGAGTTTGGTCCTGTCATAAAACATGGTGCAGTGGAGTGGAAGTGTTGGCTCTCTAGCCATGTCATAGTGTTCATTACCAGTGGTCGCCAGGCTTCCCATTGCTGATGAAGAAAAGAGTTATGTGCTGTCAGCTTCAGCCAGTACACTTGAGCCTCAGGACCATGATCGGGAGTCCGCGGTGGTCCTGTAGGTACTATTAGTGGCATCATAGGGAAAGACCAAACTGTCATTTTTATCATCCATCACATCAAATAGATACCATCTGGTGTACATTTAATTTTGCATTCAGTTGGCATACACATCTCTTCCCAAGAGATTGATTGGCGTATCTGCTGAGTATAGCAGGGAAGCATAGATTGTTTTGTCTCCTCCTATCTTCAGCGGAACTGAACAGTCATTGGTATTATTTGTGTTTTCCCAGAGAAACCTACAGTTCGAATCTTTGAAGCTGAGAGGGGAAGATTAGCTCCCTTTTTTTCCTATACAGGAGTACGTGGCTCCAATATCATCATAAATTGGTGATGCTGATACACACAGTTACTTTATTGTGGGTTCCGCTTGGGGCGTAGTGTTAGGGATAGGCAAATTGTCTCCCCCTCAGTTTCTGGGCACCCCTATTGCCAGTATGCTGCTGGGCCCATCCAGGGTCCATTATTCTGATGATCGGGGCCCTGTCCTGAGTTAGGAAACTCAGCATTCGGATTCTGGGACCCGTCCAAGGATTGATTGGGCACTCTCTCTGCAGGTGTCCGATCTGCCCGCATCCCCAACTTGCAGCCTTGATTGATACTGTGGGGGCTGCGCCAGCTATCTGTTGCTGTGGTCCTGTCATGGCCCCTCTGGCTCCTCCTCGGGGTCTGCTCCACCTCCCGCGCATGGGTGGACCCCGCCTCGTCCTCGTCCAACAGGTGGTTGCTGTGCTCCTCCTCCTTGATTGACATGCACATGGATGGGTGGGATCTGTGGAGCCGGTACCACAGGAGCAGAATTGGGCACAGCAGGTGTCTGTCGGACAGGGGGCGACATTGTTGGTGCAATCATTGGAGCTTGCATTACCCCTCCTTTTCCGTATCCGTCCTCGAGCTCTGGTGCAGTCACTGTTACTGCTGCCAGGGTTTTAGGCTTGTCTCGTTCCTTTTGCTCTTGGTCAGCTCTCCTATCTGTATTGGGTTAGCTTGTTAGCCAAGATTCTACTCTGGTCTTCACGAGATTGCTCTCAGCCCTGTATGCATTTACATAATGAACCACATGTTTCAGAAAACACCGGCCATCCATTTTCATTAGTCCCCTACTTCACTCAATTTGGACTGTACTTCTTTAGGCATGGCATTTTTTACATACAGCTTGAATAAGGCTTTTGTTGACTTATTGCTGTCCCATGCACTTCCAGTTTCATCTTTCCACATTTTCTGATAATCATGCAAAAACTGTGATGGGTTATCACTATCCTCCAAACTTCTGTCTCCTATTTTTTTGGGATTCAGCATGATGGATACTTTTCTCTTAAGGCCTTCCAGACATCAGGTCTCAGTAGGTCAAAGGCACCTCGTCATGTTGATGCCCGTCCATCACTCCTCCCATTTCAGCCGCTCTGAAGATCTCTACAGTGGCTGTTTGTCCTGCTGTTTTCACCAGCAGCGCTTTGACATCTCCTGCTGCCAGCTTGATCCCTCCTGTAAGCTCTTCGAGCTTCTCGATCCATTTGTCAGCGCCATCTGTCAGCGGAGTCAACTTCCCAGCAAGTGTCATCATATCCATAAATGACCATGGTATATATCGGTAATCATCATTTGGTCCTTTTGCCAATAACGGAGCCATCATTAACTCTGTCTGTTCCAGTTTTTTTGTCTTTTCAGGGGTAATTGTTGCTGTAACTGTCGGCCACTCCGCAGCTGCATGACATCTAGAGGTCCCTCTACCTCTGCTGTGAGGTTGACGTCAAATGTCAGCTCCTTCTCAGCAGGGCCTGACTCATGGCTTCTCTCTCTCTCAGCTTGAGATCTCTCGAACCGTTCTTTCGCTTCTTGCCATTGTTCCCTCACTTCTTTTTTCAGTTCCTCTCTGCTTAGTTCCAGTGCTTTCATAGCTTGGGCCTGGGACTGATTTACTCTTTTTTCCTGTTCTTCCTCTATTTTCCTCAGTTGCCTCTGCAATTCATGAGTTTCTTCATTTGCTTGTCTTCGTATTTGAGCAATCTGCTGCGTCATCCTATTCAGCCGTTCTTCTGCTGTATCCTGCTTTTTCTTCTCTAAACTGTCACTTTCTTCTCCACTCCCATCATTTTCCCCGTCACTTGAGGCATCTGACTGGATATACTCGTCCTGTTCCAGCTCAGATTCCCTGTCACAATGCATTATGCTTTTTGACAATGTTTTTTTCTCTTTGTATTTTTCCTTTTTGAGTTGTTTTCTGGGCTGGTTCTCCTGTATTTGTAGGTGCTTTTTCTGACCATGAGTGACCCTGCCTTCTTCCTTATTAGGCGTTGATGTTTCTCTTGGTGACCATGCTGATTGTGCTTCATTGTACTTTATCAGTGATTCCAGTTGTTGCAGGCCTCTTTCTGATCTTTTGGCCGTTCGTTCCTTCAGTTTTTCTGCACTTTCCTGTGTCATTTTCCCATACAGTTTGTCATGTTCTCTCTCCATTACTTCTGGTGGTTTTATACGTACTTTACGTATTGCTCCCTCCCCTCCCCCGTTGACAGTGTCACCTGTTCCCATCTTTCTTCATATTTTTTCCTGGCCCCTTCTGCTTCTACAGCCTCAGGAACTACCTGTACCACTCTTGTTATTTCTGCCCTATAATCTTCTGGGTCAAAATAGGTGGGAGATGCAGTTACTGGTGTGTCTTCAAACTCTATGAAATTTGGCACTTCGCCTACACTTTCTCTATTTACTTCATCTCCTGGTGTGTTCATTACAACTTTGAGTCGACCTGTTATCACTCCATCCATTCTATCCTCTCCCAGAACATACTGACCTGCTTTTTCTGTATTATAAGGAGGTGGAGGGGAGTTTGTCTCTTTGTGTAATACTAAGTGCTTATTTGCTTCCGTTCTAAAATATTGTAGGATGTCCCTGTGTTCAGAAATTTTCCGTTTTTTCTTCATATATATTCCGTCATACTTCTTATTTTTGTTTCTTAACCCCTCTTCCACTGTATCACAACATCATGGGTCAAAACTGCCTTCCATAGGCCATCGATTTCTTGCTGTCCTAGCTGTCATTTTATGCCAATTTTTCATACATTGTCTAATTTTTTTCCTATTTGCGGGATGAGTCATGATAATCAGTTTGGCAGGCGTAATAATTTCTTCTCGTTTTCTGCTAGGGCCAGCTCCCATGATTTTATGGCAGGCCACAGTGTCCCCAGGACTCTGTGATTATCTCCCAACCTCTTTTTTCTTTTTTTTTTTCAAAACGGGAGTTTAAAAAATAAAATAAACACACACTAACACGTAGTCTCCAGTCTCCTCCTCAAAAGGAAGGGGGCGTGATAAGGCACGCCTCCTGGGCGGGTGCTTAAAAGACTATTGGCGTACGAATACACCTACTCGTCTAGCACCGCCCTTAAAAATTCAACCCAGAGTCAGTCTGGCGGTAACAGTCATAGAGCGAACATCTCCTCACAGGAAAAATGCCAGCTCTCTAGACAGACAGAGGTACATACACAACCAACCCTCTGTTTTAACTGATACGATATGCACCTTTTCTATGTCTATATTATTTATATCAAATTTTTCATCTTATTTCACACATACTCCTGAAAATGTCCACTCTGTTGCTCATGAATTTTATCTGAATTTTTTAACAAAAGTCTCTTTTTCAGACACATGTCCTCAAAGAGCTCATGGTTTTATCTTTTAACAAAAGGTCTCTTTTTCAGACACATGTCTTCAAAGAGTTCATGATTTTATTATTATTTTTACTCCTTAGCAGAAAGTCTCCTTCTTTTAAACATTAAACTATGTTTTCCAGAAGAAGCTCATAAGTTCATTAACTTTATTTCACTTATTGTCTTCTTTCATCAGAAGCTCATTTCTCATTTAACAAACGTCAACAGAGTGGCTCATTGAAAAATTAACTGGTGACAAAGAAGTATGGATTTCACACAGCCGTCCGTGAACGGACTTTTCTTCTGCTCCTTATACAATCGGGCTACGTGTGCTCGCACATACAGCATTAACAACAGTTACTCAGCTATACCACTAAAATACAATACTCATTACTTTTTCTCTACAGTTTACTCCTTTCTCATTCCACTTTCATGTAACCAACGCACACACATACTTGGTCCCATATCTTATCATTTCCTCTCTCCTACAAACTCAGTCAGCTCACTCCTCCGCATGCGTCCAACTCTGAGCTAGATGAAAAATGCAGAGGCTGCCGCGTGCACGCGCTCCCACACACAGCTGAGGGGGGAAGTGCAGCACCTCAGTCTCTGTCTTCCTCTTAATCTTCACAACAGAACAGAACAGGCGTCCCTGTTAATTTTTACATTTGGGGTTAAAAAAAAAGACATTCATACAGTCCTATTAAGCATGCTTTTGCCGTTCTTTGTCACTTCCTAAATTTTGTGTGGATCACTTCGTCCACATTCGTAACTTTTACTAATTCCAAGGCTTGCCTTAACTTTTTATTTCCGCGTCTCAAAACTTCTCATATATGTTTTCTATCTACACACAAAACATTTCACGAACACAACTTTTTTACTTGTAAACCCTGCATCGCTTGCAGTTATTTTTTAATCTGTTATAACACAACTTCCTGCATCGCTTGCAGTTTTATTTCATTTGCTGCTTCCCTACAGCTTCTCTTTTCTCTGCTCCGGCCACTGCCTCGTTAGGCACCAGTGGTGACGCCTCCGGGCAGTATTTTATTCTTTATCACTTCTTTTGCATCGCTTGCAATCATCTGCTGTTTCTTACAGCTCTTTTTCCTTTTCTTTTTAAACCTAAACTTTCACTAAACTATTCTATTTTTGAGTGTCTGATTATAACTGAGTATTTGACAAATCTGTCCTTTTATCTGTTGTATAAAAGCGTATCCATCCCACACTCAATTTACATATTCAAACAGTCAAATTCTTAAACCTTCAACCAGTTTGTCTTTGCTTTGTTTTACGTATCTGACTCTTTCAGTTAATTCTAGGTTGTTTTGAAAAATTTTCATGGTACCTTCAGACCACTGGACTGGATGACGGCTGAATCCCCTTTGGTTAAATTTAGAAAAAAGCAAAAATGAATTATTATCTCACCTGCTTTGGTGACTGGGCCCCAGGATTCGCCTTCAGAGCCAGTGCCCTTGGCCTTCCGGTCCTTCGTGTTTTCCTCCTTGGCTGAGGCTCGCCAATTTGTCGTGACAAGAGTGTTTTCTGGTTGTCACTTGATCTGAAAATTATTCTAAGTTCTTTTTAACGTCTTAAAAAGTACAAAGTCAAACAAACTGGTTAAAGATAAAATGAAGGTTTTATTGACAATACAATATCCCCCTCATTGAGACAGCCCGGGCAAAATCTGATTTCACAGTGAAATACATTACTTTTTAAACAATTAGGGAGGGTCATTTGGCCTCTTGTCCCTCTTTTGAACTCCTTCTGATAGGTTGAAATTTAAATATCTAACTGTGGTTGGTCCACTGAGGTTGGCATTTTTGATAATTTAGCACCTCTAAAAAGTACCTTCTGTGCCCCATTAGTTTTCTTTAATTTTCCTCGGTAGAGATGAGAACTTCTCTTAATCTGCTCATCTTCCCATACACACTCATATCAGAGGCGCGGTGCCCCTCGGTGTCTCTCCTCACACCCACACACACACATTATACTCCAAGGGGCCCAACTCTGCCTCTCACACACATACCTGCACGTACTGACTGAAGTTCACTAGGTTCAGGGCTTCTTTCACTTCTACAGCCTTCGGCAGGAAGGTCCCCCCATATGAGCCAGGTCCTGCTCGAGGTTTCTTCCTCTTAAAGTGGAGTTTTTCCTTGCCACTGTTTGGTATAAAGGTTTTTTTTCTCCCTACGTGAGAGTTTTTTACCTGCCATTATCATTGATTGGATTTAATTATATAATCTTAGTTGATGATATTTGCTCGGGGGTCATGCTCTGGGTCTCTGTAAAGCGCCTAGAGACAATTGTCATTGTAACAGACACTATATAAATAAAATTGAAAAATTGAATTGAATTGATTTTATAATCCATATTATATTATATATATATATATATATATATATTATATAATATTCCAGGATGGTCGGTCTCTGGTCACTTCATCTGGCGGCCAAGCAAGGGATCCTTCTTGTAGCGCAAAACTGTTGTGGGGAATAAAATACGTAAGACCCAATCTCGATGAGAAAATCAAATTAGAATTTATTAGAGAAAAGAAACAAAAAACTTATGCAGCATAAGGAGAGTCCTCATTCAGTATTCTGTGGACTGCTGAATGACAGCTCTCCTTATGCTGCATAAATTTTTTGTTTCTTTTCTCTAATAAATTCTAATCTCATCGAGATCGGATCTTATTTTTTTTCCACAACAGGTTTAGGGTTCCCTATGAAAATCATGTGCAGGGTTCTGGGTGCTTGCGGCGTCATTTGTGATAAACTCGTTTTTCAGTCTTAGCCTCGAGCTAGTGGGGGAGGTGCTATTTGGCTCTGCTTCTTCCATGTGTGGGTGTTCATGATCCAGTTATCATGTTAATATGCAAATTATCCACGATGTTAATTAGGAGTACTTCAGACGTTCTCAGTTGGAGTTCAGGTCCTGTACGTCGTGGGCCTGCAAACACTTGGTTTTAGACCAGCTCCTCGCTGTGCACAGGAAGGGTGACACCTGTCTGTTGTAGGTGAGGCCTGCTGCGATCATGTTGAGTTTGGTGGTATTTACTCCAATTAAGGTTTATTTTCATTGAATTTTGCGTTTCTTCCTTTTATTATCTCTGCCAAGGAGGTTATGCTTTTGCCGGCGTTTATCTGTCTGTCTCAGCAACAGCAACAGCAGAGTGAGCGGGGAGCAGTCGGAGGACATAGAAGAGTTTTCTTCTTTTATTTATGGGGTGGTGGTTTGCTGGGTTGGTTGCTCTTTGTGACTCTGGTGCTGTGGATGGTGGCGTGGCAGCTGGGGGCCTGGAGGGTGGGTCGGCCCTGTTCAGGACTCAAGGATTGACAATGGGAACCTCTATCAAATTCAAAGGCTGATCCGGATCTGATCCAGAACTAATATTTTATCGCAATCTGTAAATGGCTATATGGGGAATTGTTGCACTTGGCGGAGGTCTGCGCTCTCTGAGTGCTTTTCTTGTTTTCCTGTGAGATTCCATGCTTGCGTCAAATGGTGCCAAAACCAGTGATGTCTCTTTTGCATAATAAGAAACCTGATTCTTTTCTGGCCTTGCCCAACGGTCTACTGGGGGATGCACTTGTGGGTGTTTCTGGTGACTGAGTACTGGTCATTCAGTTGTCTGGTTAGATAGGCATTGTGTTTCCCAATGGGGTTTGGCTGTAGTCTAGAGTAGTTAACCTCCAGAGGTGTCTTTTGTTGTTTCTATTATTTTCAAAAATCTGGCAATCAAAATGAAACTAATAGTTAAAATTCAAACTCCAAATTCAGTCAGGCAATCAACCATTTCCAATCTGATCCTGAGAAGCATAGACATAGAGGGAAACAGCGTGCCCTAGTGCTGTGATCTGGATAACAACAAAAAGTGGTGCAAAACAAAAAGTGGGGAGTGTTGGTTGAAAATTGCATCGGGTCACAGAGACCTGTTTCTGAGTATCTAACGTAGAATATCTAATCTATGTGGGATATCCGATGGGCGCCATGGCAGGGTTTTTCTGAGGCTGGCTGAGATGAATTTAGCTCAAGGCTCAAATGTTAATAACAAGTGGTTAAAATGACTGTGTTTCCTTAATTCATTGTCTTGTGCTGACAACAGGTTGTCCTTTACGCTGCTGTGAGTTACAATGACCATCTCTGCTGTATACACTGGAGATTAAATCCACTTGCACCCTCTGTCTGATTGTCCAGTCAAGTGTTTAAGTGTTGTACAATTGCCACACCAGAACTCACTTCTTATTGATAAACTATTGTACCTTAATATTAAAACTTTATTTTACATAAAGTTAAATACTCAAACTTATTACTTATCTGTTACTTTCACAAATGCAAAAAGAAATTGAAACTGATTTTACCAAGTAGATATTCTTTATAAAACAGATACTATTTACAGTATGCCGGTTGGTCGTCTAAAGTCCCACAAAACCCTAAATGGTAATTGTTGGGTCCATTCATCCATCCATCCATCCATATATACCCATTCAGTCCTATACAGGGTCACAGGGATCTGCTGGAGTCTATCCCAGCTCTCTTCAGGCCTAAAGGCAGGGGTCCACCTGGACAGGTCTCCAGTCCATCACAGAGCCACATGTAGACGAACAACCATGAACACTCACAATCACTCCTACAGGTGATCTAGAACCAGCAGGTAACCTGACATGCAGGTCTTTGGACTGATGGAGGAAGCTGGAGAACCTGGAGGAAACCCACACAAGCACCAGGAGAACATGGAAACTCCACACAGAAAAACCTGCTGAGGTTCAGACCAGGATCCTTCTAGCTGGGAGACACCAGAGACCACCAAGACACCCTGCTGCTCGCCATCGGGTCTTGTGGTGGTTTTCCTCGGTCCTCAGTGGGATCTTGGGTCTTCCTGGGAGCATTTAAAGGCAGAGCGCCCTAGAGACGCCTGCTTGGTTGGTTACTTAAGAGATTACGAGTTTACCTGACAGTTTCGAAACAGCATAACAGTTGCAGGGAGTCTGCTCCTTTAAAGATGGAAAACTCTCCCTCCCTTGTTCTTTCTAGAATTATACATTTAAAATGGATGAGGAGTGTCAAATAAAATGAACTTTTTCAGTTTAAAATCTCTTCTAAAACCCTCTGAGTTGTTTAGACTCAGCCTCTGCTGATTGTCCTGGTGTCGGTGGATGAGTTGGTGCTACTCTCCTGTTTGACTTTCTGCCAACTTAATGCCCTGTATGTAAACTGACACGGTTCACCAGCGGTCTGGTGCAACTACCTCCATTGACTTGTTTAGCCATGTTTCACAGCTGCGGTCCACGACTGTTCCTCGTTCTGAGGGCCAATCGGCGCCGGCCGATCCCTCCTCATGTTGGGTCAGGAGGCCCTGCTCATTCACTTCAGAAAGAAACATCCTCCAGGTGTCGCTGTGGCACATGACTGGCAGCAATGTGTCTGATTGGTCTAGGAAAGCACCAACAACAGCAGAGTGAGCGGGGAGCAGTGGAAGAGGACAGACAAGATCCTCACCGGAGCACACAGACAGTCGGAGGACATAGAGGAGTTTTCTTCTTTTATTTATGGGGTGGTGGTTTGCTGGGTTGGTTGCTCTTGGTGACTCTGGTGCTGTGGATGGGGGCGCGGCAGCTGGGGGCCTGGAGGGTGGGTCGGCCCTGTTAAGGTTCTGGTCCCATGGGTTTTGTCCTGGGCCTCCCGCTGGTGGGGGTGTGTTCTTTGTGGGGGTGGAGGGCTTGTACTGGTTAGTGTCTCTGGTGCTGTTCTGCTGCTCTGTGGTGTTGGTGCGACTGGGGCGCTCCGACCGGGGCGCTCCAACCAGAGCGACACATTCAGATGGGGCAATTGAAGCTTTTTCGGATTAATTTATTTTTCTAATATTGACATCATACGTGTTTTAACATATTAAGTTTTAATATGAATCTTTTTACATAACATACACAACACTTTATTATTTGTAGTTTCTGATGGTATAAAAGTGCGTTTGTACACGTGTATGTCTGTTGAGACTGAACCAAGAACTAAGTTGGTTCATTTTCTCCATGAAACAATTAATAAACTGTCTTTGTCTTTGTGTCCGAATGTTCACTGATCAGGAAATACTTTAAAGCAGAACAGAAGACTTTAGTTGATGTTCTCTACCAACAGGCCATGAGATATGGCTGCAGCCTGGGTGTGATGAGGAACAAGAGAAAAACACACTGGCATCTGACTGGATTCTGGGTACATGTGGCAGAGCTTTAATGTCAGCCTCATCGATACTTACAGACATTTGTTTCTCTCACTCAAGTTTTCAAACGTTCCCTCTTACAAAGAGTGAAACTGAGAGCAAAAGGTATAAATGATACAGAAGCATACAGAAGATAATATTATCAATCACAGAGACAAAACTCAGATGAAACTAGTGTAGAGTAAACATGGACATTTGTTTCCATTAATCACAGTGAATCTTGAATCATTTCACATTTACATTCAGTGTTGATGAAGCTTCATGAGAAGATCAGACAGTTTGATTGACAGGACAGATGATCAGAGGAGCAGAGTTTCTACATCCATTATTAATACAAGGACAGAAGAACGGGTAGAGTTTATCAGTGAAGCAGCAGCCAGTAAATGAGTAGATCAGTGCTGCAGCATCTACATCATAGAAGGAGACCAGACCCTCCTCATAATCCACAAACACCCCCACCTTCTCAGGAGGAGAACTGACAGAGAGACGGACTGAAGGACCAGCACAAGCTCTGTACTCATTTCTATTTCTCAGTATTACAGTCCAGTAACCATCCTGAGGCCTCAGTGTGATCTCTCCCTTCCTGTTGATCATCTCTCTGACCACTCCTAAAGTCCAGTCAGTCTTTCCTTCAACCTGAACCTGAAAGTAAAATCTGCCTGAAGAGAAACTCTGATTTCCTAAAACACAGACAAAGGTGGAGAATCTCTCTGGATTATCTGGAAGATTCTTCCTCTCATAACCACAGCGAACTTGTTTTCCATCATCAGACAGGCTCAGATCAGGATGTGCTGTATCAGGATCCAGAGTCACATCTACTTCATACTGCTGGACCCTCCTCAGCTCAGCTTCAAGCAGCTTCTTCATCTGTTCTCTGAGAGTCTTCTCCAGCTGATCCACAGCTCTCACCACAGTCCCCTCATATGATGGTGGACGGACTCGGACCTCTGTCCAGTTCTTGGTGGGTGGAGCATCTTTCAGGGATGAGAATCTCTGGAGGAGGTGGAGGTGGTCTTCAGAGCGTGAGAGCTGCTCCACCTCAGAGCTCCTCTTCTTCAGCTCAGAGATTTCCTGTTCCAGATCTTTGATGAAGTCTTCAGCCTGTTTCTCTGTAGTTTTCTGTTTGTCTTCCATCTCCTTCATGAACTTCTCCAGGCCTCTCTCAGCAGACTCCTTCAGAGCAGTGAAGACCTGAACACCTTCTGCTTTCTCTCTGTCTGCAGCATCTTTACTGATCTTCAGAGACTCTTTGATCTCCTGAATCTTCAGTCGTCTCTTCTGGATCATCTGCTGAATTTCAGCCTCTGTCTTCTCCAGCTCTGCCTTCTTTCCTTCATATTCTTCTCTCAGAGGAACAAACTCATGAGTCTTGTGGTCTAAAACAGAGCAGAGCATGCAGACACATGTCTGGTCGGTCTGACAGAACAGCTCCAGAGGTTTATCGTGCTTCCTACACATCCTGTCCTCCAGGTTCTCCACAGGCTCCACCAGCTGATGTCTTTTCAGACGTGAAGCTGTCAGATGAGGCTCCAGGTGAGTCTCACAGTAGGAGGCCAAACACACCAGGCAGGACTTCAGGGCCTTCAGTTTGGTTCCAGTGCAGATGTCACAGGGAACTTCTCCTGGTTTGGCAGCTTGTTGCTGTGAGCTGCTGCTGCTGCTGGCTTTCTGCTGAGCTTCACGTCTGAACTCAGAAACCATCTCTCTGATGAAGGTGTTGACTCTCAGCTGAGGTCTGGTGGTGAACATCTGATTACAGATGGGACACTTGAAGAGAACATGAACATCCCAGTGTTGAGAGATGCAGTCTTTACAGAAGTTGTGTCCACATGGTGTGGAGACTGGATCAGTGAAGACATCCAGACAGATGGAGCACAGAAACTGATCTCCAGATCTCAGGTTGCTGCCAGCAGACATGTTGGATCTCTGGGAACAGAAGTTAGAGGGAAATGTTCAGTTTCTGCAATGAGGAAGTGAACAACAAGAGCAGGAAACCAAAGCTGAAAGAAAGAATATAAGGAATCCTCAGTGACTACAAACATCTGAAGGAGAGAACATTCATTCTCATCCTCTTCAGTCACAAGTCCAGCAGTATTAAACCTGGTCACCTGAATATTCACTGAAGGAAATGTTCCTCTAAACGTTCCTGTTGTTGGTCCAGAGTAAGTGGGAGTTTCAGAGAACAACATTTAGTCAACAGAGTCGAAGTTTTGTGGTCCCACTGACAGAAACACAGTAAAGGTTTTCTTCTGTACTCACCAGTGTCTTCAAACTCTCTGCTGAGTTGTTGAGAACAAACTTTGAACTGTGAATTTCTTCAGAAAAACAAGCAGACAGGTTTAGTCTCTGCTGCAGCTCTTCTGTCGCTCTGACCAACGTTCTGATTCACTCAAAGGTGTGGCTGTGAAGTTTTCCTGTATTTCCAGTTCTGCTGCTCCTCCTACAGCTCTGAACTTTACACCTGATAACGGTCACGTGACTTCCAGACACCATGAGTTTCATCTTGATGGTGACCTTGTTTCTGTTTTATCTGAACTTATCTGTCGTTTAAATCTCCAGCAGCTTCCTGATAAACTCTGTTCAACATCTGTTCACTGTGCAGCAACGTTTCTCAGATGTAAATAAGTGTCCTCACAGTCATCTGCAGCTGTTCAACCATCCTCTTCATGTCATTTGTATTGTTTAGTTTCTGCTCAATCAGGAGGAAGACTGTTCAGTCTGTTCAACCTGTAACAGTCTGCTGATATGCTGACCTCTACTGGACGAGGAGAGAAACATCAACCTGCACCATGAAGACTCCAGTTTTCTCCATAAAACACCTTTACCAGATGTTTCTTCTTCAGCTCAGGCATTTAAGCTGCTCAGCAGAGGAGTTTCATTCACCACAAAACTGACTTTAAAGGATCAGTTTCAGTCCCTGACAGGAATCAACTGTCTCCTTTAGTCACGTAGGTGGACTCTAACAGCTTCTCTGTTCTTTATTGTTAGATTGTTGAGGTCAGGACAGTGATACATCCATTTCTGTTCATGAGTCTTTTGTACTGGAGGATACAGGCTCTATGTGTGGTCCAATAAACAACACCAAAGAAATAACTGTCAACATCATCATATCTAACAACCATGATAATGTTTTATCTTCCCAGCCATATTCAGCAACAACAAATAAAGTCAATTTACCTTCATAAGGAAGTGACACCTGCTGACTTCAGCAGATATAAGTTAGTTTCTGATGTTCCAGCAGATTACTCAGAAATGAGAAACTGTTCAGAAAGTTCTGGATGAGCTTCAGCTTTGAGAACCTTCTGTCTGCTGAAGCAACAGTCACAGGAAGAGTGAAAGTGGTTATCAGGACAATCCACAGAGAAGATGCAGTTCCTCCAGATGTTCTAGTGCAGTGATTCCCAAAGTGTGGGCTGTGGCCTCTGGTGGGCCGTCGTGCTACTGCAGGTGGGCTGTGAGAGGTCCATCCATCCATTAGCATCCTCTGCAGGGTCACGGGGATTTGCTGGAGCCTATCCCAGCCGTCTTTGGGCAAAAGGCAGGATGCTACCTGGCCAGGTCGCCAGTCCATCGCAGGACCACATGCAGACAAACAACCACTCACACTCACTCCTACGGGCAATTTAGAACCACCAATCAACCTGACATGCATGTCTTTGGACTGTGGGAGGAAGATGGAGTACCCAGAAAAAACCCACACATGCACGGGGAAAACATGCAAACTCCACACAGAAACAGAAACAGAAACACAGGTCCATTTTTTTCAAAAGTCCCAAATGCTCTGATATGTCCAGATATGTGTTTCTGACAGTCCTAGGAGGTCCTGTAAAATGTTTCATGTGTCCTGGACACTACGAATTTTTTATGAATGTTTACCAAAAATCATCTCTTTTGGCCTTTTCTTGACAGAGATAGGAGGGTGTCCACGTACTATCATTTACCATGGGTTTTCCCCTAACTTTTTCCTTGCGTTTTAACCAGTACGCGTACGGCTTCTCACGGGGGGGCTGAGGTGTCCAGAGCCTCCTGACCACCGCTTTCGGGCTCCAAGGAGGCCCCCGAACGACATATTTGAGCCTGGGCCCGCAACCAAAGCCGGTGGGGATGTAAATTTTCTCTGTGGCCTATGGCCGTGAAGTTCGCAAGGTACATTCGTAGGTTGATGGAATCACCTACCTGTGCTGAAGAAAACTGTTCAAGTTTGGTAGTGATTGGACCTTTTTTTGCTAAGATACAGCTGTTTAAAGGGTGTACATGAACTGTCACTGAGCCGTAATTGTGACTAGTAAGTCTGTGTACACTACTGTTCATGGACTTGCTAATCAAAATTACAGAATTCGGGTATTCTCATGTTCAGTTTGGTGGAGATTGGAGCACCCTGAAATTTCGGCCAAAAACACACTTAGCTGAGAGAAGGAGCAAATGCTCCGCGACCTGTATCTCGAGAACGGTGCGGTCCCGGAGGCTGAAACTTCAAATTTAGGATGTCCTCATAGACTATTAAGTGTGCAAAGTTTGGTAAAAATCAGAGCCACTTTGACTTTTCATCCAGGGAGACAGCGGGAGACGGGGGGTGAGCGGCTGACCGAGGCCGAAAATAGCGCACCTGTCTCGGATACAGTGTTGGGGAGGCCCGGTCCCCACACTATTAAATCACTGCTGTAATAAATAAATGTCTCATTTATTAAGATCTGGCCTTCCTTTAAGACACACACTACCCCTGCATAAATGCACATCAGCATTCTTCCTCAGTTTCACCCTATGTGGTGCAATTACCGAGGATCCAACATGAATCAATCCATGTACTGAGCAGGGAACGGGGAGGTCCCGGAGGCTGAAACTTCAGATTTAGAATGCACTCATAGTCACTATTAAGTGTGCAAAGTGTCATAAGGTTGGAGAACCATTGGTTTTTGGTCATTTTTGCCATACCTACCCCTGAGCTTCTGATTGGACCAAAAAATGACATCACAAAAGTGTCATCATCGGCTGTTTACACAGTCAGTGGTTCAAAACATGTGTTAGGACACTAAAACACACTGGGAAATTGTTCATAATAAGGTGTTTTGGACAGTTTGGACAGTTTGGACAGCCTGTGTGTGCAGTGTCCTGCACACACAGGCTGGTTTCTCAGCCCTGGAAGGTGCTGGAGAGGTGAAACAACCATGGATGAGCCTCATTAGGGTCCCAGAGGTCCCGCTGGAGGTCCTCTAAAATTTATGAGAACCGGGCCAAGGACCGGAACTTCCAGTTGATTGAGTCCGAGAAAGGCGCACCGTTATCGGACACTTGTTCGTCGATCACTGGTCCTCAGCTGGAGGTCCCGACCCGAGCGGTCAAAACTCAGGCCGAACGACACCGGTCTACCCTCCAGAATATTCTAAACTCTCTCCTGGTAGTCTCGGACTTGTATCATGAACCGTGAGCGAGCACCACGTAGCACGTTCAGAACAAAAATGGAGTCTGGCGGATCGTGACCGGAGAAAAGTAGTGCCACGTCCGAGCACATTTCAGAGCATTTGGAACACAATAAAATAGGTTTGTAGTAAAGTGTAAAAAAATGTTATCGGCTTTATCTAGGGAACCGTGAGGTCCTGGAAGCCATAACCCAGATTTAACATCATCCTATAGGTGCCTATAAGTGTATAAAGTTTGGTGTAAATCGGAGTATCTTTGACTTTTTTCCTTCAGGGACGAGGGGGCACCTGTTAGCCAGCGTGGCTGAGGATGGCGTGCCATTCCCGGACGCAAATCCTCCGAAGACCGGGGTCCATTTCTGGAGCTCCGTTAGTCCCAGAAACTCCAAGTTCTCCAGAAATCACTTTGTTTATCATATAAACATGCTTAATAAGTTTCATTTCATTTGGTTGAAGTTCATTTTTTGCCGATAGAAGAGGGGACCTCCAGAAACCTCCAAGGGTCTCTGTGGAGCAAGCCAAGACGAGGAGGGCACACCAATCTCGGATAGACCCTCAGGGTGTGGGGGGGTCTCGGTCCTGGAGGTTCCACCAAGGATGAGTACTCTTCTCCGGAAGAACCTCCAGGGGTCTCTGTCGACCAAGCCAAGCCGAGGAGGGTGCACCAATCCCGAATAGACCCTCTGGGTGTGGGGGGGTCTCAGTACTGGAGGGTCAAATTTTCCAACTTGTCCTATAGGTCACATACTTCATTTCTATCACCCCTGGGGGGTCCTGGAGGGGGTCTTGGGGTCGGGGGGGTCAATTTGTTGACTAAAATCCCAAATCATCAGATAAGTCCAGTACTAAGTTTCTTTCACTCCTGGGGGTGGGGGGGGGGGGGTGGGGTGTCTTAGTTGGGGGGTCCATTTTTTTCAAAAGTCCCAAATGCTCTGATATGTCCAGAAATGTGTTTCTGACAGTCCTAGGAGGTCCTGTAAAATGTTTCATGTGTCCTGGACACTACGAATTTTTATGAATGTTTACCATACCTGCAAATACATTGCTTCGGAGGTTACTTCAAAGGTCCAATTCCCACCACACTTGCAGAAGGTCATATCTTAATAAACATAAACATTTTCTGAAAGGCCATGTCCTGGGCTTTACAGAGCTGTGTGTTTTATCACAATCTGAGCATTTATGGGGAAGTTATGAGGTTTCAAATATGGAGTGCTCTGGTTATAAGATGTTGGATTGCTGATGTGTGTTTTATCAAAATCTGAGAGGCAGAGGAGAGGATCAAATAAAGGCTTACAAAGAGAAATAAACCTACCAGGACACTTTTCATACTTCTAGGGCGGGGACCAGGCCTCTGTGAAAGCGTATACGGGAAAGTTGTGCTATTTTCAGCTATGGTCAGCCGCTCACCCCCCTGTCTCTCTGGATGAAAAACTCCAGGTTCCTCCGATTTTTACCAAACGTTGCACACCTATTGGTACCAGAGGGCCACGGCTAAAGCCTGATTTATACTCGAACGTCAGGTCGTCTGCATCACCTACGCAGACGACGCAGAGATGCCCCCCCACCCTATGCAGAGACTTAGCAGACACTCCGGTGCGCCTACCCAAAATTGTAGGTCAACGCAGAGAGTATCGCAGAGAGGAGAGAAAGGAGACCTCTGATTGGTCAATACTACTTCTGCATAGAAAAGACCGCGTTATTGAAGAAATGAGGAAATACCCACATCTGTACGATTTTCGTTCTCCACACTACAAAGACAGCACATATTCTTGTAATTCATGGAAGGAGATTGTGATGAATGTGGGTCTACATAAGGCCGAGACGGTGAGGAAGTGGAAAAACGCAAGAGATACGTTTAGTAAGTTTAGCTAGTCCGTGATTGTCCCTCTTGCGTTGTGGCTTGGAATAACATAGCGGAGACCACGCAAGTATAAATCAAAAGTGTCTGCAGCATCTCTGCGACAAGCTGACAGTGACACATTGCCGCGAGAGTATACACCTTTTCGACTTAAAAATTGTGGACATGCGCCCCCTAGTGGCCTGGACANTAAAACCCAGATTTTTGAAATACTTTCTGTGTCCTTTGCTTACTGCTTGGTCCCTCACACTCATAAATATAAATAAATACATTAATAAATTAAAGCAGGATAGACCACATCAATAAATAAAATACATTAAGATTTGTTTAAAAGAGAGACAGCAGCAGGGACGAAGCTGTTTCCTGTAATCATGTGGTCCTCGTTTAGGACTATAAATCTGCGTCCTGATGGCAGTAGCTGAATCCTCGCAAAAGGGGGGAGGCATCATTGGGGATGGAGCCGGCGAGCCGCTGCAGCTGCTTCGCATACAGCGACTCCAGGCTCCAGGAGAAGCCTCTTCCAGAACTGTTGACCAGGGGGATCAACACCAGTTTATGTGTGTAAGAGTCCTGATTCACATGGAGTTGTCATAGGAAGATTGATACATAAGTTTGCATGATAGGGTTGAATGATTGAGCTTATCTCCTACATGGACAGCCATGTCCACCATGTTCATGTGAGATCTTTTGTTATGCGGCAATCTTGAATGAACTCCTGACCACAGAAACAGGCCAAACGACAACAACATCCAAATTAAGGGCATTTTTGAGCCAAATAGTCCACAACCTTCAGTCCAGCAGCTGCCATTGTCTCCTGGGAGTCTTTGAATCAGTCATCGGTTCACCAGGTTCAGCCATGTCACTCACCAAGCAGAGGAAAGCACCTAGGAGTTGAGCAGCGTAGCTTGGAGTGCAACCAGAGGGCCATCAGCACTCCTCCCTTCAGCTGAGATGTCCCCTCAGTTGGTGAGACGTGAGTTTCACCTGGTGATAGGTGGAGTTAGAGAATAGAGAATAGAATAGAATAGAATAGAAAGAATAGAATAGGAATAGAATAGTACTTATTACTCAGACGTTACAGCAGCACAGGTTGGACAGATAAAATAAAAAATATATATATAGCTCTCAAAAAAATTCTAAAAAATTGAATGTTAAACATCTATTCACCAGACTATTTACAATTTAAAACATATCTACACATTCTCTTTGATAAAATGAAGTGGAGCTGTTGATATTTTACATTGTACTTTACATGAGATGGGATGGTGGATATTTTACAGGGACCAATTAAAATAAATAAGTATGGCATAAATGAAGTGTAAAAACAAAAAAATATTGCACGAGTTGGGGATATAGGGTTGTCAGCAGACAAAAGGGTGTTCCATTAAGTCCTGCTGTTAAAGATCTGAAGGCTGATGGGATAAAAGGACCTGCGGAACGTTCCTTCTAGAACTGTGGCTGCAGCAATCTGCTGCTGAATGAGCTGTTCAGTGCTGAGCGCTTAATCACCTCTACTCGATGCTGGGTGATTTATAGCCGGAGGGAGGTCATCAGCTGGTTCTGGCACCTTCTTGCAGTGGCTAGCATGGATCCAGGTGGCTCTCTCTGCAACCTTTACCGCCATATGGTGGTCAGAGCACCAAGTTCCAGTGTCTTCTTCTGAAATCCTTTATCACCACCCTTCTCCCAGTTTGAGTGAATGAAGTGGGATGTCTGCTGGTTCAGGAAGAGCTCTTTTACCTGCTGTGAAATATCAGAAAGCATACAGTTTGCAATAAGATAACATGATAGCATCACACATGGAATTGGAGGGGAGGGCGGTTTTACCGGACCCACTTCAAGACTGGGGGGTCTTCCAAACAGGATTTCAAAAGGGCTCATGTTTACTCGAGCCTGTTTACACATTCTGATATGTGTGAGTACAAGTGGAAGTGCTTTAACCCATGAAAGGCCAGTATCTTCACAACACTTAGCTAACTTAGCCTTAAGGGTACATTTTCTCTTTCCACTGCACCAGCACTTTGAGGAGGTAAGCACAGTGTTTTTTTAGCGTCAGTCCTAAAAAAGTTCTAACTTGAGTAACGGCATCGCTCACAACTAAGGACCATTATCACAACTAATTTTGTCTGGATCCCTAATCTCTGAATTATTTCGGTCAGCATTGTTTTAGCGACGGCATGCTGTTAGCATTGTTTGGTAGGAAAACTTCCATCCACTTGGAAACACATATCCACAATAACAAGTGCCTGTTTTCTGCAGGAGTTACGAACGACGGAGCTCAGGCAGGGAACAAGGAACTTCAGCAGGAGGGGCTGAGAGGAAATGTTGGGACACAAGAAGGTTCTTTTGGGCTGCAGCCTTGGCAGTGCATCAGCTCTACTGTTGCCTTGGCTAACAGGGTCAGAAGAAGAAGTGTGGGCCTGACATTTACACACAGCAATGGTAGATGGAAGCAGAATGGCTTCAAGAAGAGAGAAGATTTGTGGTGCATTTAAAATGGGTTTGCCATCAGATTTTTAAGAACTTTGTTTTCCACAGCGCTCCAAAGTCATGAATGACCCAAATGCATATCTGGAGTCTGTATAGATGATTACAGACTTACCTGCAGCCAGTTTTGCATGCCTCGGTTAATGCACTGAGTTCTGCAGTCTGAGCGGAATAATGGTTTGGGAGTGGTCCTGAAGATAAAAGATCATGAGAGTCAGCAAGTCATCAATGTACGGAGGAGAGCAGTGCCAGGTGTCAATTTAGGGATTCAAGGCTGCTTTTAGAGCAGCATTGTAAATTGTGGGCTTTCGCAATAACCCTGACCAAGTCATGTGAAAGCCAAGTATTTTTTAAAAGTAAATGCAACCAATATGACCATCAGGGTGAACAGGAACTGAGAAAAATGCATTTGAGAGATCCCCTACAGAAAATATTTTGTATCCTGATGGTACCTGAGATAAATTGTAGAGGATTTGGGACGATCGGCAAGGCGCCCCATTTGGTGGCTAGGGGGGCTACAGCCACCACTGGATTACTCTGAGCCACCCTTTAGCCACCCAAGGAGGCGATTGAATTTATGTAGATCTAGGAATATATTTTAAACCAGCTTCTATAGTTTTAACAGAAAAAGCAACAACAATATATATTAGAAGAATAAGAATCAGACCACAACGGGATCCTAAGCCCTGTTTACATGCGTAGATCCATTGCTCCGTTTTAAGATCCCCCTCAACCCCTCCCCTCTCTTCGACGCGATGTTCGAGGTTGCTGAAGTCAGTTTGGAAACTGAAGAAAAGCATGCAGTGCATTCAACAGCAAACCAATGCATGAAACGAAAACACGATATAACACATTTTTTTGGCAAGAGTGGAAGTACTAGTGAGAAGAAAAGTGAGAATGTTGAGGAAGACCCCGATGTAGAAGAAGTACCGGTATGCAGTGAGGATGAGTCCAGGGTGAGAACAGGGACAAACGGCAGACGATAATCAATATTCCTGAATCGTGTTTTCGTTTATCCTCTAACCTCTGTAGATTGAAAGCAATTCAGCAAAGTGTTAGTTAGCTATGCTAACTTTTCCTTAGCGTGCTAACTTCATAGAGCAAGCAAAAGTCTCAATTAGTCAGTATGCACATGTATAAAGTATATTCCACGTATTTCCAGTCAAATAAATATACTACTCAACACTGCAAACTCTGTATAACATACATACCCACAAAGTCCTTTTCAGAATTCGTTGTGTGTGGCCATTTTATTGTCATGAATAGCTGAATAACAAATATACAAGTTAATATAAGTAAAGTGATAATAAATACTGTTAAAATATATAATATATAATATAGATATATATATATATATAGATATATTATTTTTTTTTTTTTTTTTTTTTTTTTTTTAATTTTTTTTTTTGGTTTTGTTTTGGTTGGGTATGCCCCCAAAGAATTTGCTTTGCACCACTAGCCACCAAGATTTTTTTTCTGCTGGCGCCACTGACGATCGGCCCTTGGTAATGCTGCATTAACACTTTGTAGATCCTGAACAAAACGCCCTCCTGGTTGATCTTTGTCTCTTTCTTACAGGAAACAAAGGTGAACGAACAGGCGATCTGTCACAAGGACGATGACTCCGCTTTAACCAGAGAGTCATTAACCAGGGAACTAAACACTGGTTTAATGCCAGTTACAGCCTCAGGTTTTAGAGGGTATTGGCCTTGGCAAGGTCTGTAATCAGACTTTGGGTAATAACACAGGGTCACAGTTTTTTATCAGACCAGCATCATATTATTCTGGGCCCAGAGATCTGAGGGGACGTCCCGTAAGGAGGGATGGCTGCTAACTTTTCCTCAGACAGGAAACTGTGAGAAGAAGTTACAGTAGCCATGGAAACCAGTTTCACTAATTTGCATGCATGTACAGTACTAGATTTGTTGTCTGTACACTTTTAGGGAGGGGAAAAAACAAACTTTGAAATCAGGAGTGGGTTGACAGTCCTGAGCGTCATGACATTTTTTTTTTACACAAGGATCTAGATCCCACCATGTAAACTGTGTGCCTTGGCCAAAGGCAAATGAAGAAAGGATCCTTGAAAAGAGAAAAAAATTTCTTGTGCAGGGGTCAGAGATATGGAGTAGCACCAGAATCATCATAAAAGACACATTCCTCCTATTTTTAAATCAGAGCGCTATGTTTTTCACTTCTTCCAAATCTCTTTTTTTTGTTTCTCAGTTTCTCTTCTCTTTTAGTCAATTTCTTCATCTTTCCAACTCATTCAAACTCAATGAACGCCCACTGGAAACCCATATTCTGAGTCCAGAGAGCCCAACATTCAACACTCTCAAGGCTGTACTTTTCTCTCATATATTCCTCATTGGAACTTCAGGAACAGAAAGAGGTTGGATTTATCAGAACCCATTTCCTTAGGGTCAGTGTGCACAGTCTTGAAAATGCAAACATTTTGCAGAGTATGTTTGCCTGCCCCAAACAGTAAAGCCTAACCTTCTGATTTACTACAGAGGTGCGTTTCAGGCTAAAATCTCAGAAAACTAACCAGTCACGGTTACCCACAACTAACCTTCCCCAATGCTATGGAGAAATGCTGAAACCACCTCAGATCTAAACCTTCGAGACCAAATGTGTTGAAAGAATTCTCACCGGATCAGATTAGAGAACTGAGTTCATTGGATCCAGCGTGGCAGTCAGGACTCAGTGAGTCAGCCCTCTTGTCTCCTAGTTTTGAGGTTGGAGGCTGGAAGTAATATTCCAGGATGATCGTCTCTGGTCACTCCGTCCGGCAGCCAAGCGAGGAATCCTACTTGCAGCGCCAAACTGTTGTGGGAAAAATAAGATACGATCTTGATGAGAAATCAAAATAGATTTTATCAGAGAAAAGAAACAAAAAACTTATGCAGCTAAGGAGAGTCTCATTCAGTATTCTTTGGACTGCTGACTGACACTCTCCTTATGCTGCATAAGTTTTTTGTTTCTTTCTCTAATAAATACTATTAGATTTTCTCATTGAGATCGGATCTATTTTTTTTCCACAACAGGTTTAGGGTTCCCTATGAAAATCATGTGCGGGTTTCTGGGCGCTTGTGGCCGTCGTTGTGATAACTCGTTTTTCATCTTACTCGAGCTAGTGGGGGAGGTGCTATGTGGCTATGCTTCTTCCTGTATGGGTGTTCATGATCCAGTGTCCTGCCATCGTGTTTAATATGCAAATCATCCACGATGTTAATGGGAGTACTTCAGACGTTCTCAGTTGGAGTTCAGGTCCTGTACGTCTGGGCTTGCAGAACGCTGGTTTTAGACCACTCCTCGCTGGGCTCAGGGGGGGGGCACCTGTTTGTTGTAGGTGAGCTGCTGCGATCAGTTCGTTTCGTGGTATTTACTCAGTTAAGTTATTTCTTTGAATTTTGCCTTCTTTTTTATTACCCTTCACTGAGGAGGTTATGCTTGCCGGCGTTTATCTGTCTGTCTCAGCAACAACAACAGCAGAGTGAGCGGGGAGCAGTGGAAGAGGACAGACAAGATCCTCACCGGAGCACACAGACAGTCGGAGGACATAGAGGAGTTTTCTTCTTTTATTTATGGGGTGGTGGTTTGCTGGGTTGGTTGCTCTTGGTGACTCTGGTGCTGTGGATGGGGGCGCGGCAGCTGGGGGCCTGGAGGGTGGGTCGGCCCTGTTAAGGTTCTGGTCCCATGGGTTTTGTCCTGGGCCTCCCGCTGGTGGGGGTGTGTTCTTTGTGGGGGTGGAGGGCTTGTACAGGTTAGTGTCTCTGGTGCTGTTCTGCTGCTCTGTGGTGTTGGTGCGACTGGGGCGCTCCGACCAGAGCGACACATTCAGATGGGGCAATTGAAGCTTTTTCGGATTAATTTATTTTTCTAATATTGACATCATACGTGTTTTAAACATATT
This sequence comes from Hirundichthys speculiger, assembly GCA_018398805.1. NCBI lineage: Eukaryota > Metazoa > Chordata > Actinopteri > Beloniformes > Exocoetidae > Hirundichthys > Hirundichthys speculiger. The sequence goes on along the minus strand of JAGFBZ010000433.1, from coordinate 454,907 downwards.
AAGTTTTAATATGAATCTTTTTTACATAACATCCACAACACTTTATTATTTTGTAGTTTCTGATGGTATAAAAGTGCGTTTGTACACGTGTATATCTGTTGAGACTGAACCAAGAACTAAGTTGGTTCATTTTCTCCATGAAACAATTAATAAACTGTCTTTGTCTTTGTGTCCGAATGTTCACTGATCAGGAAATACTTTAAAGCAGAACAGAAGACTTTAGTTGATGTTCTCTACCAACAGGCCATGAGATATGGCTGCAGCCTGGGTGTGATGAGGAACAAGAGAAAAACACACTGGTATCTGACTTGATTCTGGGTACATGTGGCAGAGCTTTAATGTCAGCCTCATCGATACTTACAGACATTTGTTTCTCTTACTCAAATTTTCAAACGTTCCCTCTTACAAAGAGTGAAACTGAGAGCAAAAGGTATAAATGATACAGAACCATACAGAAGATAATATTATCAATCACAGAGACAAAACTCAGATGAAACTAGTGTAGAGTGAACATGGACATTTGTTTCCATTAATCACAGTGAATCTTGAATCATTTCACATTTACATTCAGTGTTGATGAAGCTTCATGAGAAGATCAGACAGTTTGATTGACAGGACAGATGATCAGAGGAGCAGAGTTTCTACATCCATTATTAATACAAGGACAGAGGAACGGGTAGAGTTTATCAGTGAAGCAGCAGCCAGTATATGAGTAGATCAGTGCTGCAGCATCTACATCATAGAAGGAGACCAGACCCTCCTCATAATCCACAAACACCCCCACCTTCTCAGGAGGAGAGCTGACAGAGAGACGGACTGAAGGACCAGCACAAGCTCTGTACTCATTTCTATTTCTCAGTATTACAGTCCAGTAACCATCCTGAGGCCTCAGTGGGATCGCTCCCTTCCTGTTGATCATCTCTCTGACCACTCCTAAAGTCCAGTCAGTCTTTCCTTCAACCTGAACCTGAAAGTAAAATCTGCCTGAAGAGAAACTCTGATTTCCTAAAACACTGACAAAGGTGGAGAATCTCTTTGGATTATCTGGAAGATTCTTCCTCTCATAACCACAGCGAACTTGTTTTCCATCATCAGACAGGCTCAGATCAGGATGTGCTGTATCAGGATCCAGAGTCACATCTACTTCATACTGCTGGACCCTCCTCAGCTCAGCTTCAAGCAGCTTCTTCATCTTTCTCTGAGAGTCTTCTCCAGCTGATCCACAGCTCTCACCACAGTCCCCTCATATGATGGTGGACGGACTCTGACCTCTGTCCAGTTCTTGGTGGGTGGAGCATCTTTCAGGGATGAGAATCTCTGGAGGAGGTGGAGGTGGTCTTCAGAGCGTGAGAGCTGCTCCACCTCAGAGCTCCTCTTCTTCAGCTCAGAGATTTCCTGTTCCAGATCTTTGATGAAGTCTTCAGCCTGTTTCTCTGTAGTTTTCTCTTTGTCTTCCATCTCCTTCATGAACTTCTCCAGGCCTCTCTCAGCAGACTCCTTCAGAGCAGTGAAGACCTGAACACCTTCTGCTTTCTCTCTGTCTGCAGCATCTTTACTGATCTTCAGAGACTCTTTGATCTCCTGAATCTTCAGTCGTCTCTTCTGGATCATCTGCTGAATTTCAGCCTCTGTCTTCTCCAGCTCTGCCTTCTTTCCTTCATATTCTTCTCTCAGAGGAACAAACTCATGAGTCTTGTGGTCTAAAACAGGACAGAGAGAGCAGACACATGTCTGGTCGGTCTGACAGAACAGCTCCAGAGGTTTATCGTGCTTCCTACACATCCTGTCCTCCAGGTTCTCCACAGGCTCCACCAGCTGATGTCTTTTCAGACGTGAAGCTGTCAGATGAGGCTCCAGGTGAGTCTCACAGTAGGAGGCCAAACACACCAGGCAGGACTTCAGGGCCTTCAGTTTGGTTCCAGTGCAGATGTCACAGGGAACTTCTCCTGGTTTGGCAGCTTGTTGCTGTGAGCTGCTGCTGCTGCTGGCTTTCTGCTGAGCTTCACGTCTGAACTCAGAAACCATCTCTCTGATGAAGTTGTTGACTCTCAGCTGAGGTCTGGTGGTGAACATCTGATTACAGATGGGACACTTGAAGAGAACATGAACATCCCAGTGTTGAGAGATGCAGTCTTTACAGAAGTTGTGTCCACATGGTGTGGAGACTGGATCAGTGAAGACATCCAGACAGATGGAGCACAGAAACTGATCTCCAGATCTCAGGTTGCTGCCATCAGACATGTTGGATCTCTGGGAACAGAAGTTAGAGGGAAATGTTCAGTTTCTGCAATGAGGAAGTGAACAAGAGCAGGAAACCAAAGCTGAATGAATATCAGGAATCCTCAGTGACTACAAACATCTGACAGACGAGAAGGAGAGAACATTCATTCTCATCCTCTTCAGTCACAAGTCCAGCAGTATTAAACCTGGTCACCTGAATATTCACTGAAGGAAATGTTCCTCTAAACGTTCCTGTTGTTGGACCAGAGTCAGTGTGAGTTTCAGAGAACAACATTTAGTCAACAGAGTTGAAGTTTTGTGGTCCCACTGACAGAAACACAGTAAAGGTTTCTTCTGTACTCACCAGTGTCTTCAAACTCTCTGCTGAGTTGTTGAGAACAAACTTTGAACTGTGAATTTTTCTTCAGAAAAACAAGCAGACAGGTTTAGTCTCTGCTGCAGCTCTTCTGTCGCTCTGACCAACGTTCTGATTCACTCAAAGGTGTGGCTGTGAAGTTTTCCTGTATTTCCAGTTCTGCTGCTCCTCCTACAGCTCTGAACTTTACACCTGATAACGGTCACGTGACTTCCAGACACCATGAGTTTCATCTTGATGGTGACCTTGGTTCTGTTTTATCTGAACTTATCTGTCGTTTAAATCTCCAGCAGCTTCCTGATAAAACTCTGTTCAACATCTGTTCACTGTGCAGCAACGTTTCTCAGATGTAAATAAGTGTCCTCACAGTCATCTGCAGCTGTTCAACCATCCTCTTCATGTCATTTGTATTGTTTAGTTTCTGCTGAATCAGGAGGAGGACTGTTGAGTCTGTTCAACCTGTAACAGTCTGCTGATACGCTGACCTCTACTGGACGAGGAGGGAAACATCAACCTGCACCATGAAGACTCCAGTTTTCTCCATAAAACACCTTTACCAGATGTTTCTTCTTCAGCTCAGGGTTTAAGCTGCTCAGCAGAGGAGTTTCATTCACCACAAAACTGACTTTAAAGGATCAGTTTCAGTCCCTGACAGGAATCAACTGTCTCTTTTAGTCACGTAGGTGAACTCTAACAGCTTCTCTGTTCTTTATTGTTAGATTGTTGAGGTCAGGACAGTGATACATCCATTTCTGTTCATGAGTCTTTGTACTGGAGGATACAGGCTCTATGTGTGGTCCAATAAACAACACCAAAGAAATAACTGTCAACAACATCATATCTAACAACCATGATAATGTTTTATCTTCCCAGCCATATTCAGCAACAACAAATAAAGTCAATTTACCTTCATAAGGAAGTGAAACCTGCTGACTTCAGCAGATATAAGTTCGTTTCTGATTTTAGAGCAGATTACTCAGAAATGAGAAACTGTTCAGAAAGTTCTGGATGAGCTTCAGCTTTGAGAACCTTCTGTCTGCTGAAGCAACAGTCACAGGAAGAGTGAAAGTGGTTATCAGGACATTCCACAGAGAAGATGCAGTTCCTCCAGATGTTCTAGTGCATTTATTCCCAAAGTGTGGGCTGTGGCCTCTGGTGGGCCGTCATAGTACTGCAGGTGGGCCGTGAGAGGTCATTAAAACTAATCAAATATGTTTAAAATCCTCAATCTTTTCTAAATATGATTTTAATTACTGTAAAATGTTCATGACATGATTTTAAAAAAAACATTAAGTAGTGATCAAACAAACCAGTTGACTGTTGTTCTACTGTCATCTTAACTTAATATGACAAGTGTCACCTTATTTGTTGACCCCTTACATTAATATTGGAATGTAGCTTCTAGTCCTGCATGTTGATCACAGTTGTGATAAAAGGTTTGGGTCAGCTGAGGAGATTTTTCACATTTAAATTGGGCCTTGGTATTCTGAAGTTTGGGAATGACTGCTGTAGTGGATGAAAGAGTGAAGCTCATTTCAGGACTCTTTCAGTTGGAACTCTGCTGGGACCTCCAGTCAATCATCCCAGCAGTGGGACCTCCACTCTCTAATGTTGCTTCACTGGTGACGTGAAATGACTGTCACAGGTAGCATGGCTAAGCTAAGGTCCATCCTTCTTCCTCAGATCCTTCCAGACCAATCACAGCCAGTCATGGAGGTCTAAGCTAAGCTGCTAAACTCATAACATTAACACCTAGCTGTCTTAGCCAATGGCAGAGTTAATGCTGGCTATAGACCAAATGATGTAAAATGACATCTAGGCATCTGATTGGTTAAGTGGCAAATAGCTTAAAAGGCAGCTATTTCTAATAATTTCAGGAGTCTGAGCGCAAACTCACCTGTTAGATTCTTGATTTGGAATGTCAAAGGTATGGGCAGCCCTGCCAAGCATCTAAAAGTATTTGCACTCCTGAAACAGCCTAAAGTTGATGTCATCTTTTTTGCAGGAAACCCATTTGTAGACTAATGATCAACCCTGTTTAAAACACCTCTGGATTTCTCTTATTTGAATTGCTCAAGATTTAATTCTAAAACTAAAGGCTTTGCTGTCATAATTGGTAAGAATATTTAATTTACCCCCAGTAATTTCGTATCTGGAGTCCAACTCTCACTAAGAACGAATCCGACTTACAATTGGCAATGCGGACCAGGCTCCCACTCTATCTGTACAGGGACTGGACAGCCCGTAACAACGGGCCCAGCACCCCAGACTCCTGGAGCACCCCCCACAGGACGCACGGAGGGGCATTGGTCAAATGCCTTCTCCAAGTCCACAAAACACATGTGGACTGGTTGGTTGGTTCATAAGCTTTATGGACAGAATTTCTAGGTTCAGCCAAGGAGCGGAGGGGTTCTAGTTCGGTGGTGTCGGGATCTCGTCTCTGCTGTTTGTAGATGACGTGGTCCTGTTGGCGCCATCGAGTGTTGATCTGCAGCTCTCACTGGAGCGGTTTGCAACCAAGTGTGAAGCAGCAGAGATGAGGATCAGCACCTCCTAATCTGAGACCATGGTTCTCAGTTGGAAAAGGATAGAAATCCTCCTCCAGGTCGGAAGTGAGGTTCTGCCTCAAGTGGAGGAGTTTAAGTATCTTGGGGTTTTGTTCAAAAGTGATGGGAGAAAGGAACGAGAGGTCAACAGACGGATTGGTGCAGCGTCTGCTGTGGTGCGGACTCTGTACCGGTCTGAATGAATGAAAGAATTCAATTCAATTCAATTCAATTTTATTTATATAGCGTCTGTTACAATGACAATTGTCTCTAGGCGCTTTACAGAGACCCAGAGCATGACCCCCGAGCAAATATCATTAACTAAGATTATATCATTAAATCCAATCAATGATAATGGCAGGTAAAAAACTCCCACGTAGGGAGAAAAAAAAACCTTTATACCAAACAGTGGCAAGGCAAAACTCCACTTTAAGAGGAAGAAACCTTGAGCAGGACCTGGATCATATGGAGGGACCTTCCTGCCGAAGGCCAGCCGGGTAGAGAAAGAAAAGAGGGGAGACAGGACAGAGAGAGGATGGAGGACAGAGAGAGGATGTAGGACAGAGAGAGGAGAGCACACAAATGACTAAACACAATGACCATGAATGAATGAATGAAGCCTTTATCGCACTGAGCCAGCGTCCCAACACAGTGAAATTGCATTTCCGGTACATCGTCCAAGAAGAACATACAGAAACAAACAACAACATATTGGACATGGGTCGACATTGTCTGGAGGCTGCTGCCACGTAGCGGCACCACCTTCTTATCAGAAGAACATAAGATCACATGGGGAAAGGGGGGAGAGGGTAAAAAAGGTGTCTCACATAACGTGTCCTTGAGGGGCATGTTGTGAGATTCACAAAAAAACTCAGCACAAAAAATTTAAGCATAACAAACTTAGACTAAGACATCAGAGAGGGGAATAGGAAGGAGGATGCAGGGGGTGTCCAGCGAAGCAGTCCGTGCAAGTGCAGCCACCATTGGAGATGTTGACCACTCGGGGGAGGGATATGGAGCCGGGGGGGGAGCCTGATGTGCATAAGACCTTGGAGAGTTCTTCGCTTTCGGCCTTGAGTGAAGGCTGCTCGGGGGAGCCAGATTCAGATAAAAGAAATTGTTTTGGGCCAGGCTGACATGAGATTCCGTCTGCCTTAAGTCCTTGCTGGTTTCATCTCGGAGGGAAATCAATCCAAATAGCCAACTTTCAGTTCAATTCTCTCTGAGCAGTGCATGTAGTTTCCCCAAGTTGGTATCCATTTTCAATATTAGTTAAAAAATCATCCCTTGTCTGTTCTGGTGAAGAGAGAGCTGAGCCAAAAGTCAAGGCTCTCTGTTTACCGGTCGATCTTTGTTCCAAACCTCACCTATGGTTATGAAATGTGGGTACAGACTGAAAGAATGAGATTGCGGATACAAGCGGCGGCAATGAGTTTTCTCCGCAGATTGGCTGGACTCTCCCTTCGAGATAAAATGAGAAGTTCAGTCATTCGGGAGAGACTCAGAGTAGAGCCGCTGCTCCTTCACTTCGAGAGGAGCCAGTTGAGGTGGTTCATCTGGTTAGGATGCCCCCCGGACGCCTTCCTGGAGAGGTGTTTCGGGCATGTCCAACTGGGGGAAGACCACGGGGCAGGCCCAGGACCCGCTGGAGAGATTATATCTCTCGGCTGGTCTGGGAGCGCCTCGGGATTCTCCCAGAGGAGCTGGTGGAAGCAGCCGAGGGGAGGGAGGTCTGGGCCTCTCTGATGAAGCTGCTGCCCCCGCAACCCAATTCCGGACCAAGCGGGAGCTAATGGATTGATGGATGGATGGAATTTTGTATCTGACTTGTAGATATTTAATAGTTTCAGGATTGTTGTTGTTTATACAGTTCCTTGATCAAGAGGTGTCGTGTCTGAAAGAACTCAACAGGCTTTGAGAACAGGAAAGAGTCCTTGGGGTACAGTAGGCTGTCCGGACATCTGGATAGGGTTGGAAAAACAGGGGAATTGTACCTTGCCTGGGATGTGGACTGGTCCCAGGAAGGGCTTAAAAATGGATGCATTGGTCTTCAGGAGCCTGGAGAAGCCTCTTCCAGAACTGTTGACCAGGAGGATCAAACACCAGTTTATGTGTGTAGAGTCTGATTCAGCATGGAGTTGTCATAGGAAGATATGATACCATAAGTTTAGCATGATAGGGTTTAAATGATTGAGCTTCATCTCCTACGTGGACAGCCATGTCCACCATGTTCAGTGTGAGATCTTTTGTTATGCAGCAATCTTGAATGAACTCCTGACCACCAGGAAACAGGCCAAACGACGACAACAATCCAAATTAAGGGCATTTTTGAGCCAAATAATCCACAACCTGTCAGTCCAGCAGGCTGCCATTGTCTCCTGGGAGTCTCTGAATCAGTCATCGGTTCACACAGGTTCAGCCAATGTCACTCACCAAGCAGAGGAAAGCACGCTAGGAGTTGAACAGCATGTAGCTCGGAGTGCAACCAGAGGCCAATCAGCACTCCTCCCCTTCAGCTGAGATGTCCCCTCAGTTGGTGAGGACGTGACTTTCACCTGGTGATAGGTGGAGTAGAGAATAGAATAGAATAGAATAGAATAGAATAGAATAGAATAGAATAGAATAGTACTTTATTAATCCCTCACCGGGGAAACTCAGACGTTACAGCAGCACAGGTTGGACAGATAAAAAATAAAAAATGTATATATAGCTCTCAAAAAATATTCTAAAAAAATTGAATTGTTAAACATAAGCTATTCACCAGACTATTTACAATTTATACACATATATACACATTTCTCTTTGATAAAATGAGATGGGGTGGTGGATATTTTACAGGGACCAATTATAATAAATAAGTATGGCATAAATGAAGTGTAAAAACAAAAAATATTGCACGAGTTAGGGGATATAGGGTTGTTCAGCAGACAACAGGGTGTTCCATTAAGTCCTGCTGTTAAAGAGTCTGAAGGCTGATGGATGAAAGGACCTGCGGTAACGTTCCTTCTAGAACTGTGGCTGCAGCAGTCTGCTGCTGAATGAGCTGTTCAGTGCTGAGCGCTTAACTTCACCGTCTACTCTGATGCTGGGTGATTTATAGCCGGAGGGAGGTCATCAGCTGGTTCTGGCACCTTCTTGCAGTGGCTAGCATGGATCCAGGTGGCTCTCTCTGCAATCTTTACCGCCATATGGGTGGCTCAGAGCACCAGAGTTCCAGTGTCTTCTTCTGAAATCCTTTATCACCACCCAGTCTCCCAGTTTGAGTGAATGAAGTGGGATGTCTGCTGGTTCAGGAAGAGCTGCTTTTACCTGCTGTGAAATATCAGAAAGCATGACAGTTTTGCAATATGATAACATGGCATCATCACACATGGAATTGGAGGGGAGTGGCCGGTTTACCGGACCCACTTCAAGACTGGGGGGTCTTCCAAACAGGATTTCAAAAGGGCTCATGTTTACTCGAGCCTGTTTACACATTCTGATATGTGTGAGTACAAGTGGAAGTGCTTTAACCCATGAAAGGCCAGTATCTTCACAACACTTAGCTAACTTAGCCTTAAGGGTAGCATTTTCTCTTTCCACTGCACCAGCACTTTGAGGATGGTAAGCACAGTGTTTTTTAGGGTCAGTGCCTAAAAAAGTTCTAACTTGAGTAACGGTATCGCTCACCAACTAAGGACCATTATCACAACTAATTTTGTCTGGAATCCCCAATCTCTGAATTATTTCGGTCAGCATTGTTTTAGCGACGGCATGGCTGTTAGCATGTTTGGTAGGAAAAACTTCCATCCACTTGGAACACATATCCACAATAACAAGTGCCTGTTTTCTGCAGGAGTTACGAACGACTGGAGCTCAGGCAGGGAACAAGGAACTTCAGCAGGAGGGGCTGAGAGGAAATGTTGGGACACAAGAAGGTTCTTTTGGGCTGCAGCCTTGGCAGTTGCATCAGCTCTACTGTTGCCTTGGCTAACAGGGTCAGAAGAAGAAGTGTGGGCCTGACATTTACACACAGCAATGGTAGATGGAAGCAGAATGGCTTCAAGAAGAGAGAAGATTTGTGGTGCATTTAAAATGGGTTTGCCATCAGATTTTTTAAGAACTTTGTGTTTCCACAGCGCTCCAAAGTCATGAATGACACCAAATGCATATCTGGAGTCTGTATAGATAATTACAGACTTACCTGCAGCCAGTTTGCATGCCTCGGTTAATGCAATGAGTTCTGCAGTCTGAGCGGAATAATGGTTGGGGAGTGGTCCTGAAGATAAAAGATCATGAGAGTCAGCAAGTCATCAATGTACTGGAGGAGAGCAGTGCCAGGGGTCAAATTTAGGGAGTCAAGACTGCTTTAGAGCAGCATTGTAAATTGTGGGGCTTTCGCAATAACCCTGACCAAGTCATGTGAAAGTCCAAGTATTTCTTTAAAAGTAAATGCAAACCAATATTGACCATCAGGGTGAACAGGAACTGAGAAAAATGCATTTGAGAGATCCACTACAGAAAAATATTTTGCATCTGATGGTACCTGAGATAAGATTGTATGAGGATTTGAGACGATCGGCAATGGCGCCACCATGTGGTGGCTAGGGGTGGCTACAGCCACCACTGGATTACTCTGAGCCACCCTTTAGCCACCCCAAGGAGGCGCATTGAATTTATGTAGATCTAGGAAATATATTTTAAACATAGGCTTCTATAGTTTTAACAGAAATAGCAACAACAATAATATATATTAGTAAGAATAAGAATCAGACCACAACGGGATCCCTACGCCCAGTGTTACATGCAGTAGATCCATTGCTCCGTTCAGATCCCCCTCAACCCCTCCCCTCTCTTCGACGCGATGTTCGGAGGTGCTGCTGAAGTCAGTTTGGAAACTGAAGAAAGCATGCAGTGCATTCAAGCAGCAAAACCAATGCTATGAAACGAAAACACGATATAACACATTTTTTTGGCAAGAGTGGAAGTACTAGTGAGAAGAAAAGTGAGAATGTTGAGAAGCAGAACCCCGATGTAGAAGAAGTACCGGTATGCAGTGAGGATGAGTCCAGGGTGAGAACGGGGACAGAACGTGCAGAAGATGAATCAATAATTCCTGAATCGTGTTTTCTTTTCATCCTCTAACCTCTGTAGATTGAAAGCAATTCAGCAAAGTGGTTAGTTAGCTATGCTAACTTTTCCGCTTAGCGTGCTAACTTCATAGAGCAAGCAAAAGTCTCAATCATTCAGTATGCACATGTATAAAGTATATCCACGTATTTCCAGTCAAATAAATATACTACACAAACACTGCAAACTCTGTATAACATACATACCCACGAAAGTCCTTTTCATATATATATATATATATATATATATATATATATATATATTATATATATATATATATATATAATATATAATATATATCTATATTATATATATATCATATATTTAATATATATCTATATATATTTTTTTTTTTGTTTGTTTTGTTTTGGTTGGGTAGGCCACCCAGAGAATTTGCTTTGCCACCCACTAGCCACCATCAGATTTTTTTTCTGCTGGCGCCACTGACGATCGGAGCCCTTGGTTGAACTGCTGCATTAACACTTTGTAGATCCTGAACAAAACGCCTCTCTGGTTGATCTTTGTCTCTGATTTTCTTAACAGGAAACAAAGGTGAACGAACAGGCGATCTGTCACAAGGAACGATGACTCCTGCTTTAACCAGAGAGTCATTAACCAGGGACTAAACACTGGTTTAATGCCAGTTACAGCCTCAGGTTTTAGAGGGTATTGGCCTTGGCAAGGTCTGTAATCAGACTTTGGGGTAATAACAACAGGGTCACAGTTTTTTATCAGACCAGCATCATATTTATTCTGGGCCCAGAGATCTGAGGGGACGTCCCGTAAGGAGGGGATGGCTGCTAACTTTTCCTCAGACAGGAAACTGTGAGAAGGAGTTACAGTAGCCATGGAAACCAGTTTCACTAATTTGCATGCATGTACAGTACTAGATAGTTGTTGTCTGTACACTTTTAGGGAGGGGAAAAAAACAAACTTTGAAATCAGGAGTGGGTTGACAGTCCTGAGCGTCATGACATTTTTTTTTTTACACAAGGATCTAGATCCCACCACTGTAAACTGTGTGCCTTGGCCAAAGGCAAATGAAGAAAGGATCCTTGAAAAGAGAAAAAAAATATTCTTGTGCAGGGGTCAGAGATATGGAGTAGCACCAGAATCAATCATAAAAGACTCATTCACTCCTATTTTTAAATCAAAGCGCTATGTTTTTCACGTTCTTCCAAATCTTTTTTTTTGTTTCTCAGTTTCTCTTCTCTTTTAGTCAATTTCTCATTCAATCTTTCCAACTCATTCAAACTCAATGAACCGCCCACTGGAAACCCATATTTCTGAGTCCAGAGAGCCACACATTCAACACTCTCAAGGCCGTACTTTTCTCTCATATATTCCTCATTGGAACTCTCAGGAACAGAAAGAGGTTTGGATTTATCAGAACCCATTTCCTTATGGGTCAGTGTGCAAACTCTTGCTAAAACTGCAAATGTCTTTGCAGAGTCTGTTTGCCTGCCCCAAACAGTTAAAGCCTAACCTTCTGATTTACTACAGAAGGAGCGTTTCAGACTAAAATCTCAGAAACTAACCAGTCACGGTTACTCCCGCAACTAACCTTCCCCAAATGCTATGGAGAAATGCTGAACCACCTCAGATCTAAACCTTCGAGACCAAATGTGTTTAAAAAATGAATTTCTCACCGGATCAGATTAGAGAACTTGAGTTTGTTGGATCCCAGCGTTGGCAGTCAGGACTCAGTGAGTCAGCCCTCTTGTCTCCTAGTTTTGAGGTTGGAGGCTGGAAGTTAATATTCCAGGATGATCGGTCTCTGGTCACTCCGTCCGGCGGCCAAGCGAGGGATCCTACTTGCAGCGCCAAACTGTTGTGGGAAAAAATAAGATACGATCTTGATGAGAAAATCAAAATAGAATTTATCAGAGAAAAGAAACAAAAAACTTATGCAGCATAAGGAGAGTCCTCATTCAGTATTCTTTGGACTGCTGACTGACAGCTCTCCTTATGCTGCATAAGTTTTTTGTTTCTTTTCTCTAATAAATACTAATTAGATTTTCTCATTGAGATCAGATCTTATTTTTTTCCACAACAGGTTTAGGGTTCCCTATGAAAATCATGTGCAGGGTTCTGGGCGCTTGCGGCGTCGTTTGTGATAAACTCGTTTTTCAGTCTTAGCCTCGGGCTAGTGGGGGAGGTGCTATGTGGCTCTGCTTCTTCCATGTGTGGGTGTTCATGATCCAGTGTCCTGCCATCGTGTTAATATGCAAATCATCCACGATGTTAATTGGGAGTACTTCAGACGTTCTCAGTTGGAGTTCAGGTCCTGTACGTCGTGGGCTTGCAGAACACTTGGTTTTAGACCAGCTCCTCGCTGGGCTCAGGGAGGGGGGCACCTGTCTGTTGTAGGTGAGGCCTGCTGCGATCATGTTGCGTTTCGTGGTATTTACTCCAGTTAAGGTTTATTTTCTTTGAATTTTGCGTTTCTTTCTTTTATTACCTTCACTGAGGAGGTTATGCTTTGCCGGCGTTTATCTGTCTGTCTCAGCAACAACAACAGCAGAGTGAGCGGGGAGCAGTGGAAGAGGACAGACAAGATCCTCACCGGAGCACACAGACAGTCGGAGGACATAGAGGAGTTTTCTTCTTTTATTTATGGGGTGGTGGTTTGCTGGGTTGGTTGCTCTTGGTGACTCTGGTGCTGTGGATGGGGGCGCGGCAGCTGGGGGCCTGGAGGGTGGGTCGGCCCTGTTAAGGTTCTGGTCCCATGGGTTTTGTCCTGGGCCTCCCGCTGGTGGGGGTGTGTTCTTTGTGGGGGTGGAGGGCTTGTACAGGTTAGTGTCTCTGGTGCTGTTCTGCTGCTCTGTGGTGTTGGTGCGACTGGGGCGCTCCGACCAGAGCGACACATTCAGATGGGGCAATTGAAGCTTTCTCAGATTAATTTATTTTTCTAATATAGACATCATTTGGGTTTGAAAATATTAAGTTTTAATATGAATCTTTTTACATAACATACACAACATTTATTATTGTAGTTTCTGATGGTATAAAAGTGCGTTTGTACACGTGTATGTCTGTTGAGACTGAACCAAGAACTAAGTTGGTTCATTTTCTCCATGAAACAATTAATAAACTGTCTTTGTCTTTGTGTCTGAATGTTCACTGATCAGCAAATACTTTAAAGCAGAACAGAAGACTTTAGTTGATGTTCTCCACCAACAGGCCATGAGATATGGCTGCAGCCTGGGTGTGATGAGGAACAAGAGAAAAACACACTGGTATCTGACTGGATTCTGGGTACATGTGGCAGAGCTTTAATGTCAGCCTCATCGATACTTACAGACATTTGTTTCTCTTACTCAAGTTTTCAAACATTCCCTCTTACAAAGAGTGAAACTGAGAGCAAAAGGTATAAATGATACAGAAGCATATAGAAGATAATATTATCAATCACAGAGACAAAACTCAGATGAAACTAGTGTAGAGTAAACATGGACATTTGTTTCCATTAATCACAGTGAATATTGAATCATTTCACATTTACATTCAGTGTTGATGAAGCGTCATGAGAAGATCAGACAGTTTGATTGACAGGACAGATGATCAGAGGAGCAGAGTTTCTACCTCCATTATTAAAACAAGGACAGAAGAACGGGTAGAGTTTATCAGTGAAGCAGCAGCCAGTAAATGAGTAGATCAGTGCTGCAGCATCTACATCATAGAAGGAGACCAGACCCTCCTCATAATCCACAAACACCCCCACCTTCTCAGGAGGAGAGCTGACAGAGAGACGGACTGAAGGACCAGCACAAGCTTTGTACTCATTTCTATTTCTCAACCAAACAGTCCAGTTACCATCCTGAGGCCTCAGTCTGATCTGTCCCTTCCTGTTGATCATCTCTCTGACCACTCCTAAAGTCCAGTCAGTCTTTCCTTCAACCTGAACCTGAAAGTAAAATCTGCCTGAAGAGAAACTCTGATTTCCTAAAACACAGACAGAGGTGAAGAATCTCTCTGGATTATCTGGAAGATTCTTCCTCACATCACCACAGTGAACTTGTTTTCCATCATCAGACAGGATCAGACGAGGATGTGCTGTATCAGGATCCAGAGTCACATCTACTTCATACTGCTGGACCCTCCTCAGCTCAGCTTCAAGCAGCTTCTTCATCTGTTCTCTGAGAGTCTTCTCCAGCTGATCCACAGCTCTCACCACAGTCCCCTCATATGATGGTGGACGGACTCTGACCTCTGTCCAGTTCTTGGTGGGTGGAGCATCTTTCAGGGATGAGAATCTCTGGAGGAGGTGGAGGTGGTCTTCAGAGCGTGAGAGCTGCTCCACCTCAGAGCTCCTCTTCTTCAGCTCAGAGATTTCCTGTTCCAGATCTTTGATGAAGTCTTCAGCCTGTTTCTCTGTAGTTTTCTGTTTGTCTTCCATTTCCTTCATGAACTTCTCCAGGCCTCTCTCAGCAGACTCCTTCAGAGCAGTGAAGACCTGAACACCTTCTGCTTTCTCTCTGTCTGCAGCATCTTTACTGATCTTCAGAGACTCTTTGATCTCCTGAATCTTCAGTCGTCTCTTCTGGATCATCTGCTGAATTTCAGCCTCTGTCTTCTCCAGCTCTGCCTTCTTTCCTTCATATTCTTCTCTCAGAGGAACAAACTCATGAGTCTTGTGGTCTAAAACAGGACAGAGAGAGCAGACACATGTCTGGTCGGTCTGACAGAACAGCTCCAGACGTTTATCGTGCTTCCTACACATCCTGTCCTCCAGGTTCTCCACAGGCTCCACCAGCTGATGTCTTTTCAGACGTGAAGCTGTCAGATGAGGCTCCAGGTGAGTCTCACAGTAGGAGAGCAGACACACCAGACAGGACTTCAGGGCCTTCAGTTTGGTTCCAGTGCACATGTCACAGGGAACCTCTCCTGGTTTGGCAGCTTGTTGCTGTGAGCTGCTCCTGCTGCTGGCTTTCTGCTGAGCTTCACGTCTGAACTCAGAAACCATCTCTCTGATGAAGTTGTTGACTCTCAGCTGAGGTCTGGTGGTGAACATCTGATTACAGATGGGACACTTGAAGAGAACATGAACATCCCAGTGTTGAGAGATGCAGTCTTTACAGAAGTTGTGTCCACATGGTGTGGAGACTGGGTCAGTGAAGACATCCAGACAGATGGAGCACAGAAACTGATCTCCAGATCTCAGGTTGCTGCCAGCAGACATGTTGGATCTCTGGGAACAGAAGTTAGAGGGAAATGTTCAGTTTCTGCAATGAGGAAGTGAACAAGAGCAGGAAACCAAAGCTGAATGAATATCAGGAATCCTCAGTGACTACAAACATCTGACAGACGAGAAGGAGAGAACATTCATTCTCATCCTCTTCAGTCACAAGTCCAGCAGTATTAAACCTGGTCACCTGAATATTCACTGAAGGAAATGTTCCTCTAAACGTTCCTGTTGTTGGTCCAGAGTAAGTGTGAGTTTCAGAGAACAACATTTAGTCAACAGAGTTGAAGTTTTGTGGTCCCACTGACAGAAACACAGTAAAGGTTTCTTCTGTACTCACCAGTGTCTTCAAACTCTCTGCTGAGTTGTTGAGAACAAACTTTGAACTGTGAATTTCTTCAGAAAAACAAGCAGACAGGTTTAGTCTCTGCTGCAGCTCTTCTGTCGCTCTGACCAACGTTCTGATTCACTCAAAGGTGTGGCTGTGAAGTTTTCCTGTATTTCCAGTTCTGCTGCTCCTCCTACAGCTCTGAACTTTACACCTGATAACGGTCACGTGACTTCCAGACACCATGAGTTTCATCTTGATGGTGACCTTGGTTCTGTTTTATCTGAACTTATCTGTCGTTTAAATCTCCAGCAGCTTCCTGATAAACTCTGTTCAACATCTGTTCACTCTGCAGCAACGTTTCTCAGATGTAAATAAGTGTCCTCACAGTCATCTGCAGCTCTTCAACCATCCTCTTCATGTCATTTGTATTGTTTAGTTTCTGCTGAATCAGGAGGAAGACTGTTCAGTCTGTTCAACCTGTAACAGTCTGCTGATATGCTGACATCTGCTGGACGAGGAGAGAAACATCAACCTGCACCATGAAGACTCCAGTTTTCTCCATAAAACACCTTGACCAGATGTTTCTTCTTTAGCTCAGGGTTTAAGCTGCTCAGCAGAGGAGTTTCATTCACCACAAAACTGACTTTAAAGGATCAGTTTCAGTCCCTGACAGGAATCAACTGGCTCTTTTAGTCACGTAGGTGGACTCTAACAGCTTCTCTGTTCTTTATTGTTAGATTGTTGAGGTCAGGACAGTGATACATCCATTTCTGTTCATAAGTCTTTGCAGCAGCGGAGCGTCAGGGGGGAATGGGAGGGGCGGTACTCCCCCGGCCCGGGCCCTAGGGGGCCCGGTGAAAGAGGAAGAAGAAACAGGCCTTTCTCTAAGTGTCAATTACACTTTGCACATCCGTGGATTCAACAATTCCTGCACGAGATATGTGACGCTTCGTCTGAGGTTATATATAGGTTTCCTCAGCCAGAATGAGTCATGGTTGGTCAAAAAATGTAAGACTGACTTTGGTCATGAGGGTTTATTCAACACAGTGAATTAAATGTTGTGCTGCATGGCTGGCTTCATGTTCACTCTCACAGTTAACTTTACAATGTGCAAAGTTACAAGATCTCCAAATGTATTTTGGGTAAAATTGTCATCAACAGCCGTCCATCAGCGTCATCATCAGTCACTAGTCAACAGAGTCAATGCGGTGGATCAAAGACTAATGTAATTATGAGTGGCAGTTCATATAAATATAAAAGTGGAGCGACAAAACGCAAAGAAAAGGAAAAAAGAGCGCAGGAGAAAATGAAACTTAAAAAGCTGGACACGTATTTTGTTCGTCCCAATCCTGGAGATGAACCTGATATTGTTGGCAGCGAGTCAGGCCCACAAAATGTGGCACCACGGTCAGGAAGCCAGATTTACAGATACAATTTCTCACAATCACTGACACTGAAAACAATACATGAGTTAGTTGTAAACTGCTAATGTGGTTGTTATCGGAGTAGCTCAGTAGTCTAACGTTATTATTAGGGGCCAGGTAGCCTAACGTTATTGTTAGGGGCCAGGTAGCCTAATATTTGGTTTGTTAGACTTCATGTCGGTTTTGTCAGGTTACGTCAGCAAGCACAAGATGATGAGCTCATCGTGTACCCTTTCAATAGTGGTGAGTAGTTCTGCTATTTTATATTGAATCTATGTTTGTATGTGAACGTGTGGGCCGCTGTGCCAATTTTACAAAACGTAAGCAGTGTGTCAAAAATGTAGTAATGTTTGTAAGTCCCGCTGTTGCGGGCATACGTATGTTGTAAAACGATGTAATCACAAGCTTTATTGGGTTTAAAGGGCCCGGTCATGTGCCCCACCCCCGGCCCGGCAGTGACATGTTCCGCTACTGAGTCTTTGTACTGGAGGATACAGGCTCTATGTGTGGTCCAATAAACAACACCAAAGAAATAACTGTCAACAACATCATATCTAACAACCAACAACAAATAAAGTAAATTTACCTTCATAAGGAAGTGACACCTCCTGACTTCAGCAGATATAAGTTAGTTTCTGATGTTCCAGCAGATTACTCAGAAATGAGAAACTGTTCAGAAAGTTCTGGATGAGCTTCAGCTTTGAGAACCTTCTGTCTGCTGAAGCAACAGTCACAGGAAGAGTGAAAGTGGTTATCAGGACAATCCACAGAGAAGATGCAGTTCCTCCAGACTGGGTGCCGAAAAGGGGGGGTAAAGGATACGGATTATAGGGGCCCATGATTGAGGGGGGCCCAGAGAGGCCCCTAATGATGATCAAAAATAGCATTAACAAATTTCGCCGCTGTGTTGGGGGGCCCGGTAAAGATTCTTTTCATGGGGCCCAAAATCCCTAGCGGCGCCCCTGCCTCCAGATGTTCTAGTGCAGTGATTCCCAAAGTGTGGATCTGGACTCGTCACCTCCACTGCTGCCGCCTCCAGCTCCTCCTGGTCCTCCTGGTCCTCCTGCTGAAAGATTGCTGGATGCCCGTCCAGCTTATCCAGCATTGCCGGACAAAAGTCTGCCAGCTGACTCAACCGGGGTAGAGGACGCCTCTCCTATCGAAACTCGAGCCCAAAGACATAAGCAGACTACCGAGGTTCATCATATACCCATTGTGGAGGTCTCGGGACCCCAGGGTGCCATCCTGGTTTTCAGAGCTTGGTCTCCAGAAGAGGTCCAACAACATGCCAGCCAACTTCCTGATCCTGTTGAAGACGGTCAGAAATTTGGCCAAGAACTAATCTCTTTCTGTAAAGACTTTAGACCAACAGGAGCTGAAATCAGAAAGCTCCTGGGAAAAAAAAAAAAAAGAAACCTTGTGACCTTGTAAAGATTCAAGGATCTCGACCAGATGATGACTTGCATTTAAAAAACCCAGACTGGGACCACCAAAATAACCGTGAATGAGGCATGAGGTATGAGACACGCCTGGACGAGCTTCGCAGACATGCACATAACACACAGAATGTGCTGTCTGACAAAAAACAAAGATCTGCGGCCAAGAAAGTCTCGGAACTACACAAAGCAACACTAACGCTGTTCTCTGGAACTATGAATCAGCAGCGTTAGCAAGTCGTGACAATCACCATGGCAGACACCGCGGCCACCGGCAGCCCGGAAGTTCTGATCAATGCTACAACTGTGGTCAGACTGGACATTGGAAAAATGAATGTCCTAAACTCCAGGAGTTTTCGGTATGAGAGGCCAGGTGGACTGATGGCGTGCGGAGGAGGGGAGGACCATAGAAGATGTGGCACCCTAAACTGAGCCTTGTTCATAATTGCGTGAAAAGGGAAGTAAAACACAACACAGACACACACACAAACCTGCAGATGCACTCACATCCAACACCCATGTGCATACCACAACTCATATTTATCTGTCCAATGATGTTTATAAATCTTTTAAAATTTTTAACTTGGATGTAAAAGGTGTTTTTGTACCATTCATGTTAGATTCTGGTGCCACTTTTCTGTGCTAAAATCATCAGTGTTTGACCCTCCTCCCCCTCCGGGAGGACTTTCAATCTTCTCTTTCAATATTTCTGCATCTGGTCACCACCAAAAAGAGATTTTGTCTGTACCACTTCCTTGTTTCTCTCCAGGAACAGGAAGTTTTCTGTCAGATTTGTTGCCCATAAATCTTTTGGGAAGGGACCTAATGTGTTTATTAAGGCTAAAAATAACATCAGGTGCTTAAGGTCTCCACATAACTCAGACCCCATCAGATCCTGAAGAAGGTGATTATGAACACACCATGCTAAAGAACAGTTACACCACTCCATCATATGCTTATCAGTGGAAGGTTGGAGATGGTCCGACTTCTAAATATTGGATGAATTTATGTCGTGCCAGGACACGACCAAATTCAGACTATATGTGTCACAGTCTGCCCTGCCAGCTCATACTGTGGTGGGTGAGTTCTCACCTCTCTGCCACACCTCCTCATCAGCTCCAGCCTTCCACTCCTGCTTTGCCTCAGCTGCAGCTCATCTCCGTTCGTCAGCCAGCCAGCATTTAAGCTGCACTGTTCCCTCAGTCAGTGCCAGATTGTTTCTCTGTTCCCATGCAAGACTTTCCAGCGTTTTCCTGCCTGATCACCTGTTGCCAACCCAGCCTGCTTCTGACCCGTCCCTGCTTGGATTACCACTCTTTACCAACCTGCCTGCTTCTGACCCGTCCCTGCTTGGATTATCCCCGTGTACCGACCTGCCTGCTTCTGCTCTTGGTGTTCCACCTTCTGTTCCCCGGCAACCTGACCAGCCTTCAGTCCTGACCAGCCTCGATCGCCAGCTTCCCGGTAACCAAACCTGTTTCTGTCCCAGGCCACGTCTCCTGCCTCTGCGTCCCTGGTGTCTGCTTGCCTGCTCCCTGGCCGTTGCTGGTTCCGACCTGCCCCCCCCCCCCTCCAGACTCCACCCTGTCTGACACTACCCCTCATCTGGTTTCCACCTGCTGACTGTTTGTTAAATAAAGGTCATTACTGACTTCTAAGACTGTGTTGGTTGTGCTGCTATTGGGTCCTTTCCACACCCGTTACAGTACAATCTAGCCAGTTGTGGACCCAGCACACAACCCCACTCCGCTTAGCCGCCTGCAGTCTATTGAGGGCATCGCGCAGCGGCATGAGGCTATGCTGTCTGCTTTTGTTGCCGAAACCAGACAAGCCACAGAGAAAACTGGTCAAATGCTAGCAGCATTAATGGGACATATGCAAGAGCTAGCAGCCCACGTCTCCCAGCCTCCAGACCCTGCTTCCTTACCTGGAGCTTCAGCTTCCACTCCTGCACAGCATCCTGCCTCTTCCCTACCTGGAGATGCTCCAGAGCCCCGGGTGGGCACCCCGGAACGTTACAATGGTGACCGATAGACTTGTGGCCCCTTCCTCACTGAACCAGCTAAGTTTGCATTTGTTATCAATCATCTGATGGGCAGAGCTCGACTATGGGGAATAGCTGAGTCGGAGAGACAATCTCCAGCCGGTGCATCTTTCAACCTGTTTGCTGCCGAGCTTCGCAAGGTATTTGGATTTGAGAATTGTGGCTCAGAGTCGACAAGGGGGATGATTGGACTAAAGCAAGGCGAGCAAACAGTGCCAGATTACTCCATTGACTTCCGCACCAGGGCCAGCCGAAGCAATTGGAACAGTTCAGCCCTCTGTAATGCTTTCCTCCATGGTTTGGCTGACTACATTAAGGATGAACTGGTTGCTCATGATACCCCCACTGCCTTGGATGGGATCATTGATTTAGCCATCAGCATAGACCCGCGCATCCAGGCCCGTCGCCAAGAGAGGTGCCAGAGGGGGAACCCAAGGCTCTCTCCAACCTCGCTCCCGTGGGGGGAAGTAAGATGTCTTTACGTTTCTTGGGTGTGGCGTGGTATAAAGCTCTGAGCAAAAGAGCGTTTCTCTTTATGCGAGCTGACATGATTTAACTTGAGGTTTTAGAGATATAAACGGTTTTCTGCTGATGGGGAAGTACACCCGCCCGCAATCTGTACCGTTCTGAACAACTCGGTGTCAGGTCCACGATTAAATAACCGTGTGGGTTTTTGGTAGCATCTTCAAAGCTCTCCAGGAAGAATCGCTTTTGGGATGGGTAAATCTGATGGGCCAGGATGTTGATCTGGAGTTTTTACTCGTGGGTTTTTAAACAGGACCAGATAGTTGCTGTTCAGATTGATTGTCCTGCTGTACTTCCCTTCGTGGAAGACATTTTGAGTCAACATCATCACGCTCATATTTCTATGATGCCTATACTGTGTAAACATTTTCACCACTCTTGGATGATCTGAGGCTTGGAAAATAGCATCGTCTATGACGATTAAATGCCTTTTATTTGGAGGAAAAAGGATTTCATCTTCAAAAGACTCAGGCAGACCTTCAACAAATTGAATGTTTTTATTTTTTTGCTGCAGTTTGCTGTACAAGGGTTGGAAAGAGGTGTATATCCAGACAATATTATCAGGAACAACATTCATCACATGCTCACAGTTTTCCAGTACATTTTTTGCAAAATAAGTCTTCCCACAACCGCTGGGACCGACAATTAAACATGAAAAAGGAAAGATAAATCTGGGCTCTAATTCAATTTCCTCCATTAGGGCCACTTTTTTTTTTTTTTTCTCTCAATATCCAAAAGGCAGAGTTGCCCCGCCAGTCAGGAGACGTCTTTTATCGTATACGACCCTGAACGTTTTCTGAAATGACACGTTTTTCAGCGTGAAGCTCTTTTTATCCCGTCTGATGCTGTGCTGAGGTGTTTCAACAGCACCCCCTCGAGAACCATCGATGTAACCTTCTACAAGCTCTCTGACACTGTCAAAATTGACCCACTGGCTGCACTCTTTTGTCTGCGTAATCCCCTTGACCTTCATGACCACCTTCTTCTGATTCCTGGTCTGGTAGGCGTAACTCTTGGGACCTGAAGACACAAACTCTTGGATGCTATCCCCACCCAATTCATCAGTCAGATCCCCCAGGTAATTACTCACCTCCAGCGGGGTCTCACCATTCTTTACCGCATAAATCAGACTGGCAGTGTCTATGTACAGAACCCTCTCGCCCAGCTTCTCGAGATAACTGTACAGCTTTAATCGTGCATAGGCAGTGGTGAACGCCGCTATGAAAATATTGTCCGATTTACCCGAAGGGGGGACATCCTGATACCTCCATTGGAGCAGGGCTCTCTCATTGTCGAGAATGTAAAGTACTCGACTTTATATTTGCCCAACAACAGAAAGTTGAAAAATTCTTCAGGATCTGAGATGATGTTAGTCTGAACCTGATTCTGACTCTGTGCAAACTTACCCCAGAAACTGTTGAGACATAGTTTAGCCACCTGTCTCTTGGCAGGGTTTACCTTAATTTTTCTGGCATCTAACTGAACGCCTTGATGAACATAATAGTCCCGGACGTATTCCTGTCTGCTGGCCTCATCCGTTGCTTCTGCAGGGTAACCTGACGCTTCCTGTTTTCCCTTCAAAAATGCGTGAATGTAACCCACATACACAGAGTCGCTACTCTGATCAAAGTGCCACACCTCCGTGATCTCACCCACTCTGTACCCCACCTCCAGAGCCTTGTTAAATTCAACCGTAACCCACACACCGTCAATGCTCTAGCTTCATCATCATGCGTGCACGGGCCCTCTTGATGGTTAGCATCGGCGCAGCTACGGCACAAGGGAAAGAGCAGTTTACCCCCTGAACCTCTGTAAGGTAACACAGGGAAAAAGAGCCCACGAGGTGGGTAGACTGTGGCCTTAATGAACCCAAAGTAGTCCTGAGGGTTTACAAAATCATTGCAGAGGATAGTAGGGTGACCTAGCGGGTATGCACATGTACTATTCACGTATGGATACAGAGAAGTGACATCCACGTAGTACACGGTTTCATCAGGCCCTGCTGTATGTCTCAGCTTTATAGCGTTCGTTCTACCACCAGAGCGCATCGCGTGAAAGGAGGGGCTCTGGAAACTTAAAATCTCTGAGGAACTGTTTCACGTCCTCACATGATTTTTTTCATCTCATTCCACTCGTGCTCTCTCATGATGATGGTGCGGACACCGTATTCAGACTCCAGTATCCGCACTCTCTCCTCGCTAGCAGCATGCAGCTCCCCGTAGGTGACGCCCTTCAGAGGACAAATCTCATCAGGGTTCACACATCTCGGGCAACCGTGGAAAAAGCATCCATGAAATTCAAAGATGTAGACCACGCCCTCAATCACTGCATATCCGTCAACATGAAACGGGCCAATTCTCTGTTCGCCTTTGTTCAAGGCATGCTGGATAAAGATTCTGTCTCGGTGGATGACAAATTCTAGCCACTGAATAGAAGCGCTCGAAAATGCTTTACGCCCCCGCCTGTAGTTGTAAGGGCAGGGTTTGGCCAATGTTTTGGGAGTCAGAAACTTTGTGCGAAACACTTTCATGCAGGCTGAAGCGATGGTGATGCAGCCGAACAGATCAACGCCTGTCTCACTCTGAAACTCTTCCCTGAAAATACTGCAACCATTGAAGAGAATGTCAGCATCGTTTTTGCAATACTTTAAAGCTTGTGCTCTAAAGTTAAAGGTACCCTGAGAAACACTGTCATACCAAGTGTAAAAATTTCGCTGTTCATCCTCTTTCATACCTTCTACACCGTAGTCGGATGGAGATGGGTAGGCTCCTACATACTCGAGATGTTTTTTGGAGCTGAATTTGTGTGGGAAGTAGCCCTTGGTCTGATCTGTGAAACCTAAAGCCTTAGGCATCGCAGCTAGAAGCATGGTGAGGAAAGAGAGGGAGTCAATGAACCTTAACTGGTAATCAGGTTCCACCAATGAAAGGATCTTGCTTCCAGTCATGAGAATGTCCTGTACCAAAACACCTTCTCTCAACATACCTCTCAGAACTAGGTAGCTATCAAATCCTCTGGCATTATGGGCTATAAAAACATTGCGTGTGTACCGAGGGTTTCTGAAATGCAAGAGAAAGGATTTAACACTGTCTAGACCGTAAAAAAAACTTCTCTACGCCTTTCATCATTTTTGCGCACACCAGAAAAGGGACGTGCTCACCGTGATCATCAACAAATATTTCAAAGTCGTAAAAAATCAAATCAGGGCGCCTGTCGTCCGGAGCAGAGGGTTGAATGTAACATTGATGATCGTCGGAGTCAGATGCTAATTTCTCCCCACAGATTCTGCATTTTAACAGCGAACATCTGTGAGACTTTCCACTCTCCCCTGCGTAGTAACTCAAGCTGCATTTTGGACATTTTCTGATCAGCTGGCAGAGACTGATAGGGTTTCTGTTCAGAATGCTCGGTTTAGCCTCTTTATGTCTGGTAAAGCAGGAAGGCGATCTACATTTCCTGTGACAGTCTGGACAATTCACAGGTTCAAATCGCTGCGTAGGGCAGACTGGATCATTACAAACCTTACAGAACCCATTGCAAGCATGCGTATACGGGGTATTATACCCCTTGAAACAATAATTACAGAAATGTGTTGTTCCTAAAAAGCCTTTGATATTTTTGATACCGTAGAAATGGTTTTGCTTTAAATATAGAAACAGGGGTTTCGAACGGTCCGGGAAGATTGTCTGGAAATGAGAAAGTTTGTTATCTGTTCTGTAAAAGATCACAATTTTATGCCCTAGAATTTTCTCAAATTGACCTACATCAGAAAAAGTGACGGGTGTCTGATCGCCTAAACCTACCTTTTCCTGCAATGCTCTACCGAGTTTTTCACACTCATAATCTGTTGACTCATGATCAATCACGTGAGCGAGGCTGATGGCGAAACACAGCTGATCTTTCCTGTCATCGACAACAAATAAATGTCTCCTTTACTTTTCCAGAACTTCACATTCTAACGTTCTCTTGAGCTTGCGTTTGGCACTACCCCAACGATCTCGCACCACACGGGCGCTAAACTGAATGTTATTGCTCGAGACAATACCCTAATTTGATTGAACCACCCTGTTGAGCAAAGACTCGAAAGCTGGAAAAATATTTTCACCGGTCTCATCAACATTGGCTAGAATACTCGTTCCACCCCTGAGATTCTCTCCGCCGATTTCAAACTGAACAACATCATTGCGACGTGCCCGGGCTCGTGCCTCGTCAGCTATCGTCAAAACCTGTCCCATTCCACTATTATAAAATGCAACGATGTCAGGTTCCTCCCCCAGCTGGGGTATGTTAAGAGTCCGTGTCACTTCCTCGTAGTTAAATCTCGGATGTCTCCGCCATGAATTTCCGCTCGTAGTTGCTACCTCCCCATCCTCAGCACGCTGCACCTCAGCCACCCCATCCTCTGCCTCCTCCCCCTCCTCAGCCAACTCCTCAGTCTCCTCAGTAAACCCCTCCCCTTCCTCTGTCTCCTCAGTCAACCCCTCCCCTTCCTCTGTCAACCCCTCCTCAGCCTGCTCAACAGACCCACCACTCTGATCATTATTCTGCGGGTCTAAGCCGGTATGGTTTAAATTCAGCAAAGCCTCTTCCAAGTTTCTAAACGGGGCGACCATCTGTAAAGCATGTTCCAAGTTTCCGATGGGGCAGTTAACAACCAAGAGTTCTGTGCCATAAGAGCTACCAACTTGTTCAGTCCGAAAAAGAGGCTGTAAATTATTTAACTGCTGAACAGCATTTCTAATGTTCTCGAGGGGTGTGTCCGTTTCAGAAGAGCTATTGTAACCCTTATTACAATGTTATAATAGAGCACAGGTAAGTAATAATAAATGTTTAAGAGATGGACCAATGACAGAAGAATCTAAGCTACTGAGAGCCGTGTTGGTGAGTAATGAAGACACAGAAGCGAGGATTTGAGTTTTTTGTGTGGCCACTTATTATTTAACAACACAATGAAAATACCACTGTTTGTTCAGAACAGTCAATGGAAAATAATAAACAAAAATAATAAAAGCCGGCAATAAAAATAATAAACCCCCTGAGTCCCAAAGTCACCGTTGGGGCCCTTTGTTTCTTCGGATCCGTGTCAATGTATCAGTGTATGTTTGTTTCGTCCTACCACACAGTCCATGGGGAAGGGGGAATGAGGGAATTCATCTCCTCTCAGAATTCAGTATCAGTAGTTTCAATGTGGCTCGCCACCCAGCTCACACTGGGAATCTACAGATCTGGATCTGGAAACAATCTCTGGATCTCTGGAACTTCACACGAAACCAACTGCAGCTCTCCACTGGACGGTGAGACGCAGCTGGGACTTCACCTAATGATATTGTAGGAACAAAAAAAACCTGACCTACAAAGAGGCCAAAGAAAATCCAAATAGTATATTGATTATTACTAATCAACATTAACCCTTTAAGCGCCAAAGTCGCAATATTGCGACAAGCAACATTGCTGAATAAAACAGGCTGTATCTATAAACGTGGTGCCAAATCGTGTCACTACTTTTCACCAGGAGATAGGAGACATGTGTGCCTGTAATCTCAGTAGATTTTTTGGGGGTGGTACCATTCAAAGTTTCAGAGAAAAAGAGTTTGCAAAGCACCCTCCGTCGCAGAGACGGGGCGGCGCAGTAGTGACGGTAGTGCTCAGCGGAGCGAGAGCAGAACAGAGCGAAAGACTGTTTTTTTCATTTACTTACGATGCCGAGAAGTCGGTTTACCATCGACGAAGTACTTCATCAATTACTGGCTGACTCCGATTCCGAGGAGGAAAACGTAGAGTTGTTCAGTGACGATGAAACTGACATGTGTAGTGACGGCGGGTCCGCGCGTCAAAGTCCACAACCATCACACAGTACAACAGGTGCTTCACCTCGTGTGGCTTGCTAAAACCAAGCAGAGGACGTGGTCGGGATGTCAGAGGGTTTTATAACACCGCAATTATGCGTGAATGTAGCGGGGATGAAAACAGCCGCGGTTGTGGAAGCCGCGGGAGAAGTCGCGGGAGAAGTCGCGGGAGAAAACACACCGCAAATGGCGGTGGTGGTGGAGTTGGCGTTCACCACCACTCCACAAATCACGGCGGCAATGATAATAATGATGATGGCTGGGAATTCTTGAGAGGAGAGGAAGAATATCTAAAGTGGATCCCAAATTTTGATGAGCCTGTTGGTTATTGTGGAGACGATCTGACAAATTTTGAGCCACTTGATTTCATCTCTCTTTTTCTGAATAATGAATTCTGGAGCCTCATCACCCGTGAAACATCCGTCAGTGTGGAGCAGGTCCTTGTGCTGTGCCTTGTAATGAAAGATACCACACACTGAAAAACTATAAGCAGTGCCACCTTGATCATTGAAGGTCTTTGAAAATAATACAATTCCATATGGCCCCCAAACAGTGCCTAAAGATTATAAAAATTGGATCAGTGAATTTATTTCTATCAAAAATTTTGTTTCATACTGAATATATTTTACATTGACTGTTGAAAGTATTCCCTTATCTCAAACCGCTCAAATTATAGCCTATTGAAATCTAAGAAAATTGACATTTTCCAATATGGCCGCCACCTGTTGATGTCACAATATGCAAATTAGTTGACAATTTACTTACAGCCCAAATTTTGCTTCAACAATATTCCTCAATTATAGAATGCCCTTATCTCAAACCACTTTCAAATTGCAGCCTTTTGAAATCTTGAAAACAAAAATGGATGTTTTCTATGCCTGCCACCTGGTGATGTCACAATAATCAAATTAGATGACAAATATACTTCCATTCCAAATTTTGGTTCATACTGAAGATATATATATTCTCATTTACAATATGCCTTTATCTCAAACCACTTTAAAGTTATAGCCTTTTGAAACCTTGATATCAAAATTGAACATTTCCCAATATGGCCGCCACCGTGTGACGTCATAATATGCAAATTATTTGAATAATTTCACTCCTATCACAAACTTTGAGTCATACTGAACAATTTTCTCATTGACAGTATACCTCTATCTCAAACTGCTTTCAAGTTATAGCCTTTTGAAATCTTGATATCAAAATTGAATATTTTCTTGAAAAAACTCCGGCGCCTAAAGGGTTAATACTTCACTGTAACTGGATTAAATCTAACTCTCAAAAGTTCAGTTGTACAACAACCCTTGCATTCAACAAGAATCTACAGTTGTGAAACTATAAATACATTCAAAGTGCACTTAAAGGTGGAGTAGGTGTTGTTTGAAAAACGGTTCCAGCAATCCAACTCAAGTGAGATTTTGAAAATATACACTCCCTCCCTCCTCCCAAAGGCTCCGCCTCCTCCTCTTCAGCTCACCCCTCGAAAACCACGCCTTCACATGATTCACGACTGCATGAACCATAGGGAGGGAGGGAGGGAGGGGTGATATTTGATGGACGTATTAGGCAGCCAATCAAAATAGTGATGATCACTTTTTTGATTGGTCAGAGTTTTTCTCTGATTATACCCTCTAGACTGGACCAAAATGTTTAGTTTTTTTTTTGCAAACATTTTATTTCAGTGGGTGCAATGGAAATGTGAAAAGGTTTTCAGGCAATATTGTAAAAAGTGTTGCAAAAAAACAACACCCACCCCACCTTTAATAAGTAAATTCAAGTACTGGAACTGCACTGCCCAGAGCCGCAAAGCACTACAGAGGGTGGTGCGAGCGGCAGAGGACATCACAGGCAGCAGCCTCCCCTCCATCCAGGACATTTTCTACAGCAGGGGTCTGCGTAAGGCGCAGATCATCACCAAAGACCACACACATCCAGCACATGGACTTTTCCGTCCGCTACCATCTGGCAGACGGCACAGGAGCCTGCCCGCCCGCACAAAAAGACTGAGGGACAGCTACTACCCCCCCACCGTCAGGTTACTCAACTCCAGGTAGCACCTTCACTCTGCCATAAAGACTCACTACCTCTATTCCATATTCTGTCATAACCGCTGCTATAGACAATGTGCAATACCCACTATGTGCAATATACCGTATTCATGTGCAATGATTGTATACACACCCTTCCCATGCACCTTACACTACGACACTTTAGTTAATGTTGACACTCTAATATCTTTTTTTTTTCTATTGTATATTGCTGTATATTTTTGAAAATGCTATATCTAATTTTGTTAGGATCCACTCGGTGTATAGTGTACCACTCTGTGTATATTGTGTCTCATATTATCATTACTAGCACTATTATCATTATCATATTATATATACATATCATATACATAGTTATATACGTATATTATATTATAGAATTTACAATCATATTGCCATATCTTATGCGTACTGAGTATCTGTACTATACTATATCACATTATATATACACTTACATTAACCTATACTTATATTATCATTATTGTTATTACTATTATATTATATTATTATTATATTACACATTGTGACCCACTGTACACTTACCGCATATGCTTGAAATTTTTATTTTTCACTGCATTATTTGTCGGAATTCTCTACTGTGTAGAGTGTACTGTACTTTTATCTTACTCTTTTTATCCGGTTTTTCCCTGGCGAGTCACGAGCGGTTCTTTCTCCCCGCAAGCATTTCATTGCATCCTTGACCCTGTGTTAACTATGCATATGACAAATAAAGCCTTGAATCTTGAATCTTGAATCTTGAATAACTGTTTAAATAACCAAAAACAGTCTTAGTTACATCAGTAAGACAGAAAATATAATTTTTCAAAAACAAAAAAAATATTGCATAGTACCCGTTAATTTTTTTTGTAAAACTGTATTAAACTCAGACAAACTCAGGGTAATTTAGAGGCATTAAGGCCCACTGTGCTTAAATGTCTCTCCTTGCACCGGTAACAATGAGAAACTGCACCAAACATTCACCTCTGCAGTTACCATAAGCACACACATAGTCTTACTATCTTCTTATCTTTACAACATATGCAGTAAACAACAGTTGAGAAAAATATTCTGAAGTAAACAGTTACAAAACAATAAAATGATAATTTACACATGACACCAACTGAGCTAAGTGGCTATGCACAAGTCAATGGGCCATTAGCATCACAACACATAATGTATGGTGGTTATAGCACCGTTAGCATCTCTTTTTTTTATGGCTATCTGCGCCGATTAACGCGACTTTTAGCTGCTTTACACACCACCAAACAGGTCACACATGAATATATAAAAGCATTCACAGTTAACCGAACAGGTTAAAGGGTTTTCCACTCACCGAGTGATCAAACTAGGTGCACTGAGCCAGCATTTTACCCTCGCCAGGTCGGCAGTAATCATCCGGTCTCACAGTGCTCTACAAAGTTTAAATGTTAACAGTATACCGGTTAACTAGTGCTTAACACCATCAAGAATTACTACAACTCAATTTCGAACATTATTTTCATGTCTTACCCTATGGATGGCAACAAATTTACTCGCGATTAGAATCAGATCGCAGATGAGGCAGCAGAAGCAAAACATAACCGCCGAACCGTAAGAGACGATCGGACGTGACCCTACAGTGTCAACCCCCTGAGCTCACAGGGGCTCACTGATTGGCTCGGCTGACGTAGCTCTCTGCAGTTTTTCCTTTTTTTTTCTCTATTGCTAATTTTCTCCATTGAACCACTTTTTAACAGTTGTTGGTGCATATAAACAATTACAATGAATAAACAATGTATTTCAAAATAAAACGAACTATCTATGAATCATCTATTTATTACAAAATAAAATGAATTATATATTTATTTACTCCAAAAATAAAATGAACTGCTTTTAGAGTTTTTATGACTTTTTCTCATAAAATAGTTTATTCCAAAAATAAAAGGAATTGTTTTAAAGGAAATGTTCACAACATAATGTTACTTTTATAGACTGGGCTACACTATCAATTTGAAAGTGGTGTGGCAAAAGATTCAAACCCCTGACAGCGTTCTCAAGTTCAACAGGAATGCACACATTTTCCTCCGCGTCAGTCATCATCTAAACAAAACAAACAAACAGACAAACAAATAAAAACATCAATTAAACAGCACCCTTTGATTCACACACTTGGCTGAAAAGATTGCAGGCTGTCTCCAGAATCTGACAGACTTTAGTCAGAAAATCTAGACAGATTTGCCGGCTCGCTGTATCTCCTCTTCCCCTCCTCCTCCTCCTTCTCCGCCTGAGAGATGAATCTGAAAATGAGGAGAAAATTGTAGACTTTTTTAAAACACTAACCCTCACCCTATGAAAAACATGTAAGTCAAGTCAAGTATTACCGTTAGAGAGTCTTCTCGCCAGAGGCGTACACCGTCTGCTTCCGAAACTAAGGCGTCTCGCAGCCCTGGACTCTCCTGGCGATGCTGCGGCTACAGCCGCAGCAGCAGCAGCAGCAGCAGCAGCAGCGATGGCCGGAGCAGGTGTTGTGATAAACGGATTCTGAGCAGCTATGACTCCACACAGTGGCGGCTGGTGAAAAAAAATCTCAGTGGGGCTGGTGTGCCAACATTTTTCCCTGCCTAATCTAGCATAAGCATTAAAATGAACAGTCGGAAAATGACAACAGGTCCACAATAATAATTTAATTTCAGTTTCCAGTTTAAAATAAGAAGTAACAATTTACAGCTATATTAGACTTTATGCTATCAAATACTATACAATCAAGGGGTAAATTGTCCCTCCGGAAGGATGCTGTGCAGCCTCTCCAATAAGACACCAGCTGTTGAATCCGCACAGCTGTTGGGTAGCTTAATGGATCCATAGAACCGCTCCTGTATATTGTTGGGTCCATCAATGTACATCAGTACCAGGACTAGCTGACATTATGTCCCCACATTGGTCATTCAAAAGCACCACTAAATTTAACACAATTGATTGTCTTGCATAAAATATTACAGTTTTTATCTACCTCTTCATTGTGCCTTCTTTCAGTAATGTGGTGCCCATCATCTAGCTGCGTTGCTATGCTAATCTTTCCGAGCACAGCTAGCTTTACGCAGTTTTCCATGTGAACTTTGGATCTCTCATGTCAGTTAGTCCAGTCTTTGTCCAAGTCCAATCACATCTGTCACTTCTGAAGAGGATACAGGGGAAACAGAAAAGTGCATTAGCTGCTCCACAACCTGCCAGCCACGTCTCAGGGTTTAACCAACTCTGACAAAAACTCAGTTTGTATGATTTACCTTTCTCCTTCGTTTACTGGAAAATGTTAATTTCAGGCTTGTCGGGTCCCAGCTCCTTAACGAGAAGTTTTTTCTCCGTCGTCCGTCTCACAAAAGGGAACATTAATAATGATTTCACCGAATTAGGTGGAAGCTGCTCTTGAACTCCAGTTGTCGCCATCTCTCTTCCTCGTTGCCGTATTTTTTTTCTCCCGACGTAGGACAGAGTCTGGGAGTCGCTCTACGAAATAAAACTACCGCTGGCCCTTCACATAGCTCTAGCTCATAAACCTTCACGCAATTTACGTAGCTGTTGGGGCGACATTTCCAGCGCCCCATCGGCATTAAATTTGGTGACGTTGATAGGCCAATTATCAATCAGATTTATTTTGATGAGGATGAGGAAAAACGTAAAACATCTTATTTTAAGTGTTAATTGTCTCATTTTAGGATTCTCTGCCTGGTTGAGACAGAAAAGTAAAATATTACTCGATATAAGATTATACTGAGACTTAAAATAAGAAAGTAATTATTAAAACAAGAAAAATATCTAACGCATCTAAATTTAAGTTTTTTTCTTGGTAAGAACCAAATAATTTGCAGTGTGGATGCATCGTATTAACTGATACACTTTAAATGTTTAACACAATAAAACTACCAGTTTGCAATTGGGAAAAACAGATGCGTAAGGATGGTCCGTAAAACTGTGGAAACTGGTTGGATTGACAGTAATAAAAAAACGTGACTGTTTAACGCAGGAACACAGGCACACAGGAAACAGGGAGGGGGGAGAAGATATTAGTGAATAGTGAGAATTAAAGTGCTTAAAAAATTCTGTGACTAACTGCAATATAGAGCAAGACACCAGTAACTACTAAATTGCTCTATGCAGCCGGATTATGTACACATGAATGAATGAATAAACATGTGTTCCTCTCGTTACAGGATTCACCAAAGTGTGTTCAACACGATCCTACTGAGAGAAAGACGTGCAGAAGACACTGGATGGATCATTTCAACTGTTACTTAAATGTATAACACATGAAACAGGTCAGGTTTCTGAAGAAAAAAAAAACATTGGTCTGTGCTTGAAGTACTTAGTAGAGCGGAGATTTAATTTTGATGAAAAAAGATTATCATGTGTGGGTAATCTATACAAAAATAGTTCAGAATCTTAACAAATTCACTAAAAGTCAAATATAAAAATATACACTGAAGTTTGTATCAAAATGTACACAGCATATCAATAAAAAAACCATGTGAACTCTCCTCCATGTGAGGCTCTTAATGATATCACAGATTTGTTTTGCAATCCAACTCCTGTATAACACAGTTTTCTCTGTAACACCCGTATTGCAACCCAACTCTTGTATGATTGTTACCGATGTCTCATTACACTCATTAATGAGTGTATAGCAAGTATTTTTGGGAGGTTATTAACTTACTTTAAATGTTTAACACACTAAAACAGCTGCGGGGGACAAGATAAACAATAAAACTGCCCAGAAACAATAAAACTGCCCGGAGACAGATCTGACAAGGGTCATTAAATCATAAAAGGGTCATAAGGTCATAAAAGGTCATAAAAGGGTCATAAAACTGTCACGTTGATGGAAAGAACCTGGTTAATTCTCTAGAGTCCAGCCACCCTGCGGAGGAAACTCGTTTCCGCCGCTTGTATCAGTGATCTCCTTCTTTCAGTCTCTACCCACAGTTCATGACCACAGGTGAGGGTTGGAACAAAGATCTACCGGTAAACAGAGAGCCTTGTCTTTTGGCTCAGCTCTCTCTTCGCCACAACGGACCGGTACAGAGTCCACACCACAGCAGACGCTGCACCAATCCGTCTGTCGATCTCTCGTTCCTTTCTCCCATCACTCGTGAACAAGACCCAGAGATACTGAAACTCCTCCACTAGAGGCAGAACCTCACTCCCAACCCAGAGAAGACCTTCTAGCCTTTTCAGACTGAGAACCATGGTCTCAGATTTGGAGGTGCTGATTGTCATCCCTGCGGCTTCACACTCGGCTGCAAACAACAATAACAATGAAGCCTTGAACTAACTTCTTCAGATGGCTACGTGTCCCAAAATCATACGATGAACATCTGAGTGATGATATTTCATATTCCAGGGAAATGTCATGACGGCATAGAACTTAACATTGTTCAAACAAAGAGGTCACAGTGACCTAAGGACCACTTTTCTATAACACCCACAAAGCTCTTTAATAACCATAAACCTGCCCAGAAACAACTATTTAAGGAGACGTGAATCTGCAGACCACCAGGGGATTTACGGGATCTCAAAACCTTCAGCTAAACTCATAATCTAACGAATCAGGCCGAGGAAGCAGCACTGGCAAGTGGTACGCTGTTGAAATGCTCACAGTGAGATCTGAGGACGGAGGAAAAAACTCAAAGTGGACCACGGTTCTTCTGTTCCCTGTGAGACCAAAACTTCATGCAGATATTTAATGTTGAGTCTTCCATGTTACAAAGTATCCAGGAGGTGAAATGACAGTGGTTCCTCTGCTGTAGACAACTGCCACGTTTCTCTTATCAGAAACCTTCACCAGGATTCCACCACAGCTTCATGACACTGTTAGTGTCTCTGTGACCACCAGAGTCGCTGCATCTGTGTCTGTCAGCAGAACAAGTCCATTTCATCAATCCACCGACACTTCCAGGAACCCAATCGGAAGATCAAATCTGTGAAACGCCCATCGATGAAGGTAAATGTGTTACATTTCAGATGAATTATGTTTAAAACAGGTGGTATACAAGTGAGAATAACAGCTCATATCAGCATTAACGTTGTAAAGTCTGAGACTG
This sequence comes from Hirundichthys speculiger, assembly GCA_018398805.1. NCBI lineage: Eukaryota > Metazoa > Chordata > Actinopteri > Beloniformes > Exocoetidae > Hirundichthys > Hirundichthys speculiger. The sequence goes on along the minus strand of JAGFBZ010000433.1, from coordinate 419,740 downwards.
ACAGCTGTATTTATGTCTCCTCATTTACAGCAGCGCTACACATGCTCACATCTGATGAAGGACACCCAGTGGGTGGTGCTTTCACAGCAAGTGTGTGATGTCATTCGTTACAATAGTGATTGATGCCACAGAGTAACAGATCCTCCATTTTATGTAGATGATATTGTTTAAATCCCTCATCTTAATCTACTTAAAATAAAGCCAAATATTCATATTTTTTTAAGCTTTCTCTGCAGTTTACAATTCCACCAAGGATTACGGCCATCAAGGATGTCCTCCACCATTTTACTTCAAAAACTGATAATGTATTTCACCTGCAGTTTAGAGATTTTAACCCCATCAAAGGTAAGAGAGTGAATTTATTATGCATAGAGATCAAATGTATGTGGGTCACTAAATGCATATATGCGTTTGGATGTCACCAAACAATCAGTCGTTCCCTTTTTCATTGAATATGTCTTTCTGTTTATCGGACATGGTGTACTTGAACTACATCCATTTGTAGGTGATTTTATAGCTGAATATTGAGATTTTATATCTGAGTCTGAGAGAAGAAGAAAGCTTTACCACCATCTGGATGTGGATTTTCATTTTACTTCAAGTGTAGAAGGAAAACATGGTGGTGAGATTTTAGGTGGATATAAAGTGGACACATCCTGAGCTACACAACATTTAAAGGTTCTAAATTTCATAATTTTCCTGGTTTTTGTCCGATAGGTATTGAAGTTGCAGAGAAGATGGATCATTTGGGCTGTTGGTGAATGAAGAACACAGATGGCCCAACTGCCAGATGGGAAAAACTGATGTAAATGGGAAACCACATCTGTGTCTGTTCACCTGTCTAGTTTTAAAAGCAGGTGAAGAGGTCATGTGTGACTACGGGAGAGAAGACTGCCCCTGAGGAAAGGTGCATCACTCAGGCAGTGGTTGAAAATATCATGGCAAGGCAAGTTTATATGTAGAGCAAAATTCATCACAAGGCAGTTCGAAGTGCTTTACAGATGCATAAAATCACAAGAAGGCAAATAGAATCAATCCATACAAGCATAAAAATAATCATTAATAAATTAAATTAAAAATGAATTTGAAAGGAAGAATAAATGAAATAAAAAAATGAAGAGTACAGATAAAATCCTTCCAGTCATCATCTTCACATCTAAACAGAACTGTTTCCAGTCTGGATCAGAACATTGTCAGAGTTCAGGTCTGTCTCACATCTTCTAAAAGACTGTTCCAGATATTTTAGGAGCATAAAACTGAAATGCTGCTTCACCTTGTTTAGTCCTGACTCTGGACACCAGCAGGAGACCACTACCTGAGGTTCTCAGAGTCCAGGTTGGTTCATATGGATCTAACATGTCAGAGATGGACTTTGGGGCCATGAAGAGACTTGAACACAAGTAGAGCTGTTTTAAAGTCTATTCTCTGAGGGACAGGAAGCCAGAGACCTCAGGACTGGACTAATATGGTCGTATTTCTTGGTTCTAGTCAGGACCGGTGTAGAGACCTCAGGACTGGACTAATACGGTCGTATCTCCTGGTTCTAGTCAGGACCGGTGTAGAGACCTCAGGACTGGACTAATATGGTCGTATTTCCTGGTTCTAGTCAGGACCAATGCAGAGACCTCAGGACTGGACTAATATGGTTGTATCTCCTATTTCTAGTCAGGACCGGTGCAGAGACCTCAGGACTGGACTAATATGGTCGTATTTCCTGGTTCTAGTCAGGACCAATGCAGAGACCTCAGGACTGGACTAATACGTGCACACACACATCTACCTACAGTTACATGTTTACATGCAGACATATGGACACTCTTTTCCCCTTTTAATGTTTGATTATGTTATTTTAGTTATCCTTTAGTAGTAGATATCAGGGTCTTGATTCAAGTGTTTGTTCATTTTAATACTTGTGTTAATAAATCCTGATATATTCTAATTAGAGAAGTTGTTTGTGGTTATTTTACACAGTTTTGTAACATTTGCTGGTTGCAGAGGTCTGTGCTTGGACTCACACCTTCTCTGTTGCTCTATAGCGCCACACCTGGCCATAGGCCATAGAACAACAGCCATTTTGAGACTGATTGTGCCATTTAGTCCTTTTTCCTGATTTATCAGGTGGTGCCCCGTTCATTTTATTAACTTTGTTAACCCCTTACCATTCCTGTATAATTTGCATAAAACGCCTATCCAAGGCATACCCAAAGTAAATTGAAAGCTGTTCTTGAACCGTTTGTAGCACATGGATGGTTTTGGTCTCTTTTGAAAGGTAATACTCTGAAGTTTTTAAGTAAGTGCTACTAGCATTGAGTAATCTAAGTTTGAACACACTGAAATATAAGTTTTTTATTTCCGCCTGAATTTTCTTTGTAAACAGATGTCTGCAGATGAGTGCAGCTGCGACTTATTAGCTGGAAAACACAATAGGACCACAGCATGAAGCCTTACCTAGTGCAAGTTCAAATTTGATAACAATACCACTAAAAATGAGTATTTTACACATGTTTTTGTAAGAGGATGTCTAGGCGTTTCCAAAAATGGCACATTTGGAGACTCCAAAATGGCACTTGGATAAACATGGCCACATACCTCGGATAAAAGGACATAACTCTTGAACGCTTCATCGTACAGTCATAATCTTGGCCTCTAATGAAAGGTGACACTTAGAGGTATCCTATCCCACATCCAGATTCACTATCAATATTGCTGAAAAAAAGTTACTGAAACATAAAGCTAAACTTTGCATATAAAAAGAGTCAAAACAAGTGTTGTTGTGGAAAATGTAATTTATATAAAAAAATGACTATCTTTTACAACACAGCAAACTATTCACATATTTGAACATATTTACAATTATAACCATTTACAGGTTGGCAGCATGCCAGTCACTGTAGCAATCTCTAGTCGGTATCAAGCACAAAGGCACATCACACGAGGAGCATTTCAACTGTGTTTTAGCATGACAGTGCCTGCACTTCAGCCTACCAGTAGTCCTCTGCCCACTGATAAAAACCAGTATGTGATGTGCTCCACGTGGAGCAGGAGGTGGGACACTTCTGGCTGTGGAGGAAGACCCTGCTTCTGCCAGCTGCTCGGTGAGGGTCTCCCAGAATGCCTTTGGTGCAGAGGGATCGCTCCTCTCCACCCATACACCTGGAACAACAATGAAAAAAATATATACAAAAACATAAATATGTGCAACACAAAAATGGTTTCATTTCAAAATGAATACACAGTTGAATATACAGCACATACCGGCTGTACTCCTTCACAGCTGGTGGACCTGAGATGTCCTTCATCTGCCAATGTCCATCTGCACCTTTGACCCTCTATGTGACCACTTGCTGACTGGCTCCCAATCCACATCTGAATCCTCATATGACTGCCCATTATGTGAAAATAAAGAAATAAGTCATTTACAAAACTTTCTATCTTTTCTGTATTGTACTGCACAATGAAACACCCCCCCACACACACACCCCAACAAACAACTCACACATACTCCTCCCCCCACACACACAAGCAAAGGCTTTTGTATTTATTCAAAGTAAGACTTGTTTATGTCAAAATATACAGTAATACGTAATATATGAATAATACTACCAATTATGATACAATATATACGTAATAATATATATAAGCTGTAATATAAGTCACAATTTAGTCAAATACTTACGTATGCAGAGCAAAATCTTCTCCGACGGAGAAAATGTCTTCTGCGCAGGCGTGCGCTCTGTTATCTGATCTTATCTGATCCCCTCTCCTGACACGTCACTTTCACGACGAGCAAATTCCTCCTCTTCCTTCTTGGACAGTCCTTTTCACCATTTTCTACAATAAATACGCTCACAAACTGAAAAAACGCTGAGAAATAAGCCACACTGGTGCGTCCTGCTGAGGCGCGTGATGACGCGCGTTAATAAGACTATCTAATTACCATTTACGCACGGCTTTCTTTGTTTCCCCGTTATCTCCACCCCCTCGACCGTCACATCGTTGTTTTCAGAATTTCATTGGCTATTCAATGTGTCAGTCATCAGCACGATTGATTCTAACTGGCTGGTTTTTTCCTGAAGCAAAGTAGGACATGGCTTCGTTTCAACGTTGGCCCTTATTGGCTATTGTAGGCTGTGGACAGGACAGGGAAGCTGCTGTATGGCTGTATGAGGTGTCAATCGAAAGTTCAGATGACCCCCTCCATTTTAAGACCCCAGACACATATGTCAACACAGAATAAAGCATTTTATGACAAAGAATACGCGGTAGTTACTGAACACCGACCAGCTACCAGTGGCGTTTTTGTGGATATTTTCTGGTATGATAATGCATTTTGGACTAAATACTTTACTGGATTGGATCGACTGGACCTTTGTGAGTTCAACCAGACCATTTTTGTAGGAATATTTTTGATTGGATGACTTTTATTATGCTCATTAGGTGAGTTGCGTCGATTTCGTAACTGCTTGTTTGTTTGTTTGTGGTGTGACAAAGGCGTTGATTGTAGCTTCTGTTATGATTATATCCTGAAATGGTTCATATTTATTGAATCACAAGAATCTTAGCTTTCCAAAGATATGTCGCATGAGTGCCTCACGTAACTTATGAGCTGTGTAAATTACGGTTTAGTTTTGGAAACTACAGAAATTCGGACTGACGGCCCGCAGGTGGGCCGTCAGTCCGAATTAAACGAGCACGAACTAAACGAGCACGTTATACGCCTTATTGCACAACATATGCCTTCAAAGTATTGAAGCCGCGATTGGTCTCTTGATTGGTGCTAATGCTTACAAGGCCATAGAGCCGTGGCAAGTTATTAATAGTCAAGATAATGGTCCATGTGCTGTAAGAACAGCAATTGGATGGATTGTCAATGGTCCCATCAGACAAGATCACCTACGAGACGCAGATGAAGGATTGCAGAATGTCACTGTAAACACGATTTCTGTGGGAAACATTGAAGAGCTGTTAATCCAGCAATTCAACTTTGACTTCTCAGACTGCAGCTGTGAAGACAAAACAGAGATGTCACAGAAAGGATAGACAGTTCATGAAATGTGCATGAAAATGCCTATTTAGGGAAAGTGTCCCCTTGTGTACAGCTGTAACATGGGGTTTAGTGAGCACAAATTTTACATGGGGTCAAATTTAGAAATTTTGGCAAATGTCGATTTTTACCAAAAATTTCAGAGGGTCGGTACGGGTCCCCGGATTTGAGCCCGAAACTCTGGATTCTCGCTCGGTACAGAGAGACGTAGGATCTGTGCAAAAATCATCTTTTTTGGCCTTTTCTGGACAGATATAGGAGGGTGTCCAAGTACTATCCTTTAACATAGGTTTTCCCCTAACTTTTCACGCCATGTATTTTAACCAGTATGCGTACGGCTTCCTGAGGGGGGGAGTGAGGCATTCAGAGCCTCCCGGCCACCGCTTTCGGGCTCCGCGGAGGCCCCCTAATGACATATTCAAGCCGGGGGCCCACAACGCGAAGTGAACAGATCTTTTGAGGGGTCATAACTCAGTGACCTTAGCACTTTGGGGGCTCAAATCCAGGTATTCTCATGTCCATTAGGGGTACTTTAAACATGTTGAGTTTGGTGGAGATTGAAGCACCCTGAAATTTCAGCCAAAAACACACACTTAGCTGAGAGAAGGAGCAAATGCTCTGCAACCCGTATCTCGGGAATGGTGCAGTTCCAGAGGTTGAAACTTCAGATTTAGGATGTCCTCATAGTCACTATTAAGTGTGCAAAGTTTCATAAAGATTGGAGGACCACTGGTTTTTGGTCACTTTTGTCAGTTTTCCCATTTTTGCCTGAGCTTCTGATCGGATGAAAAAATGACAAAGTGTCATCCTCGGCTGTTTACATAGTCAGTGGTTCATAACATGTGTCAGGACACTAAAACACACTGGGAAATTGTTCATAATAAGGTGTTTTGGACAGTTTGGACAGTTTGTGAAGTCCTGCACACACAGGCTGATGGCTGGTTTCTCAGCCATGGAAGAGGTGAAACAACCGTGGATGAGCCTCATTGGGGTCCCAGAGGTCCCGCTGGAGGTCCTCTAAAATTCATGAGAACTGGGCTGTTGTGTTATGGGATTCTATGTGAAACAGATGCACCACCGCCGCCTAGTGGGGATAATGCAGAATGACCTGAGGCTAGATACGGTGTGGAATAAAGCCAAATAGACCAGCACGTCGTTGTCCAGAGCTCTCATTATTACTTAGTGTTAAGTGCAGCCAGCACAACATAACATGGTGTCAGATTGTGTAGTTCATCACAAAAACAGCCTGTGATACGTTTTTTGTGAACAAGAACCTGCAAGGATTATTATTTTTGCTCAAGTTGGACTGCTACACCGAAGAGCTAAGAAGCTAAGTGGCTATCGGGCTAACAAGCAACCACACGTGAGTGAGGTGGAAGCCTAGGAAAAGGGGAACCACAGATAAATCACTATTATGGAGCGCTTACAGCCACCACCAAACTTTGATTTCAAAAACCCTGAGGAATGGCCCAAGTGGATCAGACGATTTGAGAGATTCAGGACTGCATCTGGCCTGGACCAACAGTCAGAACCAAATCAGGTGAATACTCTCATCTATGCAATGGGTGATGACGCCGAGGATATCATAACTTCACGTCGCATGACAGATGCCGAGTTGGGAAAATATGATACAGTCACAGAAAAACTGAATGCACATTTTGTGGTCCGCAGAAATGTGATTTTGAGAGAGCTAAATTTAACCAGAGACAACAAGAGACTGGAGAATCTGTGGAGAGCTTTATCACTGCACTGCATTGTTTATCTGAACACTGTGGTTACGGACAACTGCATGACGAAATGATACGTGACAGAATAGTTGTAGGTTTGAGGGACAAGAGACTGTCTGAGCAGCTTCAAATGGACCCTGATCTAACCCTGGAAAAAGCTGTCACTCGTGTCCGTCAAAGTGAACTTGTTAAAAAGCAGCAGGATATGCTTAAGAGCAACTTCAAGACGGAGGCCACAGGAGCCAATATAGACAGTGTTTGCATGCAACAGCACCCATTCAACAAGGAGAGAAACAATAAACCACAGCAATATGCCAAAAAGCAATTCCAAAAGAAAGGTGTACAACCTCCGTCTCAGGCACAGGGTGACACACAGTGGTGTAAGTGGTGTGGGAGATCACCAAGGCACAGCAAACAGCAGTGCCCAGCCAAGGATGCTGCCTGTAAAAATTGCAATAAAAAAGGACATTATGCAAAGGTGTGCCGGTCTGGGGCCGTCAGGGAGGTCCATGCCACCGGTGAAGAGGAAACTGAGATCGCTTTCTTGGGCTCAGTCAATGCACAGGAAGCTGAGGAAGCATGGAGAGTAAAGATCAAGGTGAATGACCATGAATCAGTATTCAGAATTGATACAGGTGCTGATGTAACCGCTATACCAGAATCTGTGTACCAGGAACATTGACAATTTCCAGAGCTGATAAAATCAGACAGAGCCCTTTATGGAGCTGGAAGGAATCGTTTACATGTCAGAGAAAAGTTCACAGCTGAGCTGAAAACACATAGCAAGAGTACTGTACAAGATGTCTACGTGGTCACAACACTGAAAACTGGCTTACTGGAGCGTGCAGCAAGCGTGGCGCTGGGACTAGTGGCCAGGGTGGACACCATCTCACTGGACTCCAAAGCAGTGAAAGAGCAGTTCCCCAAGCATTTTACTGGATTAGGCAAACTAGAAGGGGAATACAAGATAGAGCTCAAACCTGATGCAAAACCGTTTGCTCTGTCTACTCCAAGGAGAGTGCCATTACCTCTTATGCCCAAAGTGAAACAGGAACTTGCATGAATGGAAGAGATGGGGGTGATCTCCAGGGTAGAACAACCTACAGATTGGTGTGCTGGTATGGTCACCGTCCCTAAACCAAACAAGAAAGAGGTGCGTATATGTGTCGACTTAACAAAACTGAATCACTCAGTAAAGAGAGAGCGACATATGCTTCCTGCAGTGGAACACACACTGGGACAGTTAGGGGGTGCAAAAGTGTTTTCCAAACTCGATGCAAATTCTGGGTTTTGGCAAATTCCCTTAGCTAAGGAGTCTGCACTGCTCACGACATTCATTACGCCATTTGGCAGATTCTGCTTTAATCGGCTGTGCTTTGGAATCTCATCCGCACCTGAACACTTCCAAAAGCGAATGTCTCAGATCCTAGAAGGCTTAGAGGGGGTCATATGCCAGATGGACGACATACTTGTGTATGCACAAACACAGGCCCTCCATGATGAACGTCTACAAGCAGTACTCAAACAACTGGAAGTAGCAGGTGTCACACTGAAACCTGAAAAGTGTGAATTCTCCACAAATAGAGTGAAATTTCTTGGTCAGATAATTGATGCTACAGGAGTCCAAGCAGATCCTGACAAAGTGAAGGCAGTTACTGACATGAAAGAACCAACTGATGTGAGTGGAGTCAGAAGATTCCTAGGGATGGTGAATCACCTGGGAAAATACCTCCCACATTTAGCTGATAAAACACAGCCAATCCGTAATCTGCTGAGAATGAAGAATATCTGGACCTGGGGACCTATACAACAGAGAGCTTTTGATGACATCAAAAGGATACTCAGCTCACCTCCAGGCCTAGCACTCTACAACTCCAAAGCAGACACAGTGGTTTCAGCAGATGTCTCATCATTTGGACTGGGAGCAGTGCTACTGCAAAGACAAAATGACCAACTCAAACCAGTTGCATATGCATCCAGAGCGCTCACCGACACAGAGCAGCGGTACACACAAATTGAAAAAGAGGCCTTGGCCATCACATGAGCGTGTGAGAGATTCTCTGATTTCCTGGTGGGGATCACATTCCACGTTGAGACTGACCACAAACCTCTGGTGCCACTGCTGGGGGCGAAGAATCTGGATGAGCTGCCTGTTCGAATTCAGAGACTCAGAATGAGACTGATGAGATTTTCATATTCCATCTCCCATGTTGCAGGTAAAAACATAGCTACTGCTGACGTCCTGTCTAGAGCACCCGTGGAGAGCGTGAGCAATACACAGCAGGAGAAAGAGCTGGACCTGTATGTCAACATGCTGATGTCTACCCTGCCAGCAACAGACAAAAAGATGGAGGAGATTAAAGAACACCAGGAAAGAGATGATATGCTCCAAGAAGTGAGAAGGTACTGCACTGAGGGGTGGCCAGACAGATTCTCACTGGACAGAGCATTCCTACCTTACCAACAGTTTGCAGGTGAATTTACAGTGCAAGATGGACTGTTACTGAAAGGCAGCAGACTGGTCATACCAAAATCACTGCAAACAGACATACTACAGAAACTGCATGTGGGACACCAGGGCATAACAAAGTGCCGAGAAAGAGCTAAACAGTCAGTCTGGTGGCCCGGATTGAGCATGCAGCTACAGAAGCTGGTGGAGAGATGTGACATATGTGCAAGGGAGCGAGTTAACTTCAAAGAGACACTGCTGCCGACCAAGTTTCCAGACAGGCCATGGGCTACAGTGGGAACTGATTTGTTTGAATGGAGGAGCATCCACTACTTGTTGGTGATAGATTACTTTTCTCGCTACATAGAGATTGCCAAGATCACTTCAACTACATCAGCAGCAGTGATTGGTCACCTCAAATCCATCTTCTCTAGGTGGGGTTGTCCTCTTGTTTTGAGGAGTGATGGTGGGCCACAGTACTCTTCAGATACCTTTAAACAGTTCGCAGCCACATGGGGGTTCACTCACATCACCTCTAGCCCCAGATTCCCGCAAAGTAATGGAGAAGCAGAGAAGGCTGTGAGAACGATCAAAGATCTCCTGGCCAGGGCAGAAGACCCATACATGGCTCTGATGGCTTACAGAGCCATCAGAGCTTACTCCTTTAGCCAATGGGTACAGTCCAGCAGAACTGCTCATGGGCAGGAGAATTAGAACTACTGTTCCTGTCATCCCATCTTCCCTTGATCCGAAATGGGCGGACATCCAAAAACTGAAGGAAGGAGAAGAGAACAGCAGACAGGGACAGCAGAAAAACTTCAATAAAAGACACAGAGCACGTGATCTGCCAGATCTACAACGTGGTGATCATGTGTGGGTCGCAGACACCAAGGAGAAAGGGACAGTGCTGGCGAGGTCGGACATGCCACGATCCTACATCATTGAGACGCCCAGGGGAATCCTGCGCCGGAATCGCAACCACCTTGTCAGCACACCAGTGGGTCCCACCAGACCAGCAGATCTTCCAGACATCCTACCAGATTGCGATGCAGGGAGGCGCCAGCCAGCGGAGCAGAGCCAACCTCATCCACAGGGTCCGGAGGCTGGGAGTCGCTACCCAGCGAGAGTGAGAAGACCACCGAGGTACCTGAAGGACTTTGAGGTTACATAGATAGCACGTACTCTCGACTGTCTGAGTGATCACTGGGGCAGAATAATCCTCACACTCGGCTGAAGGTTTGGGCAGTCCACCCCTCCTTCATAGATAGGTGAATATTGTTTTTATATTATTAGGCTGGTTGATTTTGAGTTGATAAGTAAAAAGAAAGATTTTGAGTTTCATAAGAAAAGAATGAAGAAAATGTTTTGGTTGTTAATCTTGAAGAAATAACTGAAAGAAATGTGAATTGTTAAAAGGAATGTGAAATGCTATTGTGTTCTGATTTAACCTGAAAGGTGGATTCTGTTTTGGATTGTATTTGTATTGAAAAATATAAGTTAAGTAAAAACAAACATTTCGATTTATTGTTTATACTCAGAAAGGGGGATGTTGTGTTATGGGATTCTATGTGTAACAGATGCACCACCGCCGCCTAGTGGGCATAATGCAGAATGACCTGAGGCTAGATACGGTGTGGAATAAAGCCAAATAGACCAGCACGTCGTTGTCCAAAGCTCTCATTATTACTTAGTGTTAAGTGCAGCCAGCACAACATAACATGGGCTGAGGACCGGGACTTCCAGCCGACCAAGTCCGAGAAAGGCGCACCGTTATCGGACACTTGTTCGTCGATCACCGGTCCTTGGCTGGAAGTCCCGACCCAAGCGATTTAGCGGTCAAAACTCGGGCCAAACGACACCATTCTACCCTCCAGAATATTCTAAACTCTCTCCTGGTGGTCCCGGACTTTTATTATGAAACGTGAGCGAGCACCACGTTGCACGTTCAGAACAAAAATGGAGTCCGGCGGACTGCGACCAGAGAGGAGGAAGTACAGTGCCACGTCTGAAAAAGATCTTCCAGAAAGCAATTTAGAGCATGTTTCAGAGCATTTGGAACACAATAAAATAGGTTAATAGTAAAGTGTAAAAAAATGTTATTGGCTATATCTGGGGAACTGTGAGGTCCTGGAAGCCAATACCCCAGATTTAACATCATCCCATAGGTGCCTATGCGTGTATAAAGTTTGGTGTAAATCAGAGTATCTTTGACTTTTTTCCTCCAGGGATAAGGGGGCACCTGTCAGCCAGCATGGCCGAGGACGAAGCACCATTCCCGGACACAAATCCGCCAAAGACCGGGATCCGTTTCTGGAGCTCCGTTAGTCCCAGACAAAGGTCCCAAATGCTCTGATATGCCCAGAAATGTGTTTCTGAGGGATGTGTGTTTTATTACAATCGGAACATTTATGGCAAAGTTATGAGAATTCAAATATGGAGTATTTTGGTTATATGATGTTGGATTCTCGGTAATTGCACCACATAGGGTGCACATTGTGAATTTACCCATCTGTCCAACCTGAGGCAGAATGCTGATGTGTGTTTTATCAAAATCTGAGAGGCAGAGGAGAGGATCAAATAAAGGCTTACAAAGAGAAATAAACCTCCCAGGACACTTTTCATACTTCCAGGGCAGGAACCAGGCCTCCGTGAAAGTGTATTCAGAAAAGCTGCACTATTTTTGGCCATGGTCAGCTGCTCACCCCACTGTCTCCCTGGATGAAAAACTCCAGGTTTCTTCAATTTTTACCAAATTTTGCACACCTATAGGTACCTGAGGGTCGCGGCTAACCCTCAGATTTCAGCCTCCAGAACCTCAACGTTCCCAAGATACACACTGCAGAAACACAGTGCATAGCACTGTTCCTTTACAAGTATGTATCTCGGCCAAAGATGCTCCGATTCCCACCAAACTTGCACTCTTATTTCAAGCTGAATAGAGGATCACATCACCCCAGGTATGACTCTTCGAACACCTTCCTGAAGGAAGTAGCTCTTGCAGCATCAGAGACAATTGAGCCTTATATCCCCTGTTTCAGGGCAATGAGGTCATCCTACTGTGTGAGTTAGGTATCAGAGTATCAACAGCAAGTACTTGAAAAAAATATTTTATGGTATACACGAACTATAAGTGAGCCGTTTAGTGTCAAAGTATCAACAGCAAGTACTTGAAAAAAATATTCTATGGTGTACACGAACTGTAAGTGAGTGATCATTTTGACTAGTGAGTCCATGTACAGTACTGTACATGGACTCACTAGTCAAAATTACAGCTCAATGACAGTTCGTGTACAGTGAGAAAACTGCACTGGGGGGCTATCTACAGGGGCTGGGGGGCTCATATTCGGACTGCAGCATCCCAAGGGTACCCTCTATCACCCTGCAAAGCTACGAGGCTGTCAGAGTACGTTTGGGATCAAGGTGCACGTACGACCCCACGATGATGCTTTACACTCGGCTGAGACCCCCCAGAGTGTGTTTCCAAGGTCCAAAATTCAATTTCTGACCTTTAAAATTTTTGGTGTTTTTTGACTTTTTACCCCCAGGTAAGGAAATGTCGACTTTGTCCGTACAGTGGCAAACAATCCTAATGGGAGAGGAAGGGAAAGGGTCATTTTGGCTGTACGGTGGCTGGCACTTTTAATGAAACCCATTACTTTTTGCAGCAGGTTTACAGCTGTACAGAAATGATTGAAACACATTAGAGAGGTGAGTTTGGGCCCACAGGAAACATCGGGTGGGTGAAGGAAGCGTGCACCTAACCCGTTTCGGCCTCGGGGGTCCGCGGCCCCCCGACCCAAAGTCCGTCCAGAACGCTTCGGTCCCCTCGTGAAGCTGGAGGCCCGGGGCTACGCGTGGATGGTGTCCCGGTGTCTCTGCGACCCCCCGAGCCCGGCAAAGCAAAGTCAAAAACTGTACATGGACTGACATGAAGCCCTATAGTGAGTGTAAGCCATTGTATGGCTTTTTTTTTCCGTAGGCCTTAGGGGGGTAATTACAGTCATGCAGAATAAAGAGCAATCAATCTCAACTAAACAAGAACCCAGAGTTCCGCACTATAGACATGACTATAAGCACTTCATGGATGATATCATAGCTAAGGGCTAAAACGTGCCTGCAGAAGATCAGGAGGGCAAGGAAGGAGAGGTCTGGTACATCCTGCACCATGGGGTGTACCACCCCAAAAAGAAGAAAATGAGAGTTGTCTTCGACTGCACAGCTATGTATCAAGGCATCTCTTTGAACAACCAGCTACTCCAAGGGCCTGACCTCACGAGTACCTTGATTGGTGTGTTGACCAGGTTTCAAGGAGAGTCAGTTGGGATGATTGCCGATATAGAAGCAATGTTTTACCAGGTCGGGGTACCTCCCAAGGACTCAGACTTCCTGCGTTTCCTCTGGTGGCCAGACAGAGACTTGAATGGACTTCTGGAGCAATACAGAATGACTGTACACATTTTTGGGGCTACTTCATCCCCTAGCTGTGCTTGTTTTTTGCTGAGAAAGACAGTGTAAGATGGAAAGGACAAGACGAAGCTGTGAAAACTGTTGAAAGGAATTTTCAACAATGATCACTCTTTAGCCTCGGTGGCCTCTGAAGAGCAGGCCATAGCACTTCCACAGTCTCTGAAGGGCTTATGCTTAAGTGGTGGATTTAAGCTGATGAAAGGAAGGGAAAGGCAAGTTTATTTGTATAGCACATTTCATGTATAAAACAATTCAAAGTGCTTTAGATTGAAATGGGTTAGCAAAAGCAGCCGAGTTCTGTCGTGCATCCCAGCCAATGAAAGGGCTGCAGAGGTGAAAGACCTTGATTTAACCAAAGACACCCTGCCAACAGAAAGAGCTTTGTGGGTTCATTGGTGTACAGACACTGACACCTTCAGGGACCACTAGACCACTAGAAGAGGAATACTTTCTTTAGTGAGTTCAGTCTATAACCCCCTTGGTCTAATTGCTCCTTGTATCCTCCCAGCTAAGCTGCTTTTTAGAGAGCTTTGCCAACAGCAGTTGAGCTGGGATGAGGAGATTGGTGAGAAGCAATTGCGGAGATGGGACCAGTGGCTTTCTTAGCTGCAGGAGCTGTCTAACTTTAGTATGAACAGATGTATCAAGCCAACTTGTTTCAGTCCCACTCTCCAGACTCAGAATTTCTCAGATGCAAGTGAGAGCAGATACGGTACAGCTTCACACATTCTGCTTACCAGTAAAGATGGACAGAAGGTCCGCTAATTTCTTATGACAAAATCAAGGGTGGCACCTCTTAAGAAAGTAACAGTCCCTAGAATGGAACTGACTGCTGGTCATATCAGTGAAGCTGGACAAGCTGTTAAGACAAGAAATGGAGACCACACTTGAAGAGTCTTTTTTCTGGACAGCAACCTCGCTGTACTTAAGTACATAGAAAATGACGTGTCACACTTCAAGACCTTTGTCAGGTCAGCCCTGGTCAATCTCCTCAGCACAATCAAAGGTACAGGCCTGACAACATTGGTAGAATACTATTCAGACCGGCATAGACTGAAAAGGGCTGTTGCATGGATGCTACGTTTGAAAGACTTGCTTCACTACTTTGCTATGAAGAGAAAGGAATATGTGGCTGATGTTGCCCTGAAAGAGATGCAAAAATGAAAGCAGGTCTTAAAGGTGGAAAGAGAAATGAGGAAATTGAGACATTCAGTGGACAAGAAAGCATTGTCAGTACAAGATTTGGAAGGTGCAGAAATTGTGCTGATATGCCACAGTCAAAGGCAGATGTTTCCAGAGGAGTTGGCCTCACTTCAACAGAAAGATTCTCAAGTTGTGAATCCTAGTCCACTCTACAGAGTAGATCCTGTTCTGCTAGATGGTGTCATCAGAGTGGGTGGTTGGTTGAACAAGTCCACCATTCCAGACAAATCCAGAAACCAGGCTGTGCTACACAAGGATCAACGCATTGCAAAGCTGATTTTGCGGCATGTTCACCATCAGAATGGTCGCTGTGGAAGAAGTTAGCTGATTGTGTCAGATCCCCCAGGTGCGGTTCAGCATCTGACTAGCAGAGTCTGTCACCGGGACCAGTTCTCCATCTCTTCGGGTCTGTTGCGGTCTAGGGGGGGTTCACCTCACTAGATTTCCTTCAATTTATTTAAGCTGGTGTCGGGGAGGATTCGCCTAGCCTCACTGCCTACTGTTCTTCCAAATGCCAAACCCTTCTCCCTCCAATAACTGGCCTAAGAGGAATAGCCTAGCGGCCCAAAGTCCAGCTATCGGTCACATTTGTTATCGGCAGCTCTCCCCTTATGATCTGGGCTCTTGTTATTGTCTAGGTTAAATTTCAGTGACTTGGACAGCAAGCCCCAAGGATCTGTGATAATAATGTGTTAGAGTAACCTGTAAGAACCTGTGTTGTTAGTGCAGAGGCATAACCAAATCTTCACAATTGTGGGGACAGATTTAATTTCTACCACGACCTCTTATGATAATTTTATATTTATTAAAGGAGATTAGCAGGGTTAAGCAGCAGCATTCATTGGTTAAACAATCTCTAATTCTACTTGGAAAAGAGAAATTAAGCTGTGGCTTACAAATCGATTCATCTGGTTGATCCAAGGACAGGCTGGGATGTAAGCAAATGGCCACTTTGCATTGTCAAGGCTGCTGATGCAGGGTAGAGAGGGAGCGCACGGTCAAGCCCCCGGGAACTCTGGTATCTGGCCCCCATCCTCCTTACTAGCAGTGAGCTACGCTAACCCAAAAAGGCTCTAACTATTCTCCAGAAGTTTTGGAAGCTTGGTTGATCCTGTTCTGAGCGTCTTCTTTCTTCTTTCTTGAAGAATTCCCCCAGGTTATTCCTTCGGATGGTGGTCAGCTCTCCTTTGCCCAAGCCTGGTCCTTCTTCTTCGAAAACGCCCCAGGAATCAACCCCAAATTCTTCTGCTTCTCACTTTTTATGCTACTCTCTCTCTCTCTCTCTCTCATCAGCTTGCATCAGCCTGCAAAATGTCCCTGTGTTACAACCAGGTTTGGCCAGGTTTGTTGATTGGTCGACTCACATTTGCATAGGCGTACATAATTTCCCCAAACTCACATAACAATTCCTGATTGGTTATCCACATATACAGAGGCGTACATCATTTTACATAACCCTCCTTGTTTTGGCTATACATCATGCATAATTCACAGACAGTGTCACATAGTCATTCTGATAGGTACAGGCATCAGCAGAGGCGTTTACATAATTATCATGACATACACAATTCAACCACACAACTTCTCCCCAATACCAAGGTTACCTTGTTTATTTGGTAAATAGCTTGTTAAGCTAAAGCTAATCAGCTAAAGCTAACCCTTATCTAACGATCTATGTACCATTGTATGTCCCAACATTTCATTAACTGATGGACTGATGGATTGATTAATACCCAGAATATGTGCTCATTTGCCATGTTTCTGCACAAAGCCTGCAGCCCTCGCCAGTTTCCCCAAGGTCAGCCTGCTCTGCCATTTCCCGCACCTGGCTGACCCAGCACTAGCCACGGCTACACTGGTGTGTATTGCTGAGGAAACTTATTGTTATCAGTAACAGCTCATCCCTGCTCTTGTTTTAATAAACATGGCCGTTGTTTTACATTCCACGGTGGCACACAGTGCTCTGCTGTTCTCGGCTTAGCATAAACAACACTTTGCAGGTTCAGATAAAACCCCAACCACTTCTTATGATTTTCTACATTACTGAAATTTAACATTGGTCCTACAGTTATTGATTAGAGATCACAAATCACAATAATCACCACATTTCTGTTACTCCATTACACTATGAACACAAACAGAATATAATTTGCATTCTGCAATCACCCAGATGCGACATTTTCTGTTCTTCATAGCTCAGCCTTAGAAAAAAATCTTATCAACAGAGCTGAGATGATTCCAACTTCCTCCAGGTCACTTGACAATTGCAAAGATCAGCCAGAGTTACTGGATTCCAGGACTGAACAGAGCGACCCGCACAGTGATGTCTCAATGCAGGAAACTGCATGCAAGGCCAGCAGCACAGATGATGGCAGATGTGAGGGACCAAGCCAAAAAACCAGAGTATCACAGGATATTTGGAAAAAGGTTCTCTTTTTTATTCACAAAAAAATCCAAACACAATAATTTTGGACCCATAAAAGAGGTCAACACAATCAAACTTTAACAAAGATAACTGAAGCAAAAACTGACCCCCACACTTACACTTAAGGGAGACATATATACTGGCTGATCAGACCATTTCAACACAAGAGGGCGGAGAACACAATACATCTACCTAACAAACAAAATAAAAATGATTAGACTAATCGATACAACATGAAATAGAAACCCATGGAAAAAAAAAACATCCTCAACCAAACACTATATAAAAGAGAAAGTAAAACCCAAACCAAAACAGGAAAACTTACACTTCTTCTAGACCCTTGTTTTAAGCTAATGGTTTAGTTCAATGAGGCCTCTACCCCATCAGTGCAGATCCATGGCAGCCGGAACTCTTTTCCTTTGCAGACCTGGTACTCCCCCTCCACATTGCTTAGCTGGTGTTGCTGCTCATGCTGCCATCACACTCACCTCCCTTCAAACTCGCCAGCTCGAGTCAGCAGTCTTATTAAGTGTCCCAGGGATGTGCTGTACAGTGAAGCAGTATGGTTGCATATGGGTCTATGGGTTGATTGTCAAACCTGCAGATCTGAGATGCTCCAACACCTCCTCCAGATGGTTAAGATGTTACTCCCATGTACTACTATAAATCACAATATCATCAAGATAAGCACAAGCATAATTAGCACATCCACTTAGTACCTGGTTCATGAGTCTTTGGAAGGTGGCTGGAGCACCATGCAGTCCAAATGGCAGAACGCTGAACTGGAAAAGCCCTCAAGGAGTCCAGAAGGTTGTCAACTCTCTGGACTCTTTAGAAAGGGGAACTTGCCAGTAACCTTTACACAGGTTGATGGTGGTCAGGTGGCTCGCTTTCCCCAGATGCTCAATCATATCCTCAATATTTGGAGTAGAGTAGGAATCAAACTTAGATGCTGGCAAGGGGAAATACTGATCCTCCACCAACACTTCTTCCTCCACTAGGCTAATCAGCAACACGTCTGCCTTCCTCTGGGACCTTTCCTCCCACTTCTTGAGGAGATTTACATGCAGGACTTTGGAATGCATTTTACCTGGGATGGTGACCTGGTAGGTGGTATTTCCAAGTCGTTACCACTTGGAATGGCCCCTGCCATTTGGCCAGAAGCTTGCTGTCGTTGGATGGTATCATAACTAGGACCTTTTCACCCGGGATGAAGGTCCTATGCTGACTTGTCATACCATGTCTTCTGGCATTTCTGAGCCTCCGCCAGGTGCTGCTGGGCTAGTGCTGCCATTCCTTGGAGCTTTTCCCTCATCTGCACAACATAAGAGATGGCATCAGCTTCCCCAGCCCCCTGTTCCTCAGTCCAGACCTCCCTCAGTAAGGCCAGGGGTCCCCTCACCTCATGAGCATACAACAGTTTGAATGGTGAAAAACTTGTAGAGGCCTGAGGAACATCTCTGTAAGCAAAGAGGAGGTACGGTAGCCATTGATCCCAATCAGAACCAGCCTTATTTACAAACTTACAGAGCCTCTGTTTGAGTGTTTTAATGGCCTCCTTGACACAAATTTATAATCATCAACATCGTTCATATCCATATGCACATAGGCACTTCTTGCTTTACAAGTTAGCTGTGGTATAAGGCAGAAGGCCCAGTCAGACTTCAGCCACCTACATGATGCCGCAATCCTCTCAAAAGTAATAGGAAAGTGTTCAATATCATCAGTTTCTGATAATTTTTCCAGTTAAGGTTCCTAATGAAAACAGGACTGACCTGATGATTGTGCTGGGGCCGGGACATCCGGTTCCTCTGTGTCAAGGGACTCCCAATCCCCGGTGTCCAGCCCTGCTGCAATGGGTTCTGATGTAGGAGAAGGCCGTGCTTGCACCTGCAGCTGAAGCAGTTGAAACTGGTGCTGCAGGGCCTTAAATCTTTTCTCTTGACGAGTTGCCTCATCCCTTAACCGTGCATCACTGGCCTCTTGCTGCCCCATATGAGCACGAAGAATCCCAGCCAGATCAGACAGCATTGGTTCCTGAACAACCTCATCTGTTATTCCTCCTGATGGTCCGTGCTCTGCAGAATCCACCCGCTCCTCCTGACCAACCTCTTTTTGTGGCTCCACCCAAGCTCCTCTTGCACTATGTCTTCCATGCTGCATTGTCCACTGCTCAGGGTCTTTCAGAAAAAAACTGTCCTCTCTTACTGGCAGATCCCACTTCTGACACCACATGTGAGGGACTGAGCCAAAATACCAGAGTAGCACAGAGTAACCTACTGATTAAAGGTTCCCTTAAAAAGAGCAAAAGTTCAACATACTAATCCAACAATATTATCAATGAAAAATTATCACATTCAGCAAGCTTAGATGAAACAAGAAGGACATTTATTTCCAAAAATCATAGTCAGACTTATCACATGTATGTTCAGTGTCGATGAAGCTTCATTATAACAAACATCCGAGAGTTTGATTGACAGGACAGATGATCAGAGGAGCAGAGTTTTCACCTCCATCATTAACACCAGGACTGAAGAATGGATGGAGTTTATCAGTAAAGCAGCAGCCAGTAAATGAGTAGATCAGTGCTGCAGCATCTACATCATAGAAGGAGACCAGACCCTCCTCATAATCCACAAACACCCCACCTTCTCAGGAGGAGAACTGACAGATACACGGACTGAAGGATCAGAAAGAGCTCTGTACTCATTTCTATTTCTCAACCAAACAGTCCAGTAACCATCCTGAGGCCTCAGTGTGATCGCTCCCTTCCTGTTGATCATCTCTCTGACCACTCCTAAATCCCAGTCAGTCTTTCCTTCAACCTGAACCTGAAAGTAAAATCTGCCTGAAGAGAAACTCTGATTTCCTAAAACACAGACAGAGGTGGAGAATCTCTCTGGATTATCTGGAAGATTCTTCCTCACATCACTGTCATTCACTTGTTTTCCATCATCAGACAGGCTCAGATCAGGATGTGCTGTATCAGGATCCAGAGTCACATCTACTTCATACTGCTGGACCCTCCTCAGCTCAGCTTCAAGGAACTTCTTCATCTGTTCTCTGAGAGTCTTCTCCAGCTGATCCACAGCTCTCACCACAGTCCCCTCATATGATGGTGGACGGACTCTGACCTCTGTCCAGTTCTTGGTGGGTGGAGCATCTTTCAGGGATGAGAATCTCTGGAGGAGGTGGAGGTGGTCTTCAGAGCGTGAGAGCTGCTCCACCTCAGAGCTCCTCTTCTTCAGCTCAGAGATTTCCTGTTCCAGATCTTTGATGAAGTCTTCAGCCTGTTTCTCTGTAGTTTTCTGTTTATCTTCCATCTCCTTCATGAACTTCTCCAGGCCTCTCTCAGCAGACTCCTTCAGAGCAGTGAAGACCTGAACACCTTCTGCTTTCTCTCTGTCTGCAGCATCTTTACTGATCTTCAGAGACTCTTTGATCTCCTGAATCTTCAGTCGTCTCTTCTGGATCATCTGCTGAATTTCAGCCTCTGTCTTCTCCAGCTCTGCCTTCTTTCCTTCATATTCTTCTCTCAGAGGAACAAACTCATGAGTCTTGTGGTCTAAAACAGAGCAGAGCATGCAGACACATGTCTGGTCGGAGCTGACAGAACAGCTCCAGAGGTTTATCGTGCTTCCTACACATCCTGTCCTCCAGGTTCTCCACAGGCTCCACCAGCTGATGTCTTTTCAGACGTGAAGCTGTCAGATGAGGCTCCAGGTGAGTCTCACAGTAGGAGAGCAGACACCAGGCAGGACTTCAGGGCCTTCAGTTTGGTTCCAGTGCAGATGTCACAGGGAACTTCTCCTGGTTTGGCAGCTTGTTGCTGTGAGCTGCTGCTGCTGCTGGCTTTCTGCTGAGCTTCACGTCTGAACTCAGAAACCATCTCTCTGATGAAGGTGTTGACTCTCAGCTGAGGTCTGGTGGTGAACATCTGATTACAGATGGGACACTTGAAGAGAACATGAACATCCCAGTGTTGAGAGATGCAGTCTTTACAGAAGTTGTGTCCACATGGTGTGGAGACTGGATCAGTGAAGACATCCAGACAGATGGAGCACAGAAACTGATCTCCAGATCTCAGGTTGCTGCCAGCAGACATGTTGGATCTCTGGGAACAGAATTTAAAGTGAAACATTCAGTTTCTGCAATGAGGAAGTGAACAACAAGAGCAGGAAAACAAAGCTGAAAGAAAGAATGTCAGGAATCCTCAGTGACTACAAACATCTGACAGACGAGAAGGAGAGAACATTCATTCTCATCCTCTTCAGTCACAAGTCCAGCAGTATTAAACCTGGTCACCTGAATATTCACTGAAGGAAATGTTCCTCTAAACGTTCTTGTTGTTGGTCCAGAGTCAGTGTGAGTTTCAGAGAACAACATTTAGTCAACAGAGTTGAAGTTTTGTGGTCCCACTGACAGAAACACAGTAAAGGTTTTCTTCTGTACTCACCAGTGTCTTCAAACTCTCTGCTGAGTTGTTGAGAACAAACTTTGAACTGTGAATTTCTTCAGAAAAACAAGCAGACAGGTTTAGTCTCTGCTGCAGCTCTTCTGTCGCTCTGACCAACGTTCTGATTCACTCAAAGGTGTGGCTGTGAAGTTTTCCTGTATTTCCAGTTCTGCTGCTCCTCCTACAGCTCTGATCTTTACACCTGATTACGTAACATGACTTCTAGACACCATGAGTTTCATCTCGATGGTGACCTTGACAGTTGTTTGTCATCAGCAGAGATGGATGGTGTTTGCTCCTTTAATAGACAAATGAACTAGTGGGTGTAATTTCAGTTAAACATATGGAGGAGTGAACACAAATGTTAACCCAAAATTCATCTTACTTTTCTCTTAGACTCACGCTCCTGTCATTATTCCAACAGTTTTACACTTTGATGTCTTGGCTCTAATACAATGAGAAAATTATAAAAAAAAGAATAATGGCCATGCAGCCAGACTGTATTATCACTTTCAATATAAGTTTTTTTGTATTGTACCTATTACAATAGTAATTGTCTTGAGACACTTTTCAGAGACTCAGATCATGATACCCGAGCAAATTATTATTAACTATTAACTAAAGTAAAGTTATTAAATCTTCCAAACAGTGGTAAGGAAAAAAACTCCCCTTTAAGAGGACAAAACCTTGATCAGGGCTTGGATCATAAGGGGGGCCTTCCTGCCAAAGACCAGCTGGGTAAAGGAAGAAAAGAGGAGAGAGATAGGACAGAAAGGATGGAGGAGAGGAGAGGCACAGATAATTTTATGCTGAAGTCTACTGGTCTGTAGAGGTGAGCTTAGTGACTCAAAACTCAATTTTGTTTCTGTGTTTCCAACTTGTCTGGGAGAATGACCCTCAGCTCTGTTCATATCTTTCTTTGAACATTTCCACCATAGTGTTTCCAGTGCTAGTTTGGAGGTTGTAGCAGCTACCAGCTGCAGGGAAAGTACTGGTTCAGAGTCAAGATAACTGGTATTATGCTCGCTCCCAAACCTTACTGGGATAGATGCAAGAACTGGTTATGTTGGAGTGAGGAGGCGCAATTACCCTACCAACCAAAACACTGTGACTGTTGTTGTTGAAATAACCTCTGTGTCAGGCCAGTAAAGAAGAAAATAATAAAAAGAAATGAACAGAGGAGTCACATGGTACAACTGCCCAAGAACCACCCAAAAACTCACCCACTGTTTTGCAGTTCCAAGATGTGGTCCTCATCATGTAAGAGGGTGGTTGATGAAATTTTTGACAAAAATTTTACAGCGCTCCAGTCCCTTTCAAACTGTACACGGTAAAAGTGCTTTGACAGAGCATGCAGCACCCCAAACAGCAGCCTCCAAAATAGTTTTGTATTTTTGTCATGACAGGTGAACACCATGTATAGGTATTGCCACTGTATAATGTCCTCTTCAGGTACAGTTGAACTAATGGTAATGTATACGGAAATGGACACACGTGTCCACGTCCACATATAGTGCATTACCCTTAGGCATTGATACACTTGAATGAATGATAATGCATCCAGAAATGGACACACTTTCCTTATAAATTACTATAGGGCCAGATGTAGTTCAAGTGTAGTTGAAGTGGACAGTCCAGTATATGGTCTATATGGACACACATCCATTTGGGTATAAATTCCTATTAGGTGTTTTGTACGGGAAGTGCCCTGTTTGGAAAATAAGACCATTATATGCTATTATTCTTTTTCAAATCTTGCTATTGAACTTTCTGTGATCCAATAAGTGGGTCTGATGTAGGGATGTATGTTGACCTTTTGACCTAGGGTCCTGTGACTGGTGTCTTGTTGTAAAACATCATTGTTTCACTCTGTGGTAGCTACATTAACCTTGTGACTCAAGTCTCTGACCCCCTAAATTTTGTAGGTCTCGTTGTCTTATAGTGGATGTGTAAATCACTTGTTCATTTGTTACTTGAATGCTGACTGATTTAACCATATAGCAAAGAACAATGACAATTAAAAAAAGTCTTGATATAAAAAGGTCCTGCTCAAGGTTTCTTCCTCTTAAAGTGGAGTTTTTCCTTGCCACTGTTTGGTATAAAGGTTTTTTTTTCTCCCTATGTGGGAGTTTTTTACCTGCCATTATCATTGATTGGATTTAATTATATAATCTTAGTTGATGATATTTGCTCGAGGATCATGATCTGGGTCTCTGTAAAGCGCCTAGAGACAATTGTCATTGTAACAGACGCTATATAAATAAAATTGAATTGAATTGAATTGAAAAGGGCCAGACTTAAACCAGACTGAGCCTTTGTGTCATCAGACACTGACTCATTAACTGCTCCTTCTCATGAGAATAAAATCCTATTTTATAATCTGTATTGCTCCTATTTTTTTGTTTGTTTTTTGTTAATTTTCCTAGCATGTCCATCACCCAAATCACTGTCATTGGACACCCAGCAACTACACTTTGGAAAATTTTCCATGGGGCCTCCTAGCTGAATGGCCAAAATTGGCTGAAATTCAAAGGGTCTCCAAGTCTAATGAAACTTGGCAAACTGAAAGGTCTCTGTGACAGCAAGACAGAACCAAAATTTCAGTTTTCAAATATTTTTGGTTTTGTACTTCTGTGTACATGTGAAATGCTAAGGTGCTAAACGGGACAATGAAATATGCTGTTCCTGGGCCACTTACCACTTGCCATTCAAAATACATGGGGTGTAAAAGTGAAAACCTATGTTAATGTATGTGAAAATGACACCCTGACACCCGGGCCCGGAAATTCCAAATCAAATAAAAATTATACTGTATATCAGTGGCACAGAGAAGAGTCAGAATCCAGAGTTTCAATTCAGTTGCTCCATCCAATAATTACTGTCTTTTAGCAGCATGGTAGGCAATAGACCTTGATGTTATGTTGTTCAGCTGGACAAGGACATTCCACTGTGTTAATTTGGCATTAAAATTCCTTTGGGAAGGGCCTCAAAAACTGTCATTGGCTAAGGGTCATAGGAAGGTGTACACTGGCAGGACTTTTACATTAAGCTTTATGAAGGTCAAAACCAAAACCAAGAGAACCTTTTCTTATTTCAGCATTCCACGTCCGTCACTATTAGACCATGTGTAGTTCAAATGCACTTGAAGTGGCAATCCACTTACATGGTGGCCACTTCCAATACAAGTGTACCTGAAGTGGACGTGATCCCTGTTGGGTACATTTGTGCTGGGTGTGGACACTGTCTGTTTCAGGTACACCTTAATGGTTATTTGCAAGAGTAACTTTGGGGGTCCCAAGTCCTTAGGGGACACCCCCCTTGGGCTCAAAAATGGAGCCACAGCTCATTCACAAGCTCCTGAACTGGGCAAGGCTATCAGAGGATGTATTGCTCACAGTGTTCTCTGATTGGTCCAAACCTAGAGGGGGGTATCTCCCCAGGATCCCCGTCATACCCTCAGAATGGTGACCCAATTGGACACCATTGATTTTGGGGTTGAAGGGCGGCATCTGACCCCACAGATGTGCTCAGTAGCCCTATCTGGGTGCCTGACCCAGGCCCACTAGGTCATTTAAAGTCCAGTGGGTGGTACGTGCATTAAATTTACTGCAAGTGGACAGCAGACCCTGATGACCCCCATTAGACTTCATGAGAACCCCCTTGTGAGTACCTTATACGCCGGTGCAAAGGCATACTCCAAATGGAAAGGGGTCATCAGATCCTTTTCAGGTACAATCCCATGTTATCAGTGTCCTTAAAGTGATCAAATCATAGTTTTAAAATTTTTTTGTATTTACTGAGGCTGTCATTGTTTGATATCAAAATTTGTTTAGTATGAAAGTGTGACATAATTGCACTGTCACAGACTGAGCTGTGACGCTTACGCAGCAGTGTACAGGCAGTCATAACGCAGCATTGTAACTAAGAGTGCAGGGAAAGGCCTACCAGCATTTCGGATGTTGCAATGTTTTATTTCTACCCCATTTCAAAACGCACTTTTCATCATTACACACTCATCATACTCCATCAGTTTTAGCAATCTTTAAGGTTAAACAATCACCACATACAAACTGGATATTTAAAATCATTGAGGTGTATTTGTTTAAAATATTTCCTGACAGTCAAACCCACTCACTGACATGCAGTACTTCCTGGTTTGGTTCAAACTGAGGGAATGGTTCACTGGGAATATATAGTGGGGTTAGTGGGGCAGACCATTTTTAACAGGGGTGTTTTGTCTGGAATTTTTGCATTGTGTTTTATTTTGCTTAGAAAAGGTTTTGGTTAAAGGAAATGATTTTGGGTGTTTATGTATTTTGTTTGCATTTGTTTTGGGGTGTTATTTTGTGCTTATGTTTTGTTATTTAGTTGACTGATTTATTTTGTGAATGGGGCTTACCTGTGGGAGGGGCTGTGACTTTAAAAATGGCCACACCCTCAGTCTGGGGGGAAGCGTCGTAGGAGAAGGTTGTGCTTGTAGTGAACCAGAATCTTATGGATAGATATAGTCTGGCACTCTGGCCTATTTTGTTTCCATTTTTGTGCCCATCATTGTTTTGTGTGGGGACTCTGTAAATTTTTGCATTTTTAAGATAATAGAAAAAATAAAAAGAAAAGCTTTTCATTGGGAAACTCGACTCTTGTCTGCTCCGTCGCCGGTCATCCTGCTACATGCACATACAGAATTTACAATTCAAATTTTTCTCAAACTGCACAGCACCATGTTACAAACAGGAGAGAGCAGCAGCGCTGGGAAGTCGGTTGGAACGCGCTCATCAGTTAGCTGTTTTTAGCTTGGCTCTTTTAGGTTCTGCTAACCGAAGATGATTATTCATATAACTTTTTACCTCCGCCAAGGAGGTAACGTTTTCGCTGGTGTCTGTCTGTCTGTCT
This sequence comes from Hirundichthys speculiger, assembly GCA_018398805.1. Taxonomy (NCBI): domain Eukaryota; kingdom Metazoa; phylum Chordata; class Actinopteri; order Beloniformes; family Exocoetidae; genus Hirundichthys; species Hirundichthys speculiger. The sequence goes on along the minus strand of JAGFBZ010000433.1, from coordinate 393,076 downwards.
GTCTGTGTACAAGATAACTCAAAAAGTTATGGTTGGATTTTGATGAAATTTTCAGGAGTTGTCAGAAATGTGAAAAGGAAGAACTGATTTCATTTTGGGTGTGATCCAGAAGAACTCCTGGATTCTGGTTCACTTTCAAATTTTCGATAACATTGTGGTCAATGGGGCCAGAAACTTGGTTTCTCAATATATCCGTTAATTATTGCCCAAAACTAATGAAATTTGACTCTGTGATTAACAATAGGAACCTCTATAAAATTTTAAAGGCTGATCCGGATCTGATCCAGAACGCAGATTTTATCACAATCTGTAAATCGTTATATGGGAGAACTGTTGTGCTTGGCGGAGGTCTGCGTTCCCTGAGTGCTTTTTTAGTTATTTATTTCTTTGTTGCCTCACGTTGGCCTCTAGGTGCCTGAGCCAAGCTGTTCATGTTGAACCATTAAACAGGACTGTGGTTTCTGCCATAGAGGTGATTTTGAGTCTTCTTCTCTTGATCTTCACTGTGTGTCTTCTGCGTGTCAGAAGTGATGAAAAAATGTGGCTTTGAAGCTGTCTTTTAAATGCATATAAAGTTTATTTGCAGAAAAAGAAGCTTAATACAAATTGCGCTACGTCTGGGATCTTCTGGATCGAATTGTAGAAAGATCAAATCATGTACAAACAGGGTAAAGCTTATATACTCATAGTCAGGTCTAAACTTTGACATGTTTGGAATCAATCAGGGCTTTTCCCAGCATGTTTTTCTCTTAGACAATAGACAGCTGGAATTTTGGATATCAACACGGGATGTACTCCCTTTTTCTTAATTACGGATCTTCCAAATTTGTAAGTGTAGGAACGTGTCCTTGAGAACATCCTTATACAAGAGGAGCAAACAAACTCAATGAACTTTGCTTAAGTGCTTCTTATGACTATTTGCAGAGGCCTTGCAGAGGCTAGATATTACAATCCCTTGATAATTGGCATTGAAGGGGGGGGGGGGGGGAAACTTCACTGAGGTCTTCAGGTGGACACCCTCCTTCATCTGTGTTTCGTTGATAGGCCCATGACACCTCCAGAGGGCTCAACTGCAACACCTGGCGTCCCAGGTGTGCCCCCCTCTGCTTTTACCCCTCCCTTTTCATTTTGCAGTCCAGTTGGGGTCCTTTCTCTTGATCCAAAGCCAGCTGCTGCTTCGCTCGGCAGCCTCCGACAGTGACTTGACGGCTTTGCGGAACACCTGTCCTCGAACTCCCATCCCTTTGAGGAATTTGGTTGTGGACGTAGCAACAATCCTCTACACCCAACCTCAACCGGAAGCACCTGGGGACGCCAGCCACGTTGTTCTCCCTCGGCTGCTCTATCTGTGTACTTCAGTTGTTTGCGCTCAAATGCTTCACTGACTGTAGCTTCCCATGGCACAGTCAGTTCCACAATGAGCACAGGCTTTTGGGAGGTTGACCACAAGACCAGGTCAGGCCCGAGGTTAGTTGTTATGATCTCTAGTGAGAAGACAAGTTTCTTGTCTAGATCAACCAGCATCCTCCAGTCTTGGGCAGCGTCTAGGATGGTTGTTTTAGGTCTTGCAGATTGCTTTGCTGAGAGTTGTCCTGCTCTTACGAACTGGGTGGTGTTTGAATGTCTGGGCATTGGTGGAGGTAGGGCATTGGTAGTGGTTCTCCTTCCTTACAGGGTGATTGTCAGTTGTCTTAGGACCTGGTTGTGTCTCCAGGTGTAGCGTCCTTGGGACAAACTGGTTTTGCAGCCAGTGAGGATGTGCAGGAGTTTGGCAGAGTGCACAAGAGGGATCTTCTCCAAGCCACTGGTTTAGGTTCATGGGTGTGGGAAGAAGATCATAGGTGGCTCTGATGATGAATCATAGTTTCAACTTGCCAGAGAGCAAGGTCGTGTCAATGTTGACTAGGCCTTTGATGGCTTCTTCCCTCAGCTGATAACTCTGGTCTTTGAGGCTCGCGTTGGACCATCGCCCCAGGCTTTTGACTGGCAGCTCTGACACCAATGGGATGGGTGTGTTATTATGGTAGAAATTATTGTATCATGAAATCAAAACAAGGGGTACTATTGCTAGTGTTATGCAGCTGAAAATGAATGAAATTTTTCTGACAAATTAAATGTTTTGAACATCTTCCGTCACATATTCATATGTGTCACACTCATGGAAAACCCTTTCAGGACCCTTCCAACTGGAACTGTGCTGAGACCTGCAGTAAATCATCCCAGTATTTGGACCTGTACTGTAACGTTGTTTCAGTGGCGACATGAAATGACTGTTGCGGTTTGTATGGCTCACTTTTTTTTTTGTTTTCAGATCCTTCCAGACCAACCACAGCCAGTCACAGTGGTCTATTAGTACAGTCCATACAAGCACAAGAAAACATATTTTCCTTAAAATAGGACCATGATTGGTTTGGTTTTTACTCACAGGTTACAAGTCAGTTTAATGCTAAGTAGATAAAATCACAACAGCGATGGCTTACTGTCTTAGCCAACAGCAGAACCAACCATCATCTTGTAATGTAATCTGATTACATTTGACCAATCAAATCAGCATGGAAATGCACTGACTTTTTATAGGGTGCTGTGTCACTTTTGCAACTTGAAATAATAGTTTCAAAGTCCTAATGTTTCATGATATCATACATTTATTCATTATATTATTTTGAGCACTGTGACATCAGAGACCAAAAAGGTTCCAGAGTTGTACTTTATTCAGGAATAACTTCAACAATCCAAACGTTTCTAGTGGTTCAATCATCAGATATTGGAGGATCATTCAAATGTGTCATGTTGTCATGTTTTACAGGATGTTTTGTAGATGTCAGCCTCCCATTGATACTTGCAGACAGCTGTTACACTGATTAGATCACAGGATGTTACATTTGATTAGAAAATCTCTTTGCCAAATCTTTCCTGGAAAAGAGGATAAAAAAGAAGTCAAAAGTCCAAAAAAGAATCTAACAATGATCTGGTCAATCACACAATAATGATCAAATTGATCATACTAAAATGAAACACATTTACAGTGAAAATGGACATTTATTTCCATCAATTTACTATCAATCACAGTGATGAAGCTTCATGAGAACAAATATCAGACAGTTTGATTGACAGGACAGATGATCAGAGGAGCAGAGTTTCTACCTCCATTATTAAGACCAGGACTGAAGAACGGGTAGAGTTTATCAGTGAAGCAGCAGCCAGTAAATGAGTAGATCAGTGCTGCAGCATCTACATCATAGAAGGAGACCAGACCCTCCTCATAATCCACAAACACCCCCACCTTCTCAGGAGGAGAGCTGACAGAGAGACGGACTGAAGGACCAGCACAAGCTTTGTATTTATTTCCATTTCTTAGTATTACAGTCCAGTAACCATCCTGAGGATCCAATGTGATCTTTTCCTTCCTGTTGATCATCTCTCTGACCACTCCTAAATCCCATCCAGCCTTTTCTTCAACCTGAACCTGAAAGTAAAATCTGCCTGAAGAGAAACTCTGATTTCCTGAAACATTGACAAAGTAAGAGAATCTCTCTGGATTATCTGGAAGATTCTTCATCTCATCACCACAGTGAACTTGTTTTCCATCATCAGACAGGATCAGATGAGGATGTGCTGTATCAGGATCCAGAGTCACATCTACTTCATACTGCTGGACCCTCCTCAGCTCAGCTTCAAGAAGCAGCTTCTTCATCTTTTCTCTGAGAGTCTTCTCCAGCTGATCCACAGCTCTCACCACAGTCCCCTCATATGATGGTGGACGGACTCGGACCTCTGTCCAGTTCTTGGTGGGTGGAGCATCTTTCAGGGATGAGAATCTCTGGAGGAGGTGGAGGTGGTCTTCAGAGCGTGAGAGCTGCTCCACCTCAGAGCTCCTCTTCTTCAGCTCAGAGATTTCCTGTTCCAGATCTTTGATGAAGTCTTCAGCCTGTTTCTCTGTAGTTTTCTGTTTGTCTTCCATCTCCTTCATGAACTTCTCCAGGCCTCTCTCAGCAGACTCCTTCAGAGCAGTGAAGACCTGAACACCTTCTGCTTTCTCTCTGTCTGCAGCATCTTTACTGATCTTCAGAGACTCTTTGATCTCCTGAATCTTCAGTCGTCTCTTCTGGATCATCTGCTGAATTCAGCCTCTGTCTTCTCCAGCTCTGCCTTCTTTCCTTCATATTCTTCTCTCAGAGGAACAAACTCATGAGTCTTGTGGTCTAAAACAGGACAGAGAGAGCAGACACATGTCTGGTCGGTCTGACAGAACAGCTCCAGAGGTTTATCGTGCTTCCTACACATCCTGTCCTCCAGGTTCTCCACAGGCTCCACCAGCTGATGTCTTTTCAGACGTGAAGCTGTCAGATGAGGCTCCAGGTGAGTCTCACAGTAGGAGAGCAGACACACCAGGCAGGACTTCAGGGCCTTCAGTTTGGTTCCAGTGCAGATGTCACAGGGAACTTCTCCTGGTTTGGCAGCTTGTTGCTGTGAGCTGCTGCTGCTGCTGGCTTTCTGCTGAGCTTCACGTCTGAACTCAGACGCCATCTCAGAGAGCAAAGTATTGACTCCTATTTCAGGTCTTGTCCTGAACATCTTTTTACAGATGGGACACTGGCAGCTGTCATTAACGTCCCAGTGTTGAGAGATGCAGTCTTTACAGAAGTTGTGTCCACATGGTGTGGAGACTGGATCAGTGAAGACATCCAGACAGATGGAGCACAGAAACTGATCTCCAGATCTCAGGTTGCTGCCAGCAGACATGTTGGATCTCTGAAAGAGGAAAGACAGATTTTATTTGAAATTTGTTTATGATTTTGTTTATCATTTACACTGCCTGGCCAAAAAAAAGTCACCACCAAAAAAAAGTCCTACACTCTAATATTTCATTGGACCATCTTTATCTTTGATTACGACACACATTCAATGTGGCATTGTTTCAATAAGCTTCTGCAAAGTCACCAGATTTATTTCCATCCAGTGTTGCATTGATTTTTCCCCAAGATCTGTCATTGGTGATGGTAGAGTCTGAGTCTCCAGCACATCCCAAAGATTCTCAATGGGGTTCAGGTCTGGACTCTGTGGAGGCCAACATGTGTGAAAATGATGTCTCATGCTCCCTGAACCAGTCTTTGAGCCCGATAATCCTGGTATTGTCATCTTGGAATATGGCCATGGCAGGAAAGAACAGATCCATTGATGGAATAACCTGGTCATTCAGTATATTCAGGTAGTCAGCTGACCTCATTCTTTGAGCTCATACTGTTGCTGAACCTGGACCTGACCAACTGCAGCAACCCCAGATCAAAACACTGCCCCTACAGGCTGGTACAGTAGGCGCTAGGCATGATGGGAGCATCACTTCATCTGCCTCTCTACTTACCCTGATGCTCCCATCAGTCTGGAACAGGGTCAATCTGGACTCATCAGACCACATGACCTTCTTCCATTGATCCAGAGTCCAATCTTTATGCTCCCTAGCAAATTGAAGCCTTTTTTCCAGTTAGCCTCACTGATTAGTGGTTTTCTTAAGGCTACACAGCTGTTCAGTCCCAATCCCTGGAGTTCCCTTAGCATTGAGGGTGTGGAAATGCTCTTACTTTCACTATTAAACAGCTTTGAGTTCTACTGTTGTTGTTCTTCCATTTGATCCCACCAAACGTTTTAGTGATCGCTGATCACGATCATTGAGGATTTTTTTCAGTCCACATTTCCTCCTGGTAGACGATGGGTCCCCACTATCCTTCCAGTTTTAATATTTTATAATTTATAATTTTGGACAGTTCTGAACCCAGTTTTTGGTAGTTTCTACAATCTCCTTAGATGTTTTCTCTGCTTGATGCCAGTGATTTGACCCTTCTCAAACAGACTAACATCTTTTCCACGACCACGGGTGTGTCTTTCTGCTGTTTAGGAAATGAGAAGCAACTCATTGCACCAGTTGGGGTTAAATAACTTGTTGACAGCTGAATGATAATCGCCCAGTAATTATCCAATGGGAGGTTGGCAGATGCCCTCAGCAGGCTCCTCCTACCAGAGACACCCTTTCCTGTGGAGGAGATTTGGTCCTGATGAAGGGTGGAATGGATGATTCACCCGTGACCACAGAACAAGCATAATTATGTGTTAACAGGTTTGCCTTCAACAGTGGACCCCAACTTTATGCCTTATTATACACGTCGGGTCGAGCTCAGTGCGAGAGGAGGTTGTGTTCTGTGGGGTGGTTGAGTCGTCATCCTTCCTCAAGGAAGGAAACTGCTGTTGCAGTTGCTGCATCAGTCTCATCCCGGGATGTCAGGGATGAAGGGTCTGGGTCTGGTGGCCTCGGATGGATGGTTTTAATCGAAGCCCATTCTGAATGGATGGATGTACACCCTGTGAAAACTGCAACCACAACTAGAACTATTGATGAATTGAGGCAAAGTTTTAGTGTTCATGGCCTACCACGGATGCTCGTGACTGATAATGCTACCTGTTTTACAATGCTGACTTTGCAGATTTCATGTCTAAAAGATATCCAATGAAACATGAATCATGATTCATTGGAGCGTACTTTCAGTGAAACCTGATTAACTCTGTAACTTTATCAGTTTCAGATAAACAGTGTGAGGTCTTGGACAATATAGATTTTATCACTGATACCACATGAAAATCAAATACAAAAGCACAAAATTAATTTAAATTTTTATTTATACTCTGTAAGTACCGTGATTAACCTCCTCACTTTCCATGAACATCCTCCAATAATGAGGCACCTTCCAACTCAGATTAATGGTGACAAGGCATAAAACATTAATTTATCCCTCCAAATGATTTAACTCTTGGCCTCCAACTCCAGGTCAAGATTGTTTCATTTTTCAGACCCAAAGTCATAGAGTTCTGTATAACTTAAATGTTTTTCAAATAATCAATTTAAATTTCTTCAGTCTGGTCTCACAGCAGTCTCGTCATGTTGCCCTCAACGTACAACTATCCCTTAGAAACTTTAGTTGATCACTGTTCTGTCTAGCACTTTGAGAGCTTTACAACCCACTTTTTACACAGAAATCTGTTGCAAAAAATGTTATGTGAATTGTGGTGATGATCTGGTACGAAGTTGTAAATGTTGCAGTGTAACCTGGGCCATGTATGTAGACTGGACAGAAACTCTGAACAGAATTTCCTGTCAGTGTTTTTTTTAACGTACCTGAACATGACCAAAAAAACTGAAAACATTTTATATTTAATTGAAAATGATGGACTCTCTCTTGGAGTTCGAGCATGGGACCAAGACTTTTTTGTAGGTCTTCAGCTGATACATCAGTCACAACTTTCATCCATGAAGGTAAAAGCGTGTGGTGGGGCTCATAAATCAACTGAAAGCAGATGGTGCTGTGGAGCCCATTTTTGTGTGCCCATGCTCAAGACCCATAAAATATACAATTTCCAAGCACAACTAATGAGTGTGCAAGATTTTATGAGTTTTCGAGCATATTAAGACCCCAAAAAGGCGATTTATTTAGGAGAATGATAATAATAATAATTAAAGCAGCAAACTGCATTATCGCACCCATCAACAGCACCCCCTGGTGCCCACCTCCATCCAACGCCAGTCAAAAATAAAGATAATACAGATAATACATACTATTCAGCTTTTAATGGTCTCCTGTTCAGCTCTGACCACAGATGTTCTGCAGGACTGAGATCAGGTCTCTGTGGTGTCCACTCCAGAACATGGACTCTGTAGACCTGAAGCCTCTTAGTAACTAATCTGGTGGTGCGTTTAGGGCCATCGACCATCTGAAGACCCATTAGGGTCCAAGCTTTAACTTCCTGGCTGATGTCTGAGATGTTGCTTCAATGTTTTTCCAGAATGTTCTTTCCTCATGATGTCATCTATTTAGTGAAGTCCACCAGTCCCTCCTGCAGCTAAACACCCCCCATCATGATGCTGCCACCCTTCTGTGAATAAGGAGACTACAAACTCAGTTCCTCCAGTTCTGTCAGGAGGAACGGACCAGAATTTAGAAAACTACCCAGAGAAGCTTCTGGAAGGAAACCAGAACGACTGAGCCGAGACAGTTCAGAGACAACGAGACCAGATACTGAGGAGATGATGGAGACTTCTGACTCATTATTCTGGAATTTATCAAATAGAAATAATGTTGGTGACCCTGACTGACCAGAAACAGGAGAAGTTTAGTCTGATTGTAACGTCAGACAATCAATAAAAAGGTTGCATGTCTTTTTATAGTGTAGGTAAACCTCCAGGGATCTTCTAGCACATCACAGCTCTGCGAACCTTTGTTCAGCATCTCTGACGTTTTTCAGAAAATTAACATTTCCAAATAAATGATGAGACCATGTAGCTGTGGAGAACATCATTGGAGAACTGGTTGAGGTGGACCATCTCAAACACGAATGTCCTCAACACCAGAACATCTGTGAGTTCTGTTGTAAGAAGGAACAACATTACAACGTGATTAAAGCTTCACTGTCCAAAACCTTTGTTGTCATTTGTTTCAGGCCTGAAATGGAATAACTGATGTTTTTATTTTTTAAAAGGCTGATGAGAATAATATGACATTCCTTTGGTTCATTCTGTCTGCAAACGTTTGTTTTAATAAAATCACCAGGGCTAGTTATCATCCATCTATTCTTATTCTGTTCTAACTGCTTTCATTTTCCATTTTTAGGTTTTGTCACTGTGAGTGACTCTGACTGCAGCTGTTGAACTGGTGTGGCTTTAATAAATGCTGATCAGTTCACGATCAGCAGTAGAGGATGACCTTTGACCCTCAGAAGTCAGTAGTTAATCACTGAATCAAGTCCAGCTACAGAGAAGCTCAAGAGAACCCTTTAAACTCTTTCATTTCAGCTCTTTTCTGCTTCAACCCTCCCTGACTGTATCATGTTTGGTTCAGATGAGATGAAACCGACAGCTGTCGTGGTCTGTCAGCTGAATCAGAGTTTAACGGCTGAACTGAGAACAAACCTGTCTGATCTGTCGTTCCTGCAGCTGATCTGCAGAAACTCACTGATCTACAAACACTTCAGTTGTCTTTTTTCAGTTAAACATCCACAGAGCTGGAACAGAACCGGTCCTGTTCTGCTGACGTCACTCAGACCAGTTCAGTTCAGAAAACTCTTCTGACTTTGGTGACTGACGCTGTATTTCCTGTCTCTGTTTCACAATAAAAGCCCTCCAGTGGTCTGCAGGTGGTCAGATTTTATTGTGAAAGAGCTGAAGGAAATGCAGGAAGTGCTGAATGAACAGTACTGAGAGCAGGACGGTGGAGTCAGACTAAACTTTCAGCTCCTTCTGTCCTGACAACTGACACACTGTTGAAAACAGCAGCTCTGTTCTTCACACAGTGGAATTGTGGGAAAATGAGGATGTTTCTCTGGTGATCAGAGTCATGCTGACATGAAGGAGTGGAGCTGCAGAGCAGTGATGATGGAGGCTGTTGAAGCAGGAAATGAGAAGAGTTGGACTCACCAGTGTTTCAGAGACTCGGCTGTTGGTCCAGGAAAACCTGATGGACTCACTGGAACCTTCTTTCAGGGAGAAACAGGACTGGTCTGGACTGAAGTTCTGGTCCGTAGCTCTGGTCTGTCCCACTCTCACTTTCTGTGTTGAGTAAGAGCTGAAGGTCTCCTCCTCTCCTCTGACTCCTCCTCTCAGAGTTGGTTTCCTGGATGATTGTCAGACAGCAGACTGATGTTCTTCAGTTTCTGTTGTCAGACAGCAGGATGAGTCAGAAACAAGGACTGAAATAAACCTCAGAGAAACTCCCCGTTAACCAGCAGTCACTGATGGGACTCTTCTGGAGGTGTTTCCATCAAACCTCCATGAAAAGCTTCAGGTTGGTGTCTGCTGCCCTCTAGTGGACTTCTGAGGAAGGTACTTGTAATCAGTGTCTGATAACTTATTCCAGTCCCACATTAGCTTCATTAGACTATTTTGGAAGATGCCACATTAAATATAAATGAGTAAATAAATAGGAACAGGCATGTCAACACTTTGTCTTAGACTTTCTCAAATTTGTCCAGTTGGGTCAAAGAAATGTGTGACATCTGTTGAGGTTGTGACCAGCTTCGGTTCAGAAGGATGGAGGTCAGAAAGTTATGTTGAGCCTAAAACCAGGGAAATGTTTCATAAAGAGAAGTAGCGCAGTAGCATTCATGCTTCAACACGAGCATCAGCCAATCAAACTGCAGCTGCACAGCTGGAGCTAACCCATCAAACCGGACACACCATTAACTCAAAGCACGCAGCTCATCTCCGTGGCGACCGGGACGAGGCGTCACCCAGTCCTGCTGTGTCAGGCCACCTTCAGGTGGCGCTAGGTCCCAGCGAAGCTCCGCTAGTCCTCATGTTGGCTCAGGTAGCGCTTGTTCCAAAAAATATTTGGAACAAGTATGTTTGATCAGATTGAATGAATGCAAAGCAATGTGGATTAGCATCACAGCTAACTGAAATAAGATGGGCGTTTGTACGAGGAAGAGGCCTCAGAGGTGCTCTTCAGAACACCTGTGGAGACATCAGAGGGTTTATTTAGTTTCTTCTTCATTCAGTCTGCAGCTGCTGCTCATCAAACCAGTTCAAAGTGAAACATGTTCAGAAGAAGCAGAGAACTTCCTCCTAAAACCAGACGGCACATGAATGAAAACGGGAAACCTTCAGCCTCAAATCAGGTTCAAGACTTTTATTATCACGTTCAGGTCATTAACAGCAGATTCATTTAATTCAGAGTAAAAAGAGAAAAACAAACTGAATTATCTTGTGACTTGTTTAGCACTTCGATGCTCTTTAAACATTTAAGCCAACAGTTTAAACCACACTGAAGTTAACGTTCATGTTTCATTTAGAGATGAGCTGATTGCTAATGTGCTACGAGGTTCTGAGTTGTTGACTCAAGTTTTCTTAGAAAGATCGACAATCGACCACTGAAGTAACAACGCAGCAGCACTGACAGCAGAGGCTGCAGGCCGTCTGCTCCCAGAGCTTTATTTTATAGGGAATTCAGCATTCTGCTGTTTTTAAGAGCTCCATTACATTTGTCATCATGAGGCACTGACTGACTCGTCCCCTGAAGAACATGGTGATGGATTTACTGAGCCACCACAACGGGACTGGTCCATCACCAGTCAAAGCTGGTCTGCTGGAACGTGACTGATCATCATCCAACTAGCGGAGATTCTCTGTAGTCCACTCCAGAACTGTTCACCCGTCGACTTTATTAATGGTCATAAACGCAATTAAAATCATCATTCTGACAAAACAAACTATTGATTAGTTATTAACTGGGCTAACTATGGACCACATACTGAAGTTGGTGGCGTTCATGACGTCATTAACCGTTCCAGGTGCTGATTATTGACCTTCTGGAGGTGGTGCTGTGGCGGCGTCAGGAACATGGGGGTCACTGGTCACGTCTGCCTCTACAATCACAGTCTAATCAGTTGTAATCACGGCCCGGACCCGATGCTGCCGCTACAGTCCCGGGTACTCCAGGACGGCAGCAGCTCCCATCCCGGTCCCGATGCACATGGACACGACGCCGTAAGCCCTGAAGACAACAACCAGAGCACAGGAGAGGTTCTGAACAGGTGATAAACCCATGTTGGTTGGAAGTGAGGTGCAGCCGCCCGGACCAACCTCCTGCCTCTGCGTCTGAGCTCGTTGAGCAGCGTCACCACCTGCCGGGCTCCGGTGCAGCCCAGAGGATGACCCAGAGCGATGGCGCCCCCGTTAGGATTCACCTTCTCCAACGGGATCCCCAGTTTCTCCACGCAGTACACCGCCTGAGCAGTAACGCGACAGTTCCAGCTGTGACGCTCGTTCACATAAAAACACACTCATGTTCACGTAAAAAACACTCATGTTCCAGTAAAAACACTCATGTTCACATAAAAACACTCATGTTCCAGTAAAACAACACTCATGTTCACATAAAAAACACACTCATGTTCACGTAAAAAACACACTCATGTTCACATAAAAAACACACTCATGTTCCAGTAAAAAACATTCATGTTCCGGTAAAAAACACTCATGTTCCAGTAAAAACATTCATGTTCCGGTAAAAAACACTCATGTTCCAGTAAAAAACACTCATGTTCACATAAAAACACTCATGTTCCAGTAAAAACACTCATGTTCACGTAAAAACACTCATGTTCCAGTAAAAAACACTCATGTTCACGTAAAAAACACTCACGTTCACATAAAAAACACTCACGTTCCAATAAAAACCCTCACGTTCACGTAAAAACCCTCACGTTCACGTAAAAAAACACTCACGTTCACGTAAAAACACTCACGTTCACGTAAAAAACACACACGTTCACGTAAAAACACTCACGTTCACGTAAAAACACTCACGTTCACGTAAAAACACTCTCACGTTTACGTAAAAACACTCATGTTCACGTAAAAACACTCACGTTCACGTAAAAACACTCACGTTCACGTAAAAAACACGTCAAAACAAACTCACATGTTCACAGTCAAAAAACACTCATGTTCACGTAAAAAAACACTCATGTTCACGTAAAAACACTCATGTTCACGTAAAAACACTCATGTTCCGTAAAAACACTCATGTTCACGTAAAAACACTCACGTTCACGTAAAAAACACTCATGTTCACGTAAAAACACTCATGTTCACGTAAAAACACTCATGTTCACGTAAAAACACTCATGTTCACGTAAAAAACACTCATGTTCACGTAAAAACTCACGTTCACGTAAACTCACGTTCACTAAACACTCGTTCACGTAAAAAACACTCATGTTCACGTAAAAAACACTCATGTTCACGTAAAAACACTCATGTTCACGTAAAAAAACACTCATGTTCACGTAAAAACACTCATGTTCACGTAAAAAACACTCATGTTCACGTAAAAACACTCATGTTCACGTAAAAACACTCACGTTCAGGTAAAAACACTCACGTTCACGTAAAAAACACTCATGTTCCAGTAAAAACACTCACGTTCACGTAAAAAACACTCACGTTCACGTAAAAACACTCACGTTCACGTAAAAACACTCACGTTCACGTAAAAAACTCTCACGTTCACGTAAAAAACTCTCACGTTCACGTAAAAAACTCTCACGTTCACGTAAAAAAACTCTCACGTTCACGTCACGTTCACGTAAAACACTCATGTTCACGTAAAAACACTCACGTTCACGTAAAAACACTCACGTTCACGTAAAAAAACTCTCACGTTCACGTAAAAACACTCATGTTCACGTAAAAACACTCACGTTCACGTAAAAACACTCACGTTCACGTAAAACACTCATGTTCACGTAAAACACTCATGTTCACGTAAAAAACTCATGTTCACGTAAAAACACTCATGTTCACGTTCACGTAAAAACACTCATGTTCACGTAAAAACACTCATGTTCACATCAATTGTTGCATGTTCTTGCATGAAAAGCGCTATACAAATAAAGATTGATTGATTGATTGATGTGTTTTTAGAGTTTTGTTTATGATACACCACAGCAACAGGTTTAAGATAAAACCATCCAGATGCGATCAGTGTGGACTTCCAGCTCTAATTTAAGAGGTTTCACAAAAACAAATAAATAAATTTACCAATTAGAAATTAGAGCTACGTTAAAATACGGATCAGAACCACCAGGAGTCATTTCACTTTTCATCAAGGCTCAGAAACTCTCTGGAGTTTGATCCTGCAGCCTCCTGTATTTGTCAGTGTGCCGTGGTGAGCACCCTGTTGGCCTCCTCCTCCCCTGCTCCCCGCTCACTCTGCTGTTAAACCAATCAGACACCTTACTCCCCGTCAGGGATCGATGCAGGAGTCGCCTTGATCTGCATATGTTACACTTGAAGTCAGTTTGGACCTTTGAAAGTCTGGAAACCCCCCCCCCCCAAGTTTATTATCTGCAGCTGGACAAAACAAAATATTTTTTAACCACTCAGCAGAACTGTCTGAGAACATTTTAACAAAAGAAATGATCAAACGGTTGGTTTCACGTTTAAACATCTAGGATTCTTAGTTGATGAACATTTGTCTTTTAAGGAGAAAATTCAGTATGTTGCAGACAAACTCTTTATTTTACTACAGAAATGAGTCTCTTTCTTTCCTTTTATGTGAAACCGAAATCAAAAACAACCTTCTTGACTATCCAGATGACCGGCCTCAATTGACCACAAATGTGTCGGCTCAGTGTTCTCTGTAGAGCACCCAGAGTTCTCTATAGAGCACACAGAGTTCTCTATAGAGCACCCATAGTTCTCTGTAGAGGAGCACCCAGAGTTCTCTGTAGAGGAGCACACAGAGTTCTCTATAGAGCACCCAGAGTTCTCTATAGAGCACACAGAGTTCTCTGTAGAGGAGCACACAGAGTTCTCTATAGAGCACACAGAGTTCTCTATAGAGCACACAGAGTTCTCTGTAGAGGAGCACACAGAGTTCTCTATAGAGCACCCAGAGTTCTCTATAGAGCACACAGAGTTCTCTGTAGAGGAGCACACAGAGTTCTCTATAGAGCACCCAGAGTTCTCTATAGAGCACACAGAGTTCTCTATAGAGCACCCATAGTTCTCTGTAGAAGAGCACCCAGAGTTCTCTGTAGAGGAGCACTATAGAGCACCAGAGTTCTCTATAGAGCCACAGAGTTCTCTATAGGAGTTCTCTGTAGAGGAGCACACAGAGTTCTCTATAGAGCACCCAGAGTTCTCTATAGAGCACACAGAGTTCTCTGTAGAGGAGCACACAGAGTTCTCTATAGAGCACCCAGAGTTCTCTGTAGAGGAGCACCCAGAGTTCTCTATAGAGCACACAGAGTTCTCTATAGAGCACCAAGAGTTCTCTGTAGAAGAGCACACAGAGTTCTCTATAGAGCACCAGAGTTCGCTATGGAGCAACCAAAGTTCTCTATAGAGCACCCAGAGTTCTCTATAGAGCACACAGAGTTCTCTGTAGAGGAGCACACAGAGTTCTCTATAGAGCACCCAGAGTTCACTATAGAGCAACTAAAGTTCTCTATAGAGCACACAGAGTTCTCTATAGAGCACCCAGAGTTCGCTATGGAGCAACCAAAGTTCTCTATAGAGCACACAGAGTTCTCTATAGAGCACCCAGAGTTTTTCGTAGAGGAGCACACAGAGTTCTCTATAGAGCACCCAGAGTTCGCTATGGAGCAACCAAAGTTCTCTATAGAGCACACAGAGTTCTCTATAGAGCACCCAGAGTTCGCTATGGAGCAACCAAAGTTCTCTATAGAGCACACAGAGTTCTCTATAGAGCACCCAGAGTTCTCTGTAGAGGAGCACACAGAGTTCTCTATAGAGCACCCAGAGTTCGCTATGGAGCAACCAAAGTTCTCTATAGAGCACACAGAGTTCTCTATAGAGCACCCAGAGTTCTCTATAGAGCACCAAGAGTTCGCTATGGAGCAACCAAAGTTCTCTATAGAGCACACAGAGTTCTCTATAGAGCACACAGAGTTCTCTATAGAGCACCCAGAGCTCTCTATGGAGCAACCAAAGTTCTCTATAGAGCACCCAGAGTTGGCTATGGAGCAACCAAAGTTCTCTATAGAGCACACAGAGTTCTCTATAGAGCACCCAGAGTTCGCTATGGAGCAACCAAAGTTCTCTATAGAGCACACAGAGTTCTCTATAGAGCACACAGAGTTCTCTATAGAAGAGCACCCAGAGCTCTCTATGGAGCAACCAAAGTTCTCTATAGAGCACCCAGAGTTCTCTATAGAGCACCAGAGTTCTCTGTAGAGGAGCACACAGAGTTCTCTATAGAGCACCCAGAGTTCGCTATGGAGCAACCAAAGTTCTCTATAGAGCACACAGAGTTCTCTATAGAGCACCCAGAGTTCTCTGTAGAGAGCACCCAGAGTTCTCTGTAGAGGAGCACACAGAGTTCTCTTAGAGCACCAGAGTTCGCTATGGAGCAACCAAAGTTCTCTATAGAGCACACAGAGTTTCTATAGAGCACCCAGAGTTCTCTATGGAGCAACCAAGTTCTCTATAGAGCACACAGAGTTCTCTATAGAGGAGCACACCAGAGCTATAGAGCACCCAGAGTCCTATGGAGCAACCAAAGTTCTCTATAGACACAGAGTTCTCTGTAGAGGAGCACCCAGAGTTCCTATGGAACCAAGAGTTCTCTATAGAGCACACAGAGCTCTCTATAGAGCACCTGCCAACCCACGAACAACCATCTTACTAATTAAACAAACCTGAACCGTCTGGTCCAGGACCGTCTGGTCCAGGACCATCCCTGAGCCGCTGGTTCACCTTTACCTCTGTTCCACCTCCAGAACCGCAGACACCTCCTCCCCACGACTAAATTAGTCTCGACTACGGAGCTCCGGGTTACCGTCTACGTTCTCTCTGATCGTCATCAGACCGCAGGTACTCTGCTACTCACTCTTTTTTGCTTTGTTTTGTTTTCGGTACTTTTTTTTACATTTACAGAAAAAGCCTAGAAAAAAACCCCTCAGGGACGCCAAACTGTTTTACAACACGTTCCCTCCCATCTTCCCGTCTCTCTACCATGAGGGATGGAGGTCCCGCCTCTGATCTATGGATGCTGGTCCCCAGACTACAAACTGAACCGGGCCAGAAAGATCATGCTAATGCTTGGAAAACATTACAGACTCAAACTGACTGAACAAGTCAAAGCTCTGTGATCAGTGTCAAACACGGTGGAGGTAGTGTCATGGTGCGGGTATTCATGGTTGCTGATGATGTGACAGCAGTAGCAGATTAATCCTGAGGTGTTTAGACTTGTATTCTTAGAGGAATCCTGCTTCTGCTGGTGGACCACTAGAGACAACCAACAATCCCCTCAGAGCAGTTGAAGAACTGGAACCAAACTTTGAAGGTTCTGCAGAGACTCACCTGACTGGCAAAGGCTTCGTTGATTTCAAACACATCGATGTCGTCAACAGTGAGACCTGAGGAAGGAAACGAATTCAACGTCACAAACATCAATGATGTCAGTAAACATGATTCATGAAGGAGTTTCTGAGTCTCATCATCAGCTGAGTCCTCAGCAACATCTCAGCAGCTCTGACCTTCAACAGATGAGAACCAGAGACGAGTGAAAGCAGCGTGAAAATTACTGACGTTAGACTGAGCCGAGCACCAACATCCCGACTACCCTAACCCTAGAGGCTGCGGTTTCTCCACCGACCGCTAGAGGCTGCGCTTCCTCCACCGACCGCTAGAGCCTGCGCTTCCTCCACCGACCGCTAGAGGCCGCGGTTCCTCCACCGACCGCTAGAGGCCGCGGTTCCTCCACCGACCGCTAGAGCCGCGGTTCCTCCACCGACCGCTAGAGCCTGCGGTTTCTCCACCGACCGCTAGAGCCTGCGGTTCCTCCACCGACCAGTAGAGGGTGCAGTTCCTCCACTGACCGCTAGAGCCACCGACCAAGAGCTGGCTTCCCCTCCACCGACCGCTAGAGGCTGCTGTTCCTCCACCGACCGCTGCGTTCCTCCAGAGGCCGCGGTTCCTCCACCGACCGCTAGAGCCTGCGGTTTCTCCACCGACCGCTAGAGCCTGCGGTTCCTCCACCGACCAGTAGAGGGTGCAGTTCCTCCACTGACCGCTAGAGCCACCGACCAGTAGAGGCTGTGCTTCCTCCACCGACCGCTAGAGGCTGCTGTTCCTCCACCGACCGCTAGAGGCCGCACTTCCTCCACCGACCGCTAGAGGCTGCTGTTCCTCCACCGACCGCTAGAGCCTGCGGTTCCTCCACTGACCAGTAGAGGGTGCAGTTCCTCCACCGACCGCTAGAGCCACCGACCACTAGAGGCCCCGGCTCCTCTACTGACCACTAGAGGCCGCGGTATCTCCACCGGCCACTAGAGGCCGCGGTTCCTCCACCGGCCACTAGAGCCCGCGGTTCCTCTACTGACCACTAGAGGCCGCGGTTCCTCCACCGGCCACTAGAGGCCGCGTTTCCTCCACCGACCACTAGAGGCCGCAGTTCCTCCACCGACCACTAGAGACTGCGGTTCCTCTACTGACCACTAGAGGCTGCGGTTCCTCTACTGACCACTAGAGGCTGCGGTTCCTCTACCGACCACTAGAGGCCGCGTTTCCTCCACCGACCACTAGAGGCCGCAGTTCCTCCACCGACCACTAGAGACTGCGGTTCCTCTACTGACCACTAGAGGCTGCGGTTCCTCTACCGACCACTAGAGGCCGCGTTTCCTCCACCGACCACTAGAGGCCGCAGTTCCTCCACCGACCACTAGAGACTGCGGTTCTCTACGACCACTAGAGACTGCGGTTCCTCTACCGACCACTAGAGGCTGCAGTTCCCTAACCGACCACTAGAGGCGCGGTTCCTCTACCGACCACTAGAGGCCGCGGTTCCTCTACCGACCACTAGAGGCTGCAGTTCCTAAACCGACCACTAGAGGCCGCGGTTCCTCTACCGACCACTAGAGGCCGCGGTTCTCTACCGACCACTAGACTACCGACCACTAGAGGCCGCAGTTCCTCCTACCGACCACTAGAGGCTGCAGTTCCTCTACTGGACCAACCACTGAGAGACTGCGGTTCCTCTGACCGACCTGACTGAGGCTGACGCAGTCTTTGACGTGTGTGAGGTCTCTGACGTCTCCTGAACTGTGTGACGCCATGTGTGATGACCTGTGTGACGTCTGTGTGACGTCTTGACGTCTGTGAGTTTGACGTCTGTGTGACGTCTGTGTGACGTCTGTGTGACTGTGTGACGTCTGTGTGACGTCTCGTCTGTGTGACGTCTCTCTTGTGACGTCTCTGTGTGACGTCTCCGTGTGACGTCTGTGTGACGTCCGTGTGACGTGTGACGTCCCTGTTTGACGTCTGTGTGACGTCTGTGTGACGTCTGTGTGTGTTTGACGTCTGTGTGACGTCTGTGTGACGTCTGTTGTGACGTCTCTGTGTGACGTCTCTGTGTGACGTCTGTGTGACGTCTGTGTGACGTCTGTGTGACGTCTGTGTGACGTCTCTGTGTGACGTCTGTGTGACGTCTCTGTGTGACGTCTGTGTGACGTCTCTGTGTGACGTCTGTGTGACGTCTCTGTTTGACGTCTCGGTGTGACGTCTCTCTTTGACGTCTCTCTTTGACGTCTCTCTTTGACGTCTCTGTTTGACGGCTACATTCAGGACTTAAACGTGTGTCTCTGCAGGTTCTGGTCTTCGTCCTGCAGACAGGAACCACCAGGTCCACGTCTCACCTGCCTGCTGCAGAGCTGCAGGGATGGCCACGGCCGGTCCGATGCCCATGACGTCAGGAGGGACCCCCACCACGGCGCTGGCCCTCAGGACCCCCAGGACCGGCAGACCCAGAGCCTCCACCGCCGCCCTGCGACCGAGCAGCACGGCCGCCGCCCCGTCGCTCACCTGGCTGGAGTTACCTGCCACACAGGTGTCAGAGAGTCACTACTGACCTGGTTCTGAGGGACCGTCCGGGTCCAGAACCCACCTGCTGTGGTGCTGCCGTCCGCTCTGAAGGCCGGCCGCAGTTTGGAGAGTCCCGCCAGTGTGGTTCCCGGTCTGACGCCTTCGTCCGTGCTCACCGTCACCTGGCGCTCTCTGCCCTCGTCGTCCACGACGCTGGTGACGACCGGGACGATCTCCTGGTGGAACCGGCCCAACGCCTGCGCCCGGGCCGCCCTGTTGGTACCAGCAGGTCACTGAGTCTGGACAACCACAGCTGGGTTTCCCTGACGTGGAGGAAAACCTCTAACTGAAGCCCAGCTGATGATGTTCTGGTGGACCACCTGGACCACCTGGACCCGTCAGGACCGAAGTCCAGACGGGTTCAGGAGACCACTTACTTCTGCTGAGAGCTGAGGGCGAAGGCGTCCTGCTTTTCTCTGGAGACTCCGAACTGCTCAGCCACGTTCTCAGAGGTGACGCTGCACACAGACAGTTACAGGTGTGATCAACCTGGACCATCATCTCCTCGTGTCATTGGACAGTAGTGACAGTAAACATCTCCAGGATCTGGTGATGGATCTACCTGGAACCAGAAACCTGATCTGACGAGCAGCTGGACCCAAACATGGAAATGTTTTCTAGAAACTAAGATTCTCCTTCAGATGAAGGCAGTCAGAGGTTCATCCAGTGATGGGGGACGTCAGGACGTCTCATCGGGACACCAGCCAGTCCTGGTCTCACACATCCCTGGACCTTGGTGCTGGGTCGGGTCTGCAGCTGGATTCATGAGATCCAGGTTCACCTGTAAAGGTGGACCTCTCTCCAGGTCTTCTTCTACCATTATACGTTTAAAAGACCTAAAACGTGTCCTGGACCTCTAAACTGACTCTGTCCTCGTCCGTGGTCCAGATGTCTTCAACAACTGCTCCACAGGTTAACCTGAGGTCTGGAGGTGCTTTATTTTGAAAATCCTCCCGGTTCTCTTCGTCTTTTCAGGCTGTGGAAGCGGGTCCAGCTGATGCTCATCTCTGGTGTCCTCTGGGATGCTTCTGGACGGTCTCCTCAGATGTTCTCCTGCCGTCCATCCCAGTCCAGACAGGTTTCCTCCAGGACCTGGGCATCGATCCAGCGAGCTGCATGAGTCAGTTGTGTCTCAGAGGATCAGGTCTGTGATGATGCATCTTCTCTAAATGGTGCGGCTCAGTGGATCAGGTTTCTGTCACCATGGAGACCATCAGAGCTCCATCTCCGGTCCGGTTCCTGCTGAGGACTCACCCCATGGGGATGAGACAGGATCTGGCCTTGTCGTTGTCTGAGCACCTGCTGCTCAGGTCTCCAGGGTTACCGATGGACTGCAGGGACATGCTCTCCACACTGAAACACAAAAACCGAGCATGTTCAGGAGGCGGAGCTTCATCGTGAGGTCATGAAATGTTTCAGGTGTGTCTCCTGGTCCACTCACCCACAGGCCAGACCCAGGTCCATGGATCTGCTCCTGATGGCTCCTGCACAAACACCAACCAGGTCACCAACCAGGTCACCAACCAGTCACCAACCAAGTCACCACCAGGTCAACCAGGTCACCTCAGGTCACCAACCAGGTCACCAACCAGGTCACCTCAGGTCACCAACCAGGTCACCAACCAGGTCACCAACCAGGTCACCTCAGGTCACCAACCAGGTCACCACCAGGTCACCACCAGGTCACCACCAGGTCACCTCAGGTCACCAACCAGGTCACCTCAGGTCACCTCAGGTCACCTCAGGTCACCAACCAGGTCACCACCAGGTCACCAACCAGGTCACCAACCAGGTCACCAACCAGGTCACCAGGTCACCTCAGGTCACCAACCAGGTCACCTCAGGTCACCAACCAGGTCACCAACCAGGTCACCAACCAGGTCACCAACCAGGTCACCTCAGGTCACCAACCAGGTCACCAACCAGGTCACCAACCAGGTCACCAACCAGGTCACCTCAGGTCACCTCAGGTCACCAACCAGGTCACCTCAGGTCACCAACCAGGTCACCAACCAGGTCACCAACCAGGTCACCAGGTCACCAACCAGGTCACCTCAGGTCACCAACCAGGTCACCTCAGGTCACCTCAGGTCACCAACCAGGTCACCAACCAGGTCACCAACCAGGTCACCAACCGGGTCACCAACCAGGTCACCAACCAGGTCACCATCCAGGTCACCTCAGGTGACTCACCATGGACGCGTGTTTGTGTCGTGGACGTTACCTGCGATGTTGAAGAGCGCCTGCAGACCGGAGGAGCACTGCCTGTTGACGGTGTAGACGGGAACCGTCTCTGGGAAACCGCTGGAACCAGAACGAGGAGGTTAGAAACTGGACAGACCGTCAAGAAAACGTACCAGGAATCTACAGAAGAAACCAGGAATCTACAGGAGGAACCAGGAACTCTACAGGAGGAACCAGGAGGAACCAGGAATCTACAGGAGGAACCATGTGGAACCAGGAATCTACAGGAGGAACCAGGAGGAACCAGGAATCTACAGGAGGAACCAGGACCTCTACAGGAGGAACCAGGAATCTACAGGAGGGACCAGGTGGTACCAGGAGGAAACAGGAGGAACCAGGAATCTACAGTAGGAACCAGGAGGAAACAGGAATCTACAGGAGGAACCAGGAGGAACCTGGAATCTACAGGAGAAACCAGGAACTCTACAGGAGGAACCAGGAACTCTACAGGAGGAACCAGGAGGAACCAGGAATCTACAGGAGGAACCAGGAACTCTACAGGAGGAACCAGGAACTCTACAGGAGGAACCAGGAACTCTACAGGAGGAACCAGGAACTCTACAGGAGGAACCAGGAATCTACAGGAGGAACCAGGAGGAACCTGGAATCTACAGGAGAAACCAGGAACTCTACAGGAGGAACCAGGAACTCTACAAGAGGAACCAGGAGGAACCAGGAATTTTACAGGAGGAACCAGGAGTCTACAGGAGGAACCAGGAATCTACAGGGGAACCAGGAACTCTACAGGAGGAACCAGGAGGAACCAGGAACTCTACAGGAGGAACCAGGAATCTACAGGAGGAACCAGGAACTCTACAGGAGGAACCAGGAATCTACAGGAGGAACCATGTGGAACCAGGAATCTACAGGAGGAACCAGGACCTCTACAGGAGGAACCAGGAGGAACCAGGAATCTACAGGAGGGACCAGGTGGAACCAGGAGGAAACAGGAGGAACCAGGAATCTACAGGAGGAACCAAGAGGAACCTGGAATCTACAGGAGGAACCAGGAGGAACCTGGAATCTACAGGAGAAACCAGGAACTCTACAGGAGGAACCAGGAACTCTACAGGAGGAACCAGGAGGAACCAGGAGGAAACAGGAGGAACCAGGAATCTACAGTAGGAACCAGGAGGTTCCATAAATCTACAAAAGGAACCAGGAGGAACCAGGAATCTACAGGAGGAACCAGGAACTCTACAGGAGGAACCAGGAATCTACAGGAGGAACCAGGAATCTACAGGAGGAACCAGGAGGAACCAGGAATCCACAGGAGGAACCTGGAGAAACCAGGAATCTACAGGAGGAACCAGGAATCTACAGGAGGAACCAGGAGGAACCAGGAATCTACAGGAGGAACCAGGAACTCTACAGGAGGAACCAGGAGGAACCAGGAATCTACAGGAGGAACCAGGACCTCTACAGGAGGAACCAGGAATCTACAGGAGGGACCAGGTGGTACCAGGAGGAAACAGGAGGAACCAGGAATCTACAGTAGGAACCAGGAGGAAACAGGAATCTACAGGAGGAACCAGGAGGAACCTGGAATCTACAGGAGGAACCAGGAGGAACCTGGAATCTACAGGAGAAACCAGGAAAGGAGGACCAGGAACTCTACAGGAACCAGGAACAGGAGGAACCAGGAGGAACCAGGAATCTACAGGAGGAACCAGGAACTCTACAGGAGGAACCAGGAACTCTACAGGAGGAACCAGGAACTCTACAGGAGGAACCAGGAATCTACAGGAGGAACCAGGAGGAACCTGGAATCTACAGGAGAAACCAGGAACTCTACAGGAGGAACCAGGAACTCTACAAGAGGAACCAGGAGGAACCAGGAATTTTACAGGAGGAACCAGGAGTCTACAGGAGGAACCAGGAATCTACAGGGGAACCAGGAACTCTACAGGAGGAACCAGGAGGAACCAGGAACTCTACAGGAGGAACCAGGAATCTACAGGAGGAACCAGGAACTCTACAGGAGGAACCAGGAATCTACAGGAGGAACCATGTGGAACCAGGAATCTACAGGAGGAACCAGGACCTCTACAGGAGGAACCAGGAGGAACCAGGAATCTACAGGAGGGACCAGGTGGAACCAGGAGGAAACAGGAGGAACCAGGAATCTACAGGAGGAACCAAGAGGAACCTGGAATCTACAGAAGGAACCAGGAGGAACCTGGAATCTACAGGAGAAACCAGGAACTCTACAGGAGGAACCAGGAACTCTACAGGAGGAACCAGGAAGCACCTGGAATCTACAGGAGGAACCAGGAACTCTACAGGAGGAACCAGGAACTCTACAGGAGGAACCAGGAGGAACCAGGAGGAAACAGGAGGAACCAGGAATCTACAGTAGGAACCAGGAGGTTCCATAAATCTACAAAAGGAACCAGGAGGAACCAGGAATCTACAGGAGGAACCAGGAACTCTACAGGAGGAACCAGGAATCTACAGGAGGAACCAGGAATCTACAGGAGGAACCAGGAGGAACCAGGAATCCACAGGAGGAACCTGGAGAAACCAGGAATCTACAGGAGGAACCAGGAATCTACAGGAGGAACCAGGAGGAACCAGGAATCTACAGGAGGAACCAGGAGGAACCGTCCTGCAACAACAGATGCTAGAAGACCAGACTCACCTGAGGAAGTGAGCCACTCTGGCCATCACAGCACCTGCTCCAGGCTGCAGCACGTTACCTGCACACAGAGATGAAGTTAGGACGCTCCTCAGCTCACCACAGAGGAACCAGACCTGGACCAGATCACCCCTGAGGTTCAGATCACCCCTGAGGTCCAGGTCACCCCTGAGGTCCAGATCACCCCTGAGGTCCAGGTCACCCCTGAGGTCCACGTCACCCCTGAGGTCCAGATCAACCCTGAGGTCCAGGTCACCCCTGAGGTCCACATCACCCCTGAGGTCCAGGTCACCCCTGAGGTCCAGATGACCCCTGAGGTCCACGTCACCCCTGAGGTCCACGTCACCCCTGAGGTCCAGGTCACCGCTGAGGTCCAGGTCACCCCTGAGGTCCAGGTCACCCCTGAGGTCCAGATCACCCCTGAGGTCCACATCACCCCTGAGGTCCACATCACCCCTGAGGTCCAGATCACCGCTGAAGTCCACGTCACCCCTGAGGTCCACATCACCCCTGAGGTCCACATCACCCCTGAGGTCCAGGTCACCCCTGAGGTCCAGATCACCGCTGAAGTCCACGTCACCCCTGAGGTCCACGTCACCCCTGAGGTCCAGATCACCCCTGAGGTCCAGATCAACCCTGAGGTCCAGATCAACCCTGAGGTCCACGTCATCCCTGAGGTCCAGGTCACCCCTGGAGGTCCAGGTCACCCCTGAGGTCCAGATCACCCCTGAGGTCCAGATCACCGCTGAAGTCCAGATCACCGCTGAAGTCCAGATCACCCCTGAGGTCCACGTCATCCCTGAGGTCCAGGTCATCCCTGAGGTCCAGGTCACCCCTGAGGTCCAGGTCACCCCTGAGGTCCAGATCACCCCTGAGGTCCAGATCACCCCTGAGGTCCAGATCACCCCTGAGGTCCACGTCATCCCTGAGGTCCAGGTCACCCCTGAGGTCCAGATCACCCCTGAGGTCCAGGTCACCCCTGAGGTCCACGTCATCCCTGAGGTCCAGGTCACCCCTGAGGTCCAGATCACCCCTGAGGTCCGGGCTACAGTAGGACCCTGCATATACCTGAACCAGTTTCAGGTTTTTAGCTCGGTCCAGTTCAGTCTTTCAGGTGGAACTGAGCCTTGGTTGAAGGTTCATGTTCTGGTTCTGACTGAAGGACCACATGGACCAGCCTCAGGTCTGAGTCTCCCTGTCTGACTGAGGTCAGATTGTTCCAGATTGTTCCAGATGCTCCTCACCCACACAGACGTCCCCCAGCTGGTCCGGCGACAGTCCCACATCCTTCAGCACCGCTGCCATGACGACGCTCAGCAGCTCGTCAGGTGTGGTGTCCTGCAGAGCAACAGGTTAGTGAGGACAGAGAAGATGGTAGATGTTCACATCAGGACCGTTGGACTTTAGAGGATTTCATTTCTCTGTTCCAGTTTTCCTTCTGACTCAGGACTCTGATTCACAGTAAACATGGCACTAAACTGACCCCTGCGGCTTTCCATACTCCTCCTGCTGCCAGCTCATTGGTTTAACAGAAAGGGGGCGGGGCTTGACTGAAGTCCACTAAACTTTTTTCTAATAAAGTAAATTTCAGCTCGTGTGAATGTTTACTTCTGTCCTCCAACCTTAAATCCTCCTCTCTTGGCCTTCCCGATGGCCGTCCTCCGTCCGTGGACCACCACCACGTCCTCCCCGCAGTCGGGCGCCGCGGAGCCGCAGTCCGACAGCCGCAGGTCCGCCCGGGAGGAACCGAGGGAACCGGGGGAACCGGGGGGACGCAGGTGTCCAGAGATGATCTTCACCCGGTTCATTGCGGAGCTGCTTCTCACCGTCTCCGGTTCTGATGGACTTTAAACCGTCTAGTTACGTCACCAGCGGCTCTGACAGCGAGGACGGCGGGAGAGGAGGGACACGCGGGACGAGACCCGCCCCCGGAACCTGAACCCGGAACCCTGAACCGGAGTCCAGGAGACAGATGTGCAGTCTGCACCTGTGAAGGATGTTCATCTGATCCAGAAAACAGCTGGACATTCAGCAGCTGAAAACTAAACTAATAAATCAGTAAATAAATGTTTAAATTGTGACGCAGGTGCAGTTCCTCTACTGGCCACTAGTTGTTTTTCTGATCACTGCTGAACTAAAACTGTTTCTGAACATTTAATTTATACAAATGGCTAATTTTAAAAGATTGTAAAGTCAAGTGTTATCATAGTTGTTTAAAAGTGATAAATGATTAGAAAAAACAGTATGAACATTATTAATATGAATAACTAAACTAATGTACTTGACCTACTTTAGTGCTCACAGATTTGTATGAAATAAATTATTCTGAAGAATATTGGATAAAATTATTATATATATAAAATATATATATAACCCCTATATATATATATATATTATATATATAAAAAGAATGATGTCCTTTATCTTCTCTCTGATATAAAACCAACTGAATAATAATGAAGTAAATGACTCATGTTTGGACGGCAGACACATTAATTATAAAATACTTTTATATTCAATTCAAAAGCACTTTATTGATCCCTGAAGGGAAACTGAACAGCTGCAGTTTTTACTCACAGACTCACTGTAGAGGGATCCAGCTGTGGTCAGGGAGGATCCAGCTGTGATCAGGGAGGATCCAGCTGTGGTCAGGGAGGATCCAGCTGTGATCAGGGAGGATACAGCTGTGGTAGGAGAGGATACAGCTGTGACCAGGGAGGATCCAGCTGTGGTCAGAGAGGATACAGCTGTGATCAGGGAGGATCCAGCTGTGGTCGGAGAGGATACAGCTGTGATCAGGGAGGATCCAGCTGTGGTCAGGGAGGATCCAGCTGTGGTCGGAGAGGATACAGCTGTGATCAGGGAGGATCCAGCTGTGGTCAGGGAGGATCCAGCTGTGGTCAGGATCCAGCTGTGGTCAGGGTGGATCCAGCTGTGGTCAGAGGATCCACCTGTGGTCAGGGAGGATCCAGCTGTGGTCAGGATCCAGCTGTGGTCAGGATCCAGCTGTGGTCAGGGAGGATCCAGCTGTGGTCAGGAGGATCCAGCTGTGGTCAGGACGGATCCAGCTGTGGTCAGGGTGGATCCAGCTGTGGTCAGGACAGATCCAGCTGTGGCCAGAGGATCCAGCTGTGGTCAGGGAGGATCCAGCTGTGGTCAGGACAGATCCAGCTGTGGTCGGGATTGATCCAGCTGTGGTCGGGATTGATCCAGCTGTGGTCAGGGAGGATCCAGCTGTGGTCAGGATCCAGCTGTGGTCAGAGAGGATCCACCTGTGGTCAGGGTGGATCCAGCTGTGGTCAGGATCCAGCTGTGGTCAGGACAGATCCAGCTGTGGTCAGGGTGGATCCAGCTGTGGTCAGGACAGATCCAGCTGTGGCCAGAGGATCCAGCTGTGGTCAGGGAGGATCCAGCTGTGGTCAGGACAGATCCAGCTGTGGTCGGGAGGATCCAGCTGTGGTCGGGATTGATCCAGCTGTGGTCAGGGAGGATCCAGCTGTGGTCAGGATCCAGCTGTGGTCAGAGAGGATCCACCTGTGGTCAGAGGATCCAGCTGTGGTCAGAGGATCCAGCTGTGGTCAGAGGATCCACCTGTGAACAGGGTGGATCCAGCTGTGGTCAGAGGATCCAGCTGTGGTCAGGGTGGATCCAGCTGCAGCAGATGTGCAGAAGCGCCGTTGGTCTGTAGACGACGTTCAGGTTGTTTTTGTTTCATGTTGTTGTCATGACGATGATTCCAGAAATAACCTCGTTATTCATGAACCAGACCAGGATGATTTGATCGACTCATCAGAGATCTGCTCATCAATCATCTACAGATCTAGAACCAGCTGTTGACCTTCTGATGGTAGAAACCTGCTTTTAAAACGGACAGATGTGAACTTTGTTGTTTCCTGGAACAATGTTTTAGTGAATTAATGCTTTATTAATAAAGAGATGAGTTGAACTGAGGAGCTCCAACCAAGAACTGATGGTTTCTGAGCGTCAGCACTTCTTCTTCTACTGGATCCAGAAAAACATGCTGCTGATTACAAGAAACATATGACAGCATTTTTATTATCTATTATTGAGACATCGTTTCTAGAAGAGACAAACATCTGGATCAGTTTTTCAGCAACATCCTGATCTGGAGATGTTACTGCTGTCTGACAAAGCTGATTAATCTGCTGCTTAAACGTGATTTTAATCTGGAATAACCAACAATGAAAACAAGAACAAAGAAGCAGCCAAACAAACTGATTAAAGGTTTTATTTTCAAGTTTGTCACAACATCAGATGAATAAGGCCACAGACTCACTGGACATTCAGAGGCAGACTGAACTGAAATAGAAGCAGACAGTCTGGACTCACAGTTCAGAGATTAAATGAAGATTAAATGAGGAATTTATTTCTAACAACAACCAGAACATCTGAGAAACAAAGGAGACACAACCGATGTCCAAATAAACTCATAGAAGAAACAACGAAAACAAAACAGTTAAAAGGCTTCAAACGAGCACCAGGAGGTTCAGTTTTCACTGATCTGTGAGCAGCTGCAAACACCTGCACAGGTGAGGAAACGAGTCCATGACGGCCTCACAGTCCTTCAGGCAGCAGCAGGGACAGTCACGGCAACAGTTACCACAACAAACAAACAAACAAACAAACAAATAAACGAAGACCAGGAAAGCTTCTGTAAGGCAACAGATGAAATGTACGGCAAGCCCGAAGGGTCAGAAATCACAAACCCCTGAACATGTCTTCAGAGAGATGGAAGAGAAAACGGTGTTGAGAACATGGAGGAAAGTGGAGCTGGGTTTGTCAGTTATCTGATGAAAGGACGATGATCCAGCTCAGATGTCATTGGTCACCCAGAGGACCAATCAGGAGCGTAGACACAGAAACAAACGTAGAAGAGTCTGGAGACGGAGCCGAGCGCTGCATTCAGGGTACCAGGGGACTGTTTACCAAAGTGATGAAAATAATGATTATTCTGCATAACTAAGTGTTTTTAGATGAATCAGAAGCAGCGGTGCTCCGGCGATAGATAAACACTCTTATTCAGTAAAGAAACTAAATGAATCAAAGGCTTTGAGGAGACCATGTGACCAGCGGTCGTTGTGGTGGTTTTAGCTCCAGAGGACGTGCAGAAACCCACCAGAACCTGAAGCTTCACAGCAGAACCATCATCTGTGACACGTTCGCTCCTCATCTTCAGTCAACGTGGGGGAGCAAACGTTCAGCGGGTCTTCAGAACTGTCCATGACGACCCTCAGCACGTATACGGGGAAAAATCTGCATGAATGCTCGGGCGTTTGTTCTCATCGGGACCATCCATCAGGTCTTTGAGCACCAGCTGAAGCGATGACTGGACCGCGGTTGGTGTGAACTTACGCCACATGACCTCTACATTCGATGAGTCTCAGAGGTTTTGGTCTGATGATTCAGATTCAAGATTGTATGAACGACTATGAAGATCAGCTGACTGGAGGTGAAGCAACAACGTGGTATGATGGGAAGCTGCATGGCTCTTTCCTCCATGTTCTTCAGTTGGTTGGAAACAGTCTCTGATTCTCTCGGTCAGAAGATTAATCCGCCACTGAAAATAGTCCCCAACACGAGTTTGTTCGGAGCTCCTGGTTTCCATCAAACCCCCCGACTCTGATGCTCCTGTGGATAAAACCGCAGGCTGATAAGGCTGAATCACGTTGAGTCCTCAACTCCAGAGATTTACAAGTTGAACCAAAAAGCTGAAGAACAAGAAGAAGGACTACGGCGTATCCAGGAGTCCATCAGAATCTCCGGAGCATCCTTGGTTCTCGTCAGCTCAGGCGTAGAAGATCAGTTCGGGGATCTGGCCCCCCTGCACCCCGGTGCCGTTGGTGCTGTCCGAGGAGCACTGGAACTGGAAGGTCACTTTCCCACACTGCACCTCGGTCATGCCCTCCTGGCCGAAGTAGCTGAGCTCGTTGCCGTCCAGCACCACGCTGGCGGTGTAGAAGGTGTCGGGCTCGATCTGCACCGGGTAGTCGAACCAGACGGGGAAGGTGCTGCTGGAGCCGTCAGAGAAGTACTTGATGATCCGCTGGGCCATCGGCACGCCCTGCCGCTTCAGCTCAATCTTGGCGCTGTACTCGGCCGAGCCGCAACTGGAGCCGTACAGGCCGAAGCCAGCGATGAAGATGCGCTTGTCCACGGCGAACTGGATGCTGTCGCAGCGGCCGCGGTAACGCCACTGGTTGCTCCGGTAGGCGCAGGACTGGAAGCGGTGGCAGCGCTGCGGCGACAGGCCTTTACGGGGTTTGGAGCAGAACAGGAGGTCCGGTTTCTTGGAGGCGGTGTACCACAGGAAGATGTCGTTAGTCTCGTTCAGCGTCAGCACGCCGGACTGTGCCGCTCCGTTGGCGAAGTCCTCCAGCGCCATGGTGGGGATGCGGATCAGGTAAATGGCCTTCCCCAGCACCAGACGCTTGTTCTCGATGGTCGGCGACAGGTCTTGCCGCTGGCACTCGGCCTCGGCCCAGCTCAGCGCCGCCTCGAACACCACCATCTCTTTGGCGTTGAGCGTCTCCCGCCGCAGGATGCTCTCCAGCGTCTGGGCGTCGATGTCGCAGAAGCCCTCGGAGCGCAGCGCCAGCTCGGCCTGGGCGTCGATCACCTCCCAGCAGCGCTGCGTCAGGTCCGGCTCCTCGAACAGGCAGCTCTGCGACAGCAGCAC
The DNA here is from genome assembly GCA_018398805.1 of Hirundichthys speculiger. Classification (NCBI taxonomy): domain Eukaryota; kingdom Metazoa; phylum Chordata; class Actinopteri; order Beloniformes; family Exocoetidae; genus Hirundichthys; species Hirundichthys speculiger. The sequence continues at coordinate 362,068 of JAGFBZ010000433.1, read as the reverse complement.
GCAGGCGTTCTTGGCGCTCAGGCTGGTCTCCAGGAAGTTGACGCAGGCCCGGGCCAGGTGAGGCACGATGTACTTCTTAGCAGCGTAGAGGGTGGCTAGCACCGTGTCAGCGCACAGGTCGATCTCGTCGCAGTAGATGTACCTGCGGAGACAGAAGCTATTTAATAAACAGCCTGCCTCGAGGTCCCGACTAATCTGGTCCCACCAGGCGCAGCGGCGCAGCGGCGTAGCGGCGCAGCGGCGTAGCGGCGCACCAGTCAACAGTTCCAACACCTGTCATGAGCATCCTCGAAGCGACTGTCCTGTGATAAAGAAACGCGCCGAGTCTGTTTTGTAATTTAAATTCCACACAGCAGGTGGAGCCGGCAGGAAGTCAGACGCAGCAACAGGACCAACTGTTTTTCAAAAAATAAAACCCCACGAGTGACAACCGACTCGTACGACGCCATCAGTCCACCCTGTTGAGGCTGGAGATCAACAATAGGGGTGAGTGTTGGCAAGGACCTTGCAATACGATATGTATCATAATACTTGGGTCACGGTGCGATATTATCACGATATCGCGATATATTACGATATTCTACCCAGTTAATATCAAAATTAAAAGTAGAGATGAAAAATCAAGTTGCTGTATTTATTTTTTAATTCCATTTATTTATTTTTTATTATTAGTGTTTTTGCACATTTAAAAAATAAGTAAAATAAAATAAATAGAATAAATTTTTCCTAAAAAAATCAATATTAGGAGCTGAAAAATCGATATTATATTGGGAGGGCGAAAATCGCAATATATTGCCAAAATGATTTTTTTTTCACAGCCCTAGTCAACAACACTGATCTGCTGATGCCACCGACACGCTTTTAGGACACACTGGGACGTGTATCATCAGGATCTAATCAATATGAATACTGATACTCGTCTCTGTGATACTTTTTTTTTAAGCCATTTGATAAATTCCTGCTAACAGAACAGGTAAAAAAAGAGAAAAGAAAGAGAGCAGTTTAGCAGTTTAGCATGCTGTTGAGCGTCTGACCCGCCATGACAGACTGTTTACACATGGACGGATACCAGACGCACACATTAGGCTTTGGCGGTATTACGGTAATACCGTATACTTCCGGTATTTAAAAATAGCGGCGGTATCAGTTTCAATACCGTCTTAAAAATGCAATGAATGATTTCTGTGGTTTAAAGTTTAGTTTAGTTTGTCTCCTGTATCGCTGTGCGTTCTGCTTTATTTTACCGTTTATTCGTGTTCGCTTGCAGCTCATCTCGGTTTGACTCGTCCTGTTAAGGTACTGACGATGAAAACAATACTTCCTGAGTTTGCTGCTTCAAAATAAAAGCTTTTAATTAAACTAATAATGTTGGACTTTTATGTTGAAGAATTTATAGGAAGTGAAACGTCCTGCATCAGACACTTTACTATAAAGCGCATTTCAACGCTGCAGGAGAGACGGAGCAGAGAAGGAACAGTTAAAACTACAGTGAAAAGCAAGAAATACACAAATAAATAACGACTGTAGTGGAGCCAACTTTATATTGAAGCACTGAACTGCTGTTTCCAGGTAAACTCGCGGCGTAAAGCCTCGCGGCGGCGCGCCTGGGGTACATAATGGGGGCGGCTGTTTTGACGCGCGGTGTGTGTTCGCCTTAATAGTCGCGGGAATACCGTATACCCCGGTAACATGTGAGTGAAGTTTGACGGTATCAAAATTTGGATACCGCCCAAGCCTAGCACACATATGCTAAATCCTGCTCACACTACGCCATCATTCCAGGGCGGGAAACGAGCGACGTCCTTCAGTTAAACGGTGGAGAAACCTTGTAAACACTGATGACGGCACAGTTTCTCCTGTAGCCTGTCGGTTCTCCGGCAGGGCATAAAATTAGCATTTTTAACCAAGTAGCACCTGGCTACCAGGTTCTTGAAGTCAACAGCCAGCTAGCAACCATACGCCATGTATATATGGTGATAGAAAAGTTTTGACATGAAAAACCCCTATTATCGCCCACTATCACTACATTTCAGAAGCATTTACAAGCATGTGTTGTAAGCCAGCCTGGCCCTTTAAGAAGGGGAGTAGCCTGATGGGTAATGGAGTTTGTGAGGTGCGGACGGCTGAACGGAGCAAGTGAAGAGAGCATGAGCAGCGGCCGAGTGTTTTACATCCTCTGTTGACTGACAGGTGCCGAAAAATACTGACTGTGTAACGCTGTCAGTTCCTGAATAAAGTCCAGTTGGGCACCAGTACCAAAGTTCAGCAGTACCAGCACCCATCAATCAACGTAACAGCTAAAAGGATAAGACTTGACCGATGACCGCGTGACGACTGCGTGACGTGGAAACCTTCAGGTGGTCATGTGATCTGGTGAATCCAGATAAAAGCCAGAAACATCCCGCTGGGGGCGGAGCATCAACCACAGCACCGCTGCCCCAGCCCCCGCCCCCGTCAGGTTTCAGCTCCACCTACTTCAGCAGGGCCAGGAAGGAAGGTGGTTCAACATCAGGGATCCGGATCTCCTCCTGGTCCTCGGCCAGTTCTCCGTAGAACATGGCGTGAAACACGGAGCTGCCGACGGCCAGAACGTACTGCAGAGAGGAGACACCGATGAACCCGACGGACCGGGACAGACGGGGTTGGAGACAGAACCAGCTGAGGCTGCAGGGAGGTTCACCTGCACACCTGTGCACCTTTACCTTGTGTCCGGGGACTCGCTGCGTCGCACCTGGTGGCCCGACCACGAAGTGGACATCCGCCATCATCTCATTGTTGAACATGACTGAGTTCCTGCAGAGACAGAAGCAGAAGAACCAGAACCACAGCTGAACGGTCTCTGGACCGGTACAGAAACCGTCTGGGCAGCAGAGTCCAGTCACGTCAGCAGGTCTGAAGACCTGCAGGAAACCTGTCTGGACCGGTCAGGGTTCTGTTGGAACAGAGTCCAGGTTTCACATCTGCGTCCAGAACAGGTCTTCTGGAAATGCTGGACCCCTCCCAGACCCTGGTGGACCCTGCCAGTCCCTAGTGGACCCTGGTGGTCCCTGGTGGACTACTGCCGGACCCGAACACCCTGGTCCCTGGTGGACCCTGCCAGACCCTGCCAGTCCTAACCCTCCCTGGTGGACCCCTGGACCCTGGAGACCCTGGTGGTCCCTGGTGGACCCTGCCAGACCCCTGCCAGTCCCTAGTGGACCCTGGTGGTCCCTGGTGGACTACTGCCGGACCCTGTTGGACCCTGCCAGTCCCTGGTGGTCCCTGGTGGACCCTGCCAGACCCCTGCCAGTCCCTAGTGGTCCCTAGTGGACCCCTCCCGGACCCCTCCCGGCCCCCACTCACCTCTCCCGGATGGTCGGGTACAGACCCTGCCAGCTGCAGCAGCCGTGTCCGGCGGCACCGCCGCTGTTGTTGTTGCTCAGGTTCTGCTGCTGGTTCTGCTGGATCGAGCTGCTGGCCGACACCAGTTTCCTGCTGGGGAGCAGCTCCGCGGCCATCCTGGTCCGGTCAGGCCGCAGGGCGGCTCATGGCAGCTCCGGAAGCCCGCAGAGCCCGCAGAGATCCACGGACTCAGACCCGGAGTCGACCCGCCGACGTTAGCCTGCCGATCTAGCTGTCTTCAGCGGGACATCGACTGGACTGCACCTGGACGAACCGGGTCACCGGGACCGTGAACAGACTGCAGTCAGAAACAAAAGTTTCCTGAAACTCGGCTCTGAAGTTTCCGACGCGGCTGCTAGTCCTGGAGCTAACCGACCCAGACTGGCTGCTTCTGACCCGCCTCTTCAGCACCACCGCCCCGCTGCTCACTGATTAAAGTCCGTCTCCACTCACCGTTACCGTTACCGGGACGGTTCCCAGACTTTTATTCGGTCATTTGAGGCGTTTTTAGGGAGTTTAGCAGAAGACCCGAACAGCTTTGTTTACCAGCAGCCCCGCCAGCCAATCACGACACAGGAGCGTCGCATACGTCATCTTCGTGGACATGAACAGCGACTGGCTCGGACTGCGCCTGCGTCACCGCCGCCGCCATGTTCGGAAGGTATTTGACAACGTGATTCCACGGAAACCAGTAGCTTCCAGTCATTCAAATCCGGTATTTCTGTGGTTTATATCGAAAAAACACAGCACACGGTATAAACTCACCCACCTGGGTGAAGTAAATGTGGAACATCTAAATGTAGAACAGCTGTTGAGGTGGTCACGAACATATTTGGTCCAGATGTTGGAGACTGGAGATAACTGTTCTAAAATTCAATATTCTTCTAAAACACAATCAGTTATCAATTATCAGTCATCTGAAGCAAACCAAACAGGACTAATATTTACATTCATTTTTTCTCCAACTAAGTTATGTGCGAGTCAGAATAGTCTACATGTAAGACCGGATTTATCGACTGACTCAGCCACAAGTTGTCTGAAAAGCCTATGCTGGGTAGTTGACGTACCTCTGACAAAATTAATGACTTTCATCACTTTGTCCATAACATTCTTTAGCTCTCCGTTCAGTCTGGCACAGAGGACACTTTGGTGGATGAGGCAGTGCAGCCCATGCATCTTTCAGCCTGCTCACCAGACCTCTGTGCTTTCCCGCCATAGCAGGAGCCCCGTCTGTCACGATTAGGTTAACACTCTTAAATCATAATGAATGCAGCTGAAACAACTCTTCCAGTTTCACAAATATAGCATCTCCAGCGGTGTGAGCACTGCGTTGTCAGTGCTCTCATCAATGGCTAAGGAGAAGTAGCTAGCCTGACTCACACCGTCGATAATATGCGGCGGGCAGCGGACCTCGCAGAGAGCGACATCTGTTTCACTGACCCGATCACACCATCCATCGACTTGTTGGTATCAAGTTCCTCCAGAACTGTCACCATCATTTCCTTGAAGACATCGGCGTCACTGAATGGCTCGTTTTGCTTTGCGAGCAGCCAGGACGCTTTCAGAGATGCACTAGTTACCTTCTGTTGGGACGTTGAGGCTTCGCACCAGGATCCTGTTGCTGTGTGAATACGCATCTTTCAGAGCTTCGTTTTTGCGCTTTCGTGCCTCTGTTTTCTGAGGGAACGCAACCTTGAAGTTAGCATGCTTCGTTTCGTGGTGCCGTCTGATATTGTACTCTTTGCATGCAGACACCCTCATTACAGATCAGGCATGAAGGCATAGTTCTCTGTACATTCATCATAAAAGATCCTGTTTTCGGTGTTAACTTTTCTTTTGGGATTTTTTGAGAGTGCCATTTTTGACAGCTAACAGCAACAAGTGTTGCTCCTCCATTAAGGACAATGTTATTTTGCCATTTTTCCGATGCCTATCAACCATATTTACATTACACTAGAATAACGCCGTGGTAAAATATTGCTGCTGGGGACCTGCAACAGTGACTCGAGGTGTCCAGAACGTTTGGAGGGACATTTTTATTCCTTTTACCAAGACAAAACAAACAGTGGAAATCTGCAGGCTTTGGTTCAGTTATGTGTCCGTCCACACAAGCAACTGAACGTGGAGAAAGTTACAAAACACGCCAACATTTACTCCAAGGTAAGTTAGCTTTGTTTATTAGATGATTGATTTAACCACCGTTTAGTAAAAGTAATATGATTTAGCGGCAGGGAGGGTGATGAGTTCTCTGTTAGCATTAGCTCTGGTCCATAGGTCTGTCCCACACCAGAGCTATGTTAACATCAGACAGTCGCAGCATTGTATTAATATAATTAATAAAGTGACGTTAACATCACATGCCTCACATTATACTTAACAAAATAAATATCCAGGGCCATATATATTTATAGACGAGGCAGGCTTATCGGTGGCTAGTGAGTTAGCCAGAATGCTAATGGAGCGATGTTTTCACTCATCACCCTCCCTGCTGCTAAATCATATTACTTTTATGTAAACATGTAGCAATATTTTACCACGGCGTTATTCTAGTGTAATGTAAATACGGTTGATAGGCATCGGAAAAATAGCAAAATAACATTGTCCTTAATGGAGGAGCAGCGAGAATGTCCGACCTAGCAACAGTAACTAAGGAGGGGGCGGTGCTTACTGAAAGGTCATTTGCCGACCCCTACTGTAGCAGAACTCTTCAGGACCCTCTGGGTGATGTCACAGCAGCTTTGTCCAGTTGTTTTTTTTTTTTACAGCGTTTTTGACACAAAATCTTTGGACTCTAACGTGTAAAAGCTCATGAACAGCAGCTGAGTCTGGACTCAGAAAACAGCAAGCACTGCAAGAACTTTGAAACACTGAATTTAAACTTTTACTGCAGTTAAAGTGAACCCTTTACACCCAGTTAATAAATACATTTTAACACTTCAGAACTGTACAAATGTCCCTTTACAATTAATTTTTTTTTTATATCGTGTTGGTAAAATAAAGCCGACGTCCCTCCACGATGAGAAGCAGCCGTTTGTGAGATGAGAGTTTGCTAAAACATCAAAATAAAAGCAGAACAGAGCTGAGAGGTGAAGTCTGAACACAGAACGCTTCACTTTCCAAGAGAACGAAGAAAAAGAAAAAGAAAAACTAAAGCGGATGTTAAACATCCAGCATCAAACACAAAGAGTCATTTAGAAAACCAGTAACCGCTCCAGTCCAGAACAATCCGGGGCAGCTGCTCTCCTCTCTGGAGTCGTTGGGCTTTAACTCGTTAAAGTCGTGATAAATAAGTCACCAGATCAGAGACGTAACAGTTCAGGTGCTCAAAGAGCAGCAGGAGCTTCGTCTCAGCGATGTCGACTAAGATGAGCATCCCAACTCTGATGAAGGTTCCTCCATGAAACGGGTCCAGACTGGTGGAGGGGAAACCAGTCCCAGACGGGTCTCAAACACACCTGGACCGCCATCCTGGACCGGAAACCCAGACCTGCTGCAGCTGCAGACCACCTCCATGTTTCTGAGATGCAGTGAATCCAGGAGGAAACGGTGATAAAGCTCTGCAGCAACCTTCAGGTGGAACATGATCTTCATTTTAACATCATATCCATGAAGTACAACCGTGTTTTACTCAACACAGTCCATCATTGTCAAACCCACACCGTCCTGACTGGGAACATCTCACTGGTTGGGGATTTTCATAAACCTGCAGGGAGCTTTAGATCTTCATCTGTGACCTACGAGCTGTTTGCAGTTGAGCTTTAATGTCCAACCGACCAGAACAAAGCACTTCTGAAGAGAAACTAGACTGACGTCAGTCCTCTGGGTCCCACCAGGACCAGAAGGCTGCTGGGGATCCTGGTCCCAGTAGTAGAACTGCCGTGGAACTGGTCCAGAGGCGACTAACTGCAGAGCCCAGAACCGCCGAGGTCCGTTTCTGCTTCATTTTAAAAGTGCTGCCTGCTCAGGTGGATCGTGAGATTACAAGTTTACCCAAAGGTTTCAAGGTCACATGACAGTTACGTCTGTTTAAAGACACACATCTGTCCAAGTCCTGATGTTTACAGAAATATACTTTTAAAAAGATGAGTGGTAACATGAATAAGATGAGCTTTTATACGTGTCCAGGTCTGCTTGTGGCGTTTTATTTTGAAAAGTCACCGGCGTAAACAGACGGTCTCTTCTAAACAGCTACGTAGCGACTGCTCTCATTGGTCGGCTGCCATCCACAGCTGCAGGGGCGTGGCTGTTTTGTCTTCTGTGGGACTTGAGCTTAAAAATACGAGTCATGTGCAGATGCATCATGTTGTCGTGCACTGGTGACACGCATTTAAACATTGTGGCAAACTTTAACCAGGTAGCCCAGCGGATGCTAGCCGCTCCGCTCTCTTTAGCTTCTGAACCACGGCGCGTCTGGTGAACCATCTGGTGAATCAGGTGTGTTTCATAGAGACGGACACAGCGCTGGGACTGGTGGGTACTCAACAGGTGGACACGCTACGATGGACGATTGTCATGATCCTACATCTCACAGTGAGGCGGGAACAACGGTGGACGATGGAGCCGATCAGACAGGCTGCGACAGAAATGTCTGTCGGGGCTCCAACATCTCTGTCAGCTAAACAACCAATCAGAAAACACCATGAGGTGACGTCATCATCAACGCGTCCACGCAGCACAGCGGCAATAAGACTGCCAGAAAGACAATTTCTTCTTCTCTGCAGTTATTATCTGTTGAATGGACATGAACGCCAACGTTCAACGTTCGAGGTGGGCGTGGACCGATGACGCTTTGTTTAGAGCCTGAAGACCCACTCAGGTTCACTCCTGCTGTCACGTATGTTCAATCACAGCGTGACATGCAGTAAATGTAATTAATGTGATGAGACTGCAGTCATCATGTAGTGTGAACAGGGCTCCAACTGAGCTGGGACGACGCCACACAATAAAAGCATCCAAATAACCTTCAAAATAAAACACCACAAGCAGGCTCCGCCTCATATTCACCTGTGGAGGCGGAGTCAAGGGTTTCAGAAGTTTCTGCATCTGAACCTCGTACACAGAGAGGCTCCAGAAGCCCATTTTATTTGGAGAGAAGTACGTCTTCAAACATCAGGCCTTAAAGCCTCGCAGTGAATCTCTGGATGTCCAGTTCTCCTCAACGATCCGCCTTTGAAATGTTCCCGGTGGGACTGGAGGTGGACTGAGGACGAAGCAGAGCTGCTCCTGGTGAGATCCAGGAGAGGAGCTGCTGCTGAGTGGTTCTGAATCACACCCGCGGGGATCTTCAGTCTCATTCTGTGTCATCTGACGCTCTTCAGCTGAAAGAACTGATGCTCTGGAGGAAAAAAGGCACATTTTTGAGATGAACGTCCACCAGCAGACAGGCTGAGGGACAGGAGACCTCCAGCCAGACCAAAGATTTACACTTTTCCTGCTTCTTCTACGTTTGTTGCCTTTATTCACTCAAATGTTTGTCTTTTTTTTTCAGGCCGAGTCCAGGAGGGGGGCAGGGCCCGTCTCCTCCAGACATCCAATGAGAACACAGTCCCCACCCATCCTCGCAGCGGCGGGTCCGGGTCATACGAAGACCTTGGCGAGCGCGTCGGCCCCGGCGCTGCCGATGTAGCATTTGGTGGGATGGAACGCCACGTCGTGGATGGACTCCTCAAACTTCTTGCGGTGGGCGGTGAACTCCTGGATGCAGGTCTTGGTCTCCATGTTCCACAGACGGATGGAGCAGTCGTGACCTGGGAGAGAGAGACAACCAATCAGGACGCAGAGCAGAGGACAATACGTCTCTGTGGGACAGACCCTAAATATCTGATTGTTATGTCATTTATAAACACATCTCCATTTTAGCATCATCTGTAAGGAGGTGATGTCGACGGGCTAACTGGTGAGGAACAACAAGAAGAGATCTGCAGAGGTTTTCCTTCTTCACAGCAGATAATCATTTAATCGTTCCAGGCATCTTTCAGTGTTTAAAGGACAAGAGAGCAGCCTGTTATCTCTGACCCCTGGAACGGCAGTCGTCTGCTCCTGATGAAGTCAGAAGAGGGACGTGGGTCTGTCCTCTGTCTTCATCAACAGGAGACACAACCACGTGGACAAGGGTACTATGGAAACCTTGGTCAATGCTGCAATCTAGAGATACAGTCACAAATAACTCTTAAAGGTTTACTGTGGAAAGAAGAATCCTGATGCCAACCATCACCATGGAAACATGGATTGTACCAGTTGAGAACCCCAAGGCTCTATTTGAGGACCTCTGCATCTCTAACTCTTAATGCTCCTCTTATATGTCTTAGGAATGTAAAGAATCATTTTTCACCTTTAATATCACCCCGGTCTTCTCTGATTTGAGGATGTTTCCTCTCACATGGTTTTATGTGTTTCTCGTTCCTTAAGAAGCTGATAACTGAACGGTTTAGTCGACAGATTCAAATTTCCTGGAAAACTCAGCTTTAAGGATTCTTTTCTCATATCAAATTTAAGGTCTGAATGGGTCAAGGAGGTTGCATTGTGGGTAACCCAGCTACTTCAGGGAGAAACTAGATGGTAGGATCCTCCTGAATCCGTGATTCAAGTCTTAGAAGGTTCCAGAATGATCTACGTTTGCTGCTCCTGTAGACAGGAACGCGTTTTCAGAGCTTCAACGTGCAAAGACACCACCAGGAACTGGCAGCAGACTTACTGCCAGACATCAGGTACAGCCCGTTGGAGTCCACGGCCAGGCTCGTCACCGAGTCCAGATGTGCCACCATGGAGTGGATGAGTTTACCTTCAGGTAGAAGCACATTCAGGGGTCAGAGCACGCAACAGAACCAGAACCAGAACCTGTGAAGTCCTCACCAAGATCACAGGAGACAGTGAACTTAAACCGACTGCTGACAACTGCTTCCATTAACCCTTGAAATTACACAAATTTGAATAATCAGAGAATTAGCCTGAAGGAAACATCGATTTTACAAAAACGTCCAAACATCGCAAATAGGTTTTTATCGGCGGTTCCTTCTGCAACAGAAACATCTTCCTCACATCTCCAGGTCAAAGGACAGACCAAAACCAGTCTTCCTGTCAGCAGGAGCCATGGCAGAGCAGGTCAGCTGGAGGAGCTGCCTCATATAACCAAAGTCAAAGTTGGTTCAAGTCAGCTTTGACTCCAGCGGTTCAACCGTGGTGCTGATGAGCTCTCAGAGGCCCCGTAGATGAGGCTTCTCCACGAATAAGAGACCGGCCTTGCAACCATTCACCACAGTCATCTACGTCGTTACTGAGATTCAAGTTTTACACCAGAACTAGTGCTGGGCAATATGACGATACATATCGTGGGGACAATATAAAAGTGTATATCGTGCCATTTCTCTTCTATCGTTTCTATCGTTTCTAACCTAATTTTATCAATTATTACAGCAAATATGTAATTAAACAACCTGCAATGATAAATTTGATAGAATCATATCTACTTCTACAAAGTAGCCTTTTATGTTTGCACTTTTATTCATGGTTAATGCCTTAAACAGAGTTCTCGTCAACCCTGATGTTTACTTTAGACACTTTATATTGGTTTGCAAACTTTGCACTACAAGGTTACAGATTTCAGAAAGTTGAAAAATAATTTGTGTTTATTTTTTATAGCTGAACTTCAGTGCAAAAATGTGTTTTTCCTCTCAGAAACTGTTGTGCACTTTAAAAAAAAATGTGAAAGCTACTGTACCTCTGTACCTACCTGTTTTTTGCTGCACTAAAATGTATGTTTGTGACAGTTCAGCTAAATGTCCTTTCAAAATAAAGTTGAAAAGTAAGCAATGAAATTTTTGTCAAATTTTTCAGAGAATTAACTGAAAACATACTTTATTATGGTATATCGTGATATATATCGTTATCGTGATATAAAATAGTCCATATCGTGATATATGATTTTTTTCCATATCGCCCAGCACTAACCAGAACTGTAACAGAAACATCCAGTTAAACGGAGGTTTGCTCCCACCTGTGTTGTTGTCGAAGAACTGGATGTGGCGGTCCTCCTGCGCGGTGATAGTGATGGGCAGCGTGGGATGACTCAGCACTTTGTTGATTTTACATGGAGCTTCTGTGAGGACGTGAGAGGGACAACATTAGTGATGTAAACAGCCAAGTGTCCACCAGCTCGGACTGAGTCCAGAATCCAGACCACAGTCCACGGACGTCTCTGAAACGCCCGCTGTAACGCCCGCTGTAACGTGGTTGTTCTGGAAAGTTACAGCTCCACTGCTGCTGGAAATATGATTTTTTAAAATGCTAAGTTCTGACTCTGGACAAACTAAAAACTTTCAGAGGAAGTTGTGGCTCATGTCTTCTTTTCTGCAGCTGTATCTGATGTCCTGATGTTTTTATTTTATGCCTTTTTCTTTCTTTTACAGCTACAACCTACAACATCTCCCTAACTGAAATGACGTTCATGATCGTCTTAGATGGTCATGAACGTCTCCTGAATTAGAGCATGTAGGACGGCTATGCAGTGTGGTTCACTTTAAACTGAGTGATGGCAAACTTACCAATTACAAACTCCTATAAATGGGCTCATAAAATATGCCTATGCCAACCAATCAAATGGGAGTTCACCTTTGACTGACAGATAGCAACTGGCCATGACAGCTGTCATCATTTTAGCTTCTTAGCATTGGTAGATGGTTGGAAGGGTAGATTTGGAGGGATGGATAGTTGGAGGGATGAATGGTTGGAAAAGTACATGGTTGGAGGGATGGATGGTTGGAGGGATGGATGGTTGGAGGGATGGATAGTTGGAGGGATGGATAGATGGACGGATCATTGGAAGGGTAGATGGTTGGAGGGATAAATGGTTGGAGGGATGGATAGTTGGGGGGATGAATGGTTGGAAGGGTAGATGGTTGGAGGGATGGATGCTTGGAGGGATGGATAGTTGGAGGGATGGATAGTTGGAAGGGTAGATGGTTGGAGGAATAGATGGTTGGAGGGATGGATAGTTGGAGGAGTAGATGGTTGGAGTAGATGGTTGGAGGGGTGGATGGTTGGAGGAGTAGATGGGTTGGAGGAGTAGATGGTTGGAGGGGTGGATGGTTGGAGGAATAGATGGTTGGAGGGATGGATAGTTGGAGGAGTAAATGGTTGGAGGGGTGGATGGTTGGAGGAGTAGATGGTTAGATTGGAGGGGAGGGTGGATGGTTGGAGGGTGGATGGTTGGATGGTTGGAGCGTGGTTGGAGGGTGGAGGGATGGGGATGGATTTGGAGGAGGATGGTAGATGGTTGGATGGAGGGGTGGATGGGAGGGGATGGATGGTTGGATGGTTGGATGGTTGGATGGTTGGAGGAGGATGGTTGGAGATGGAGGGATGGTGGAGGATGGCGGTTGGAGGGATGGATGGTTGGAGGAGTAGATGGTTGGGATGGAGGAAGGATGGTTGGAGGAAGATGGTTGGAGGATGGAGGTTGGATGGGGGAGGGGTTGGAGGGAGGAGTAGATGGTTGGAGAAAGGATGGTTGGAGGATGGATTGATGGTTGGAGGGGATGGTTGGAGGGATGGATGGTTGGAGGAGTAGATGGTTGGAGGGATGGATGGTTGAGGGATGGATGGTTGGAGAGGAGTAGATGGTTGGAGGATGGATGGTTGGAGTCGATGGTTGGAGGGTTGGAGGTTGGAGGATGGTTGATGGTTTGGAGGGATGGTGGTTGGAGGTGATGGTAGATGGTTGGAGGAGTAGATGGTTGGAGGTTGGATGGTTGGATGGTTGGAGGGTAGATGGTGGAGGAGTGGAGGGATGTTGGAGGGATATGGTTTTGGGTAGATGGTTGGATGGATATTGTTGGATGGAGGGATGGTTGATTTGATGGTTGGAGGATAGATGGTTGGAGGGATAGATGGTTGATGTTTTTGGATGGTGGTTGGATGGTTGGATCTTGGTGGATTGGAGGGGTATTGATGGCTGTTTGGTGAGTTTCTTAGGCGATGGATTTGGAGGAGTAGATGGTAGGATTAGATGGTTGGAGGATAGATGGTTTAAAGGGGGTAGATGGTTGGAGGGGGTAGATGGTTGGGGGAGATGGTGGATGGTTAGGGGGGATTGGGAGGGGTAGATGGTTTGGAGGGGGGTAGATGGTTGGAGGGAGATGGTTGGAGGGTTGGAGGGAGGATGGTTGATTGGAGGGTGGATGGTTGGATGGATGGGTTGGCGTAGATGGTGGATTAGGGTTGGAGGGATGGATGTTGGCGGGTAGATGGTTTGGATGGTTGGAGGGATGGATGGTTGGAGGGAGGTCATGGAGGATGGTGGAGGGAGATGGTTGGAGGGTGGATGGGAGGATGGGGGATGGTTGGATGTCGTTGGAGGGGATGGGATGGGTGGAGGGATGGATGGTTAGGGGAGTAGATGGTAGGATTAGATGGTTGGACGGATGGATGTTGGAAGGGTAGATGGTTGGATTAGATGGTTGGAGGGATGGATGGTTGGAAGGGTACATGGTTGGAGGGGTAGATATTTGGAGGGGTAGATGGTTGGAGGGATGGATGGTTGGAGGGGTAGATGGTTGGATGGATGGATGGTTGGAGGGATGGTTGGAGGAGTAGATGGTTGGAGGAGTAGATGGTTGGAGGGGTGGATGGTTGGAAGGGTGGATGCTTGGAGGGGTAGATGCTTGGAGGGGTAGATGGTTGGAGGGGTAGATGGTTGGAGGGGTGGATGGTTGGAGGGATGGATGGTTGGATGGTTGGAGGGAGATTGGATTAGGTTGGAGGGTGGATGGTTGAAGGGTAGATGGGTTGTTGGAAGGGTAGATGGTTGGGATGGTTGGAGGGATGGTTGGACGGGTAGAGGTTCGGGTTGGATGGTTGGAGGGATGGATGGTTGGAGGGATGGATGGTTGGACAGGTAGATGGTTGGATGGTTGAGGGATGGAGGGTTGGAGGGATGGATAGTTGGAGGAGTAGATGGTAGGATTAGATGGTTGGAGGGATGGATGGTTGGAGGGATGGATAGTTGGAGGAGTAGATGGTGGGATTAGATGGTAGGAGGGATGGATGGTTGGAAGGGTAGATGGTTGGAGACATGGATGGTTGGAGGAGTAGATGGATGGTTGGAGGGTTGGAGGATGGGTTGGATGGTGGAGATGGTTGGAGGGTATGGATGGGGGTTGGAGGAGTAGATGGTGGATTAGATGGTTGGAGGGTGGATGGTTGGAGGGATGGATGGTTGGAGGAGTAGATGGTTAGGGGTGGATGGATGGTTGGAGGGGTGGATGGTTGGAGGGATGGATGGTTGGAGGGTAGATGGTTGGAGGGATGGATGGTTGGAGGAGTAGATGGTTGGAGGGGTGGATGGTTGGAGGGGTGGATGGTTGGATGGTAGATGGAGGGGTTGGATGGTTGGAGGGTGGATGGTTGGAGGGTTGGTTGGAGGGATGGATGGTTGGAGGGGGATGGATGGTTGGAGGGATGGATGGTTGGAGGTAGATGGTTGGAGGGATGGATGGTTGGAGGGATGGATAGTTGGAGGAGTAGATGGTTTAGGGGTAGATGGTTCGAGGGGTGGATGGTTGGAGGGGTGGATGGTTGAAGGATGGATGGTTGGAAGGGTAGATGGTTGGAGGGATGGATGGTTGAAGGAGTAGATGGGTGGATGGATGGATGGGTGGAGGAGTAGATGTCCAAACCTAGTACTGGCCGCTGTACCTGGCGGTCCGGCGGACTCCAGCCTCAGGACCAGTTGCTGCGTCTCCATGTTGAAGAGTCCGATGTGTCCAGTGTTGAAGGAAGTCACCAGGTGAGCCGGCTCGCTGCTCACCAAGTCCACCGAGGTGGGGACGCCCAGCTCTGAGGAAGAACCACACGGAGACCGTTGAGTCTCGGCTACCGATGACGAAAACAACCCTGGAAGTTCTGACTCCAAAAATAAATCCATCCAACATCTTGACTCAACATTAGGTTTCATCTGGATCCAGATGTTTCCTCACCTTGTCGCTCGTTGAAAACTGCGAGACATGGTGAAGCATCTGCAGCGTTCCACAACCGGACCGTCCCGTCGGCCGAACACGAGAGGAGGCGGTGGTGAGCCGAGCTGTAGACCACACCCCACACCGAGTCCGTGTGACCACACAGCGCCCCCCGCAGGACAAACGGCTCTGCAACAAAGAGAGTTTAAACTCAACATATTTTAGACCTCTAAGATCACGAAGACAGCTTTGTTTTTGTTTGTAGATGAACCGGGACCCACCATAGGAGTCGTAGGGGTCGATGTTGGGGTTCGGGGTGTTCCAGCTCTGAATGGTCCCGTCCACCCCCCCACTGAAGCACTGCTCCCCACTGGAGCTCATGGTGACACACAGGACGGCACCGCTGCACAGAGGAGTCGTTCAGTTTTATCAAAAAATCTACAAGTTGACTGCTGGGAGAAAAAAAAATCACTGAAAAAAAATAGAAGATGTGTGGAACCAGATGAGCCAGAACATCCAGGATCTCACCTGTGAGCTCTGAAGGTGTAGATGGGCTCCACATCTAAAGCAGCACATCTGGAGGAGTAAAGCACAGCCCAGTTAGCATCCCTCCACCAGATGGTAGACATGTTTGTTCTCACTGCACACAACCCTCATGATGATGTGAAGCTCAGGCTCATCTTCCTCCACAGCTCTGAGGTGGAGATCTAACCAGCAGCTCCACCAGATAATAACTGGATAAAAACACATTCACAGAGTAACCATCCAGGGCTGGCCTCAACCTGAGGTAGCTTCTGTGGCCTATCAGAACACCTGGTTAACCTTCTAACTCACTTCTTGGCCGGTGCCGTCTTCTGGAGGTTCCACAGCTTGAGGGTGTGATCTTCGGAGGCCGTGACCAAGACCGGCTCTGTCGGGTGGAAGGCCAGACTCCGGACCGAGTCAAAGTGGCTCCGCAGGGTGAACTTTGGGTTCCAGGTTTTCCTCAGAGCGTCTGTGTTGTTGGCGACCTGAGGGAAGAGCAGATCCGGTCAGAGTTGATGGAGACAGCTGAGACGGGACTGAGAACCAGGTTTCCAGTTCCCATCACTCACATCGTACGCCAGGCTTTCTGCCTCGTTGGCGACGGTCAGTCCGGCCAGTTCTCCCAGTCCCAGCTCGTTGGAGACGGCTTCCTCCACCCTGCCCAGAATGAAGGACTTCCCAGACGACGGCAGGAACGTCATCGGCTCTGCAGGGAGGGAACAAGCAGGAACATGTGACCTTGAACTTTCACGGTTCAGCCTGACTAAAGGACTGGAGGTGCAGAGAGGCTACCATCCTCAGGACGCCCCACTTCCTGCTCGTTGGCCCTGGGAACGCTGGGCCGGGAGGGGGGCGCCATGGAGGGGAGCTCCTCAGTGTCCCGCAGGTTTGCCAACATGTCCTGGAGTTTGGACCGGTTCGGTCCTGGATGAGGAGGGAGAAAGATGAGAGATGATGACGGGAGGAGAGATGAGACTGAAGTCTGAATGAAGAAGAGATCATGAAGGATGCAGCAGATGGAAGAAACGAAATCAGAGAACCAGAGTGACAGCTGACAGGAGAAAAGATGAGGAACGAAGAGCTGGAATGATTCACCCTGAACGTTATCTGTCTAGAGTCGGCAGTGAAATCTGTTCAAATCACGTAAATGTCTGTTCAAGGAATCAATATGGAGATGGTCTGGGAGAGCCAGACCTGGAACAGACCTGGAACTGCAGAGGACCAGATCCACCAGACATCTACGAAGCCTGGAGTCAACTCTGTTGGCTGTGAAGATCTCCGAGGCTGGTGACACCTTCTCCTGCAGATGTTTCCTGGAGTAAACTAACCTGAGTTCACTGAGAGCCCACCTGGGTTGAGGTTTTCATCATGAATCTATTCAAATATGAACCTTAGTGGAAGACTGTTTAGGACAGAGATGATTTTTTTAAATTTTAATTATTTCTTGCTGTCTTCCATCATCACCACTCTATCATCATATGTACACTTGTACTCTCCAAATATATTCAAATATGTCCTGTAGTAGCAGGAAGCACAAGAACATGCTCAGTTAGGAGCAGTTAAAGGAAACAAGACTTCCAGGAATCCAGTGACTGACCTAAAACCTTCGTTTAATAACGAGCTGGACCTGAACAAATAAAACAGGATCCAAAACCGTTTAGTTAAGATGAAGGACTGAAACAAAGAAAATTAGATGAAAGAAAAAGTCTCAATGTTACTGATGATCTTAACGGAGGAGGACGACAGCAGGTGAGAAGACAGAAGCAGAGGATGAGGAGGGATGACGGACCTCCTACAGGACTTACTCTTCACCCCCTTCTTGCCCTTGCGCTCCTTTCTGTACTGCTCCTTGAGCTGGGCTATCAGTCCCTGGTCCACATCCCAGGCCAGTTCACCCAGAGGAGGCTCATCCTTCTCTGCGGCCCAGCGGGGGAGGAAGAGGAGAGGAGGAAAAGGAGAAGGAAGGTGGAGTAGAAACCTGTTGTAAGTGTCTGGGTGCTCAGCTGTTAAAACCATCCACTTATTTATTTGTAGCTTTGATTTCTGCAGAGACAGAGACTGTTGAAGAGCAGGGCAGCCTCCCCCTGTAGAGCTCCATCTGATGTTCACAGTCTCTGGGTTAGTTTAGAGTCAAGTCAAGTGCTAATCAGAGCAGGGACGGTTGTTTACATCTGCTTCCAGTCTTTGAAGACTTTGTTTCCATCTGCTTCTCATCCATTACGTCTGTCCATTGCTACGGGAGCCTTCGTAATCTCTAATGTAGCCGCTCAGTACCTAACTAACTCTGGACTAACTAACCTAACGACTCCTGGACTAACTCTGACTAACTCTGGACTAAACTAACTCTGACTAACTGACTAACTCTGACTAACTCTGACTAACTCTGGACTAACTAACATTCTGACTAACTCTGGACTAACTAACATCCTGACTAACCCTGGACTAACTAAGGTCCTAACTAACTCTGGACTAACTAAGGTTCTGACTAACTCTGGACTAACTAACAATCTGGACTAACTCTGGACTAACTAACATCCTGACTAACCCTGGACTAACTAAGGTCCTAACTAACTCTGGACTAACTAACATCCTGACTAACCCTGGACTAACTAACGTTCTGACTAACTCTGGACTAACTAACATCCTGACTAACCCTGGACTAACTAAGGTCCTAACTAACTCTGGAACTAAACTAACTAACCTGAAACCTAACTAACTCTGGACTAACTAACATCCTGACTAACTCTGGACTAACGTCCTGACTAACTCAAGACTAACTAACGTCCTAACTAACTCTGGACTAACTAACATTCTGACTAACTCTGGACTAATGTCCTGACTAACTCAGGACATTAGTTAGTCGAATGTTAGTTAGGACGTAACTCAAAATGAGCTAACATTTATACTAACTCAAGACTAACTAACCTCCTGACAAACTCAAGACTAACCTACTAACTAACTCAAGACTAACTAACCTGACTAACTCAAGACTAAAACTTTCTAACTAACTCAAGACGAGCTAACATTCAAACTAACCTAACTTACTCAAGACTAACCTTCTAACCTCTTTACTAACTCAAGACTAACCTCCTGACTAACTCTGGACCAACTAACCTCCTAACTATCTGGGAGGTGCAACGGTTTGGCCAGGCGGTCCATATACAGAGGCTATAGTTTCCGTGCAGCAGTTCACAGGTTCGACTCCCAGCCTGTTTAACAGGTGTGCTGTTCTCTCTCTCCCCGCTTTCCTGTCTATCTCTACTGCAAATAAAAAAACTAACCTCCTAACTAACTCAAGACTGGACTAACTAATGCCCTGACTAACTCAAGACAGCTGTTATAGAAAAGTGGTGCCTTATGTCAGTGAGACCTTTTTGTTTCTGGATATGTGAAGTTTCAGAACGTCTGTGATGTGATATCATGACTCAGATGTTCAGGCGTATGAGTTCGGGACACGTAGTCTGGGGAATTATCACAAGGCTTCGTTGTTATTCAGACAGTTGGTTAAAAGTGATTGTGTCTTAGTTTCTCGCTGTCATTCTGGCATCAGCTCGTTCTGTATAGGGTTAGTAAAATGACCATCTTCTGTCTGTATTCAAACAAGTATTAAGTTCACTTTGCACTCCCGTCGTGGTCAAGTGTATTATTAACTGTTGTTTAACTGCCTCACTAGAGACATTAAATTACAGGTAAAATAAGATGTAGAATTATTTTCCTGTCACAACAGCACTAACCAACCTGACTAACCCAGGACTAACTAACTCCTGACTACCTAAGGACTAACTAACCTCCCAACTAATTCATGACTAAATAACTCAGGACTAACTAACCCCCTGACCAACTCAGGACTAACTAACCCCCTGACTAACTCAGGACTAACTAACCCCCTGACTAACTCAAGAATAACTAACCCCCTGACTAATTCAGGAATAACTAAGCCCTTGACTAACTCGGGACTAACCTCCTCATGTTTTTTGGAGCATTTGTGTGCTGATCCTCTGAACACCGCACTAGCAGCTTCAATCAGCGCAGACTCGTCAGTATGACCACTAATCTACATTATTTCTAAAGTATAACAACTGATTTACGTAGCTTCTCTAGTCTGCAGCGCTGGACAATGTGTTCAAAATTTCTACCACCATTTAATTTCTTAATTTTGGCCTGTACAATATTATTTTAATATCGATATGAATAATAATTAACCACAGAGAAACTTGAATGTCCAGAAATAATAATTAGGGGTGCACGATAATTGTCGTGCAGATAATTATCGGCGCAATAATTATCGGGCCGATAACAGGAAATTATGACGTCATTCCGATAAGTCCGATATCATGACGAACAGCCCAGATAACATATATTTTTGTCAACACGGCAGTGCCTCGCTCCCTCTGAGCCTTGAATGACCGGCAGTGAATGCTATGTTCAAGTGACGTTGGCATAATCAGAAAAACGATTTCTCAATAAGGAAAATCCAGAATACCCCCTCATGCCAGAAAACAACTGGAAACTGTCATAATTTTGGTAATTGCTGACTTGAATTGATATTCGCAGTATTTTCCCACATAAAAAATAGAAAAAATAGAAAGGGCTGAAAGAACGACTAGCAAACGAGGGAATTTACATTACCTTGAATGCAGCCTCCAGCACAGCGTGCTGATGAAAACAAACATGGCGGCGGTTGTATGGAACTTCATTAAAGTTTCAGAAGAAGATAGATTGCTGGTTATTTGTGACAAATGCTCCAAGCGAAGGAGGGAAAAATAGCACAAGCTTTAATACGTCAAACCCGATTAGCCATCTGAAACATAACCATCGCTTTTGAAAGTTTTGAAATCACGCTAATGTGAGCTAATGAGAGCTAATGCTAACGTGAGCTAGCCCTAACGTGAGCTAGTCAAGCAGCAAGAAATTTACCAGGACTTACACACATCGGTAATGCTTTTGAAAAGTCCAAGAAATTTGCCAAAGATGACCCACGGTCAAAGGAGAAATGGGTAGAAGGTAGAAATGTTTCAATCTAACTTGTGTCAGTGAATTAATTTTCTATGTATATTTATTTTTTGTGAACTTCTGGAACTTTTTCAGTTAGTAATTCTGATGCATGTATTTCCATCAGTTCAAGGAGCCTTTATTTTTTATATCAGTCAGTAACGTAGCTTATTTAAGTTGATGTGAGATATCAAATAGGGCTGTTTGATAGCTTTACGAAAATGTTTGAGATTAGTTTTTTGTTGGAAAAAATAAATATCTGTTCATTTAAAGAGTCAAAACTGTTTTTGGCTTTGTTCATAGTATTGATGCAAGGATCTTAGGTATATATGTGTGTTATCGGTTATCGGATCGGTTTTATCCCTAATAATAATTGTACCTGCAAACCTCTAAAAAAAGGAAAACTACAGAAAACCTAACAGTAAAAATAAAATAAATCAATGTTCATCTTTTATTTAAACTCATAACCAAGAAACACAACATTACCATCAAACAAAGAAATTTTTAACAATGGCTTAAAAAGTCATCATTATTGAAACATTTGTGATATATATTGTTAGTGAAATATCGTCCAGCTCTACAACAGCAGCAACTATTTAGGTTCTTCTGAAGTAGGCACCAGTTCTCCAGTATTATAACTTCATCGTAGCTTCGTGAGTACGACAATAAATCTACGTTGATCCTTCAGAATGATAACTCATCTGTGCAGGTTCTCCAGTGTTACAGCTCATCCAGTATGGATTCACTAAAGTTAGCAATTACAGCACAACATCTACGCTGTTTCCTCAGTATCACTCATCTGAACAGGTTTTCTACCAGGGTGGAGGTTCCTGGGTCACCAGCTAATCCATAAATATTCTCCAATATCACTCATCAGGCTCTGGTTCAACAACTGATCCGTGTTCGGGGCTGTTCAGTTCATACATGTGGCTGAAATTTTATGTGTGACCTTAAAATATAATGGTGTGAATAAATGTTGCAAACATCCACCACATGTACACAGTATGTTCCTTTAGTCAACGTTAACGAGAGCTTTAGAGCTTTATTAATGCCAGCCGTCATTTTCCCTTCATTGTCGCAGGACACGGAGAGAAAGAAGGTGCGATGAGGCCAACAGATGTCTTTTTCAACCTCTAACTTGTTCAAAGTGGGAGCTTGTGCTACGAAGTAAAAGGGCTAATTGGTGCAGGTTCACCACATCACGTAGAACAAGGAGGACACCAGTACAACCACGTTGGAAAGCTCATCACGTGATCTGGAGCAGAGTAAACAGATGAGGTGTCACTTTCTTCTTGATTTGTATAAAGCTCAGCCTTTAACTGGAGGTGATCAAAGTGTAGACGCAAGAGAAACCAGTAGAAACCCTGAGAGGAGAAATGGATCTCCATCCAGGACCAGCAGAGGCTGCGTAGGCTCCACAGATAAAAACACAGCTCTGAGTCAGGTATGACGAACTGGTTTCATAAGACAGCAGCAAGCTGCCAAACGGCTGTGTTTGAACCGTGTTTTGTCCCGCAGGTCTTTGCTCAGATGACTTTATGATCATGGTTTATGAAAGACGAGATGACAGCTCAGTGTCCACAACTCTGAAAATATAAAGAAATCTTTTAAGTTGATGACTGAATGTTCCCTTTGTTCTGCTCTGAGTCAGCACTTCATTTACAACTACCTGAATCACAGCGCGTGGGAGCGCTGCCTGTCATTGGTCGGACGGCACAGACTGTGTTGCAAAGTAACAGAGGAGAAGGGAGGGTTTGAGTAAGACCAGAGACATGCAGGTCATCAGCTGGGACGCTGCCATGCAGGTCTGAGCAGGTCTGAGCAGGTCCCGGCGTTCATGACCCATCATCAGTTCAAGACTTGGTCCAAACCGTCAGACAAACATTATTGATGGTGCAAACCTCAACCTCCAGATTACCCACCAGACCTTAAACCTTCATAAATCAGTGAGGAGATGTGCAGATCAGTTATGGTCTTATGAAAAACCTGCTTCAGATTCACCTCTGACTACTTTTTAAGAGCGTGTGGACGTTTCTGAACGCTGACTTGATGGAGACCAGCGCTGCTCTTTAAGTAGCTTGAATCCCCGACCAGGGTAATGCTGGGTCTCGTCCGACCAGGGTAGTGCTGGGTGTCGGCCGACCAGGATAGTACTGGATCTCGTCCAACCAGGGTAGTGCTGGGTCTTGTCCGACCAGGGTAGTACTAGGTCTCGTCCGACCATGGTATTGTTGGGTCTTGTCCAACCAGGGTAGTACTAGGTCTCGTCTGACCAGGGAATTCTTGGGTCTCGTCCGACCAGGGTAGCGTTGGGTCTTGTCCGACCAGGGTAGTACTGGGTCTCGTCCGACCAGGGTAGTGCTGGGTCTCTTCCGACCAGGGTAGTGCTGGGTCTTGTCCGACCAGGGTAGTACTAGGTCTCGTCCGACCAGGGTAGTGCTGGGTCTTGTCCGACCAGGGTAGTGTTGGGTCTCGTCCAACCAGGGTAGTGTTGGGTCTTGTCTGACCAGGGTAGTACTGGATCTCGTCCGACCAGGGTAGAGCCGGGTCTCGTCCGACCAGGGTAGTATTGGGTCTCGTCTGACCAGGGTAGTGTTGGGTCTCGTCCAACCAGGGTAGTGTTGGGTCTTGTCTGACCAGGGTAGTACTGGATCTCGTCCGACCAGGGTAGAGCCGGGTCTCGTCCGACCAGGGTAGTATTGGGTCTCGTCTGACCAGGGTAGTGTTGGGTCTCGTCCAACCAGGGTAGTGTTGGGTCTCGTCCAACCAGGGTAGTGTTGGGTCTAGTCCGACCTGGGTAGCGTTGGGTCTTGTCCGACCAGGGTAGTACTGGATCTCGTCCGACCAGGGTAGAGCCGGGTCTCGTCCGACCAGGGTAGTATTGGGTCTCGTCCGACCAGGGTAGTGGTGGGTTTATCGTCTGCTGGATTCAGTCAGCTGGTCTCTGCTGCACTGATTTGTACCCAAAAGTTCAATTCAAACTCCAACCACCATATCAGGAGGTGTAGAGGTGCATCCTCATCACCTGAGTCCACCTGTGGACAACGAGCATGCTAAAAAAAAGAGGGACAGAAACCGTCGTCAGACCTGGAGGTAGGTGCAGCTGAAGAGGAGCTTTTAGGAGGCCTACGAGGACCAAAGGTCTGAAATGAGGCCTGAAACGTTTTTTTTCTGTTGAAGCATTCAAGACATGAAGAGAAAAGGCTCTGAGGTATTTCTCCACAGAGACAAAGCTCTGCTGCAGATGACCACGTCACCTCTGCACCTGGAGAGACGTCCTCAGGACTGAAACCTGACAGAAGTAGAAGCCTCACAGGAGACACCTGGTAGATTATCGCTTTGCACCGTAGCAGCCAGGTGACACACATTTGAAACAGCAGAAGAAAATCTGGAGCATATTGATTTCCTTCATTTTAGGCATTTAAAGTTCACTCTCGTTTCTTAACAAATCGGCCTGGAGACAAAGTCAACCTTTCATGTCTTTTTTTTGTTGGTGAACTGGACCTGTTTTCCTGAACCCAGACAGGACATCGAGCTAATCTAGTCAACCCACTGGTATCTTCAGAAACACAGTCCTTTGGTTGATCTGGCTCACAGCTACTGAAACATCTGGACCAACACTGAAACACAAGTAAATCTGTGAACGTTCTTAATGAAGGAAGTCCATCAGTGTTTCCTTCTCAGATCAACCGTGAACTGTAGGTTGGAGTTGATTGAGCACTGAAACATGGTGTCATCGGTCTCACCCCACCCTGCGCCGTCCTCGCCGCTCCTGGACTCCAGCTCGTCTGGACTCGCCAGGAAGTCGAAACCCTTCAGGGCCTCCTCGGTGTCGGGGTCATCGCTGAGGTCAGACGTGGAAGAGGACGGGCTGGTCGACGGTTTCTTCCTCACCATCTGTCAGGGACCAGAACCACAGACTGGATCAGAGAAGCCATTAACAGCAGGACGAGGGTATCGTCTTTAAAACAAGATTCGACCTGCTGCCTCGTCTTCATCACAGTTCAGACGTCAGCTTCATCACCTGTGGCGCCTTCACTTCTCATTCTAAAGCTGTTGTGAAGCACTCAGAGGTTGTGACCAACTGTTGTTAAAACCGGTTTCTACCAGCTGTTTCTCCTTCCTGAACCAGTCTGACCTGCAGGAACCAGTCCATTCTGAATGTTGGCATGAACCAGAGCTGGTCTGACTGGTGTAAACGCTGCAGCTGGGCTCCTGACCAACCCTCTCAGACGGTCCAACGTCATGCTGGACCAGGAGACCTCAAATCTACACCTCCATTAACTGAACACTCGACCTCGATCACGATGAAAGAGCGACGGTTTCAGTTTTATCTTTTACCCTCATAGATCCCTGACCAGGTTTTTGCTGCAGATCTGCTCAGTTGTTGAAGCTGAGATCTTTTCCTGAAGACAAAGTTCATAAATAAGTGGAGGGAAGCACACAGAAGAACTATTATGGTTATTTATCTAATATTTCAAACAGCTGCAGTAATCAAAATGAAGATTATGGTGGTCATTAGTTCTGAATGTGGGGTTGACGTCTGGACTTTGACAACTAGAAACCTCAATTCTCTTAGTTTTCATCATCCTGATGTAGATCTGCTGCTGTGTTTGGACCGACGTCTTGTCACATGACCCTGTTTCAGCCAAGCTTCAGCTGTCACACAGATGGACTCATGTCTCTGGGATATTCTGGTCATGACGAGGTCATGGTCCACTCGATGACCGACAGGAGTCCAGGTCCCCAGATGGAGGAACGAGTCCACAGCTGGAGGAACAAGTTCCTAGATGGAGGAACGAGTCCACAGATGGCGTAGCGGGTCCACAGACGGAGGGACGAGTCCACAGCTGGAGGAACGAGTCCACAGATGGAGGAACGAGTCCCCAGATGGAGAAACGAGTCCACAGCTGGAGGAACGAGTCCACAGATGGCGGAGTGAGTCCACAGACGGAGGGACGAGTCCATAGATGGAGGAACGAGTCCACAGCTGGAGGAACGAGTCCCCAGACGGAGAAACAAGTCCACAGACGGAGGAACGACTCCACAGAAGGAGGAACGAGTCCCCAGACGGAGAAACAAGTCCACAGCTGGAGGAATGAGTCCACAGATGGAGGAATGAGTCCACAGATGGAGGAACGAGTCCACAGATGGAGGAACGAGTCCACAGATGGAGGAATGAGTCCACAGATGGAGGAACGAGTCCACAGATGGAGGAACGAGTCCACAGACGGAGGAACGAGTCCACAGACAGAGGGACGAGTCCACAGACGGAGGAACGAGTCCCCAGATGGAGGAACGAGTCCCAAGATGCAGGAACGAGTCCACAGACGAAGGAACGAGTCCACAGCTGGAGGAACAAGTCCACAGATGGAGGAACGAGTCCACAGACGAAGGAACGAGTCCACAGCCGGAGGAACGAGTCCACAGCTGGAGGAGCGAGTCCACAGCTGGAGGAGTGAGTCCCCAGATGGAGGAACGAGTCCACACCTGGAGGAACGAGTCCACAGACGGAGGAACGAGTCCACAGCTGGAGGAACGAGTCCACAGATGGAGGAGCAAGTTCACAGCTGGAGGGACGAGTCCACAGACGGAGGAACGAGTCCACAGCTGGAGGAACGAGTCCACAGACGGAGGAACGAGTCTACAGACAAGTTCTTGAACAGCTGCTGCTGGAAGGGGCTCATCAGTGGTCCAATTATCACCTGCTCTTATTGACCCATGAGACTTATATATTTCTTTCCTCTTCACAACGTATTTTTTGACAGATGTGACAGATGTGTCCGGTGAGACTTAGGGTGAATTCCATGTCCTCCCTTAACCCTCAGTCTCAACCCTCAGTCTCAAAAATGCTCCCGCTAAGTGCTAGTGCTCTCCCAATTCTTAGAACGTCAAATTGAGAGACAAGTTTGAGGGCCGTATCGCCCTCAATATTGAGATTCTCCGGCAGCAGCCTTGGAATTAAGGGGCTACCCAGAGTGCATTGCGTATTTTCGCCAAAAGGTCTTCAAAAAGGATGGCGGCGAAAAAAAGCGAGCTTCAAATGTAAGTATTTTCGTAGTTAATAAAGATATAAATGTTACGAAACTATCTTATTGTCTTCGTTATATATATTTATATTATCTTATTCTTCTTCTACGTCTACTTCTCCTTCTTCTTCGTCGTTGTCGTTTTCTTGACAGACTGGATGTAGCTTTGGCGTAAGGCCGCCCCCCACAGTCTGAAGATGTAACTGCACTCAAGGGGTGTCCCATTTCTAAGTCACAAGATAACCCTGACACTTACTTTGGAGAGCCAAGACTGAGGGCCAAAGACTGAGGGTTAAGGGCGAGGGTTGAGATTGAGGGTTAAGGGAGGAATTGGACTTGGCCCTTATAGTCCAGAAAATACAGTAGACAGTAGTGCTGGGCAATATGACGATACATATCGTGGGGACGATAGAAAAGTGTGTATCGTGGCATTTCTCTTCTATCATTTCTATCATTTCTAACCCAATTTTATCAATTATTACAGCAAAGATGTAATTAAATAACCTGCAACGATAAATTTGATAGAATCATATCTACTTCTACAAAGTAGCCTTTTATGTTTGCACTTTTATTAATGGTCAATGCCTTAAACAGAGTTCTCTTCAACCCTGATGTTTACTTTAGACACTTTATATTGGTTTGAAAACTTTCCACTACAAGGTTACAGATTTCAGAAAGTTGAAAAATAATTTGTGTTTATTTTTTATAGCTGAACTTCAGTGCAAAAATGTGTTTTTCCTCTCAGAAACTGTTGTGCACTTTAAAAAAAATGTGAAAGCTACTGTACCTCTGTACCTACCTGTTTTTGCTGCACTAAAATGTATGTTTGTGACAGTTCAGCTAAATGTCCTTTCAAAGTAAAGTTGAAAAGTAAGCAATGAAATTTTTGTCAAACTTTTCAGAGAATAACTGAAAACATACTTTATTATGGTATATCGTGATATATATCGTTATCGTGATATAAAATAGTCCATATCGTGATATATGATTTTTTTCCATATCCCCCAGCACTAGTAGACAGCATTTGAACATCTGGATGACTTTAACCCTGAAGGACTCCTCTAACATTCATCACCACTCGTCCCACTGAACATGAATGTGTTTGTCATGAAGGAATTATAGAAACATGTTACACCAATAACATTACCGACTGTTCCAGGCCTGTATTTTAGAACAACATCAGTCTTAATTACAATCATCAAATACGCTTAAATGCAGGTTCTGTAGGTTTGGGGGTGGAATGACTGTGTCTTACAGTAGCCATGTCCAGGATGGTCTTCTCCCTCACGTCGCTGTCCTCCTCCTCGTCTTCGTCACTGAACTCTGCAGCTGCGCTCTCGATGAACTTGAAGGCCTCCAACACGGTGGCCGAGTCCGACATGTCGGGTTTGCTGGAAGAGAAGCGTGGCCGTTTAAGTTCTCGGTTTCCTGAAAACGGAGTCGGCGAGTGCAGTTTATGTCTGGACATGGTACCTGATCATGCCGCTGTCCTTCAGCAAGGACGGGTCCGTCCCGTTGAGCAGGGGCTCGGGTGTCTTCTCCGACGGCTTCTCTCCGGAGTCTCTAGTCAGTCCGAGCAGCGCCCGCACCCTCTGAGACTTCACATCCAGGATGGTGTCGGTGTAGCCCACCTCCTGCAGGTACCTGAGCCGCACAAAAAACCGGGTCAGTCTGAGCTCTTGAAATCACCGTTTTACCGCTTTAACTCATGTTTTAACCTTTCAAACACGTCCCTGCAGCGACAGCTGAGTTAAATGACAGAACCACCGACTGACCAGAACCAGGTGCAGATAACCAGGAGTCAGTAAAACTGAAATCACGGTTTTTGTTGGCCGTCAGTTCCATTCTGCTCCTTCAATCACCACCTTCACAGTGGAGGTGTTTGGTGCCTGAATGCTGTGTTGTCACGGTCAACTGTCCCAGTGCAGACCAGTCCTGGAGGACAAGCTCGCCAACGGGAGCGCTTGTTCCAGCCCGTCATAGTCTGAATGAATAACGTTGGCCCACCATCTGCAGGAGGGACAGTAGCGTGGGCCTCGGTGTCTGAACCCTCGACCATCTAGACTGGCTCTTGGAACCTCTCTAGAAGAGGCGGAGCCTGAGCTTGTACATGAGGTTGAGCGCTATCGACTCGATGTGGTCGTGCTCACCTCAACCCACACGGATGCATGGATGGTCAGCTCCTTCAACTTCCACTCATCAATCGACTGAGCCAACAACACCTCTGGCTCTTCTGGGCAAGTAGCTCAGAAGTTCCCAGACCAGCAGAGATAATCCCTCCTGGGATAATCCTCCTCTCTGTTGGACATCCCTGAACCTCCTCCCCAGCAAGTGTTCCTAACTAAACTTAGATGAATCACTTCAGTTAGCTCCTCTCTGTGGAGGAGCAGCGGCTCTACTCCAAGTTTCCTAAATGACAGAACTTTTCCCATCTGTAAGGGAGAGTCCAGCAATCCTTCCAGAACATTCATTTCAGCCACTAGAAACTGCAGTCTCACTGTTTTTGGTCATTGCCCACAACTCATGACCATGTGAGTGGGTGGGACCCAAGACTGATCGATAAAGTATCTTCATCATGACAGACCGGTAGAGTCCAGATTACTGCAGATCTGTTCTGCTTTGATACCATCCATCACAGCATTTTACTGCTCAGATTAGAACATGTTTTTGGGATTAAAGTCTGGTTTAAATCACATCTATCTCACAGGTTCCAGTTCCTTCATGTTCACGACGTTTCTTCCTCACAGACGAGGGTCTGGGTATGGCGTCCCACAGGGTTCAGTGTTAGGACCGATCCTCTTCACTCTATACATGCTGCCCCTGGAAATATTATCAGAGACACGACATCAATGTTCATTGATACGCTGATGATACACAGCTGTATTTATCCATGAAACCAGAGGAAACAGAACCGTTAGACAAACTTCAGGCATGTCTGAAGGACATTCAGACCTGGATGTCCTCTAACTTTTAGCTTTAAAATCCTGATAAAACAGGTTATTTTGTCCCAAACACCTGAGAAAACATATATATATATAGATGTCTATATAGGTGTCTCTGGGATATCCACTAACATGCTGACCTGCAGTCTGATCCTCTGACCACCTCAGTGTTGCTGCCTACATCTGTTTATATCGTCATCTCTGTAGTTCATGAACTAACAATGAACCAGTCAGAATAGCAGAACATGGAATTATTAGCTCTCCAGTTAAAGGATAATTACTTTTAATATATCTTGTTCTATACACACGTGGACAAAATTCTTGGTACCCCTCACTTAAAGAAGGAAAAACCCACAATTCCCACTGAAATCACTTGAAACTTACAAAAGTAACAATAAATAAAAATGTATTGAAAATTAAATAATCAAAATCAGCCATTACTTATGAATTGTTGATTAACATAATTATTAAAAAAAACAAACTAATGAAATAGGGCTGGACAAAAATGATGGTACCCATAACTTAATATTTTGTTGCACAACCTTTTGAGGCAATCACTGCAATTAAACGATTTCTGTATTTGTCAATGAGCGTTCTGGAGCTGTCAACAGGTATTTTGGCCCACTCCTCATGAGCAAACTGCTCCAGTTGTCTCAGGTTTGATGGGTGTCTTCTCCAAATGGCATGTTTCAGCTCCTTCCACAGATGTTCAATGGGATTCAGATCTGGGCTCATGGAAGGCCACTTTAGAATAGTCCAACGCTTTTCTCTCAGCCATTCTTGGGTGTTTTTGGCTGTGTGTTTTGGATCGTTGTCCTGTTGGAAGACCCATGACCTGCGACTGAGACCAAGCTTTCTGACACTAGGCAGCACATTTATCTCCAGAATGCCTTGATAGTCTTCAGATTTCATTTTACCTTGCACACATTCAAGACACCCTGTGCCAGATGCAGCAAAGCAGCCCCAAAACATTACTGAGCCTCCTCCATGTTTCACCGTAGGGACAGTGTTCTTTTTCTTCGTATGCTTGGTTTTGAGTCTATGAACATAGAGTTGATGTGCCTTACCAAAAAGCTCCAGTTTGGTCTCATCTGTCCAAAGGACATTCTCCCAGAAGCTTTGTGGCTTGTCAACATGCATTTTTGCAAATTCCAGTCTGCTTTTTTTACGATTTTTTCAGCAGTGGTGTCGTCTCCCATGAAGTCCACTTTGGCTCAAACAACGACGAATGGTGCGATCTGACACTGATGTACCTTGGCCTTGGAGTTCACACCTTTAATTTCTTTGGAGGTTGTTCTGGGCTCTTTGGATACAATTCGAACGATCCGTCTCTTCAATTTGTCATCAATTTTCCTCTTGCGGCCACGTCCAGGGAGGTTGGCTACTGTCCCGTGGGTCTTGAACTTCTGAATAATATGAGCCACTGTTGTCACAGGAACTTCAAGCTGTTTAGAGATGGTCTTATAGCCTTTACCTTTAAGATGTTTGTCTATATTTTTTTTTCAGATGTCCTGGGACAATTCTCTCCTTCGCTTTCTGTTGTCCATGTTCAGTGTGGTACACACCTTTTCACCAAACAGCAGAGTGACTACTTGTCTGCCTTTAAATAGGCAGACTGACTGATTATGAGTTTGGAAACACCTGTGATGTCAATTTAAAGGACACACCTGAGTTAATCATGTCACTCTGGTCAAATAGTTTTCAATCTTTTATAGAGTACCATCATTTTTGTCCAGCCCTATTTCATTAGTTTGTTTTCTTAAATAATTATGTTAATCAACAATTCAAAAGTGATGGCTGATTTTGATTATTTAATTTAAAATACATTTTTATTTATTGTTACTTTTGTAAGTTTCAAGTGATTTCAGTGAGAATTGTGGGTTTTTCCTTCTTTAACTGAGGGGTACCAACAATTTTGTCCACGTGTGTATATAATTGCCAGTATATCTGTGCCTCCCCTCTCTCTGTCCTGTCAC
The DNA here is from genome assembly GCA_018398805.1 of Hirundichthys speculiger. Taxonomy (NCBI): domain Eukaryota; kingdom Metazoa; phylum Chordata; class Actinopteri; order Beloniformes; family Exocoetidae; genus Hirundichthys; species Hirundichthys speculiger. The sequence continues at coordinate 330,272 of JAGFBZ010000433.1, read as the reverse complement.
TCCTCTTTTCTTTCTTTGTCCAGCTGGTCTTCATCAGGAAGGTCCTCCATATGATCCAGGTCCTGATCAAGGTTTCTTCCTCTTACAGTGGAGTTTTTTTCTTGACGCTGTTTGGCTTAAAGGTTTTTCTCCAATTAGGGGAGTTTTTACTTGCCAATGTTTCTTTAATTAAGATTCAATCATAATTCTTTAGTTAATAATTATGATCTGGGTCTCTGAAAAGCTGAGTATTGTAACAGACGATATATATAAATACAGTTAAATTTAACTGAATTCATGAACAGGAACCTAAGGTACTTGAACTCACTCCCTAAAACCTCCTCCACTCACTTCTGACCCAGAGAGGACAGTCCAGTCTTTCCTGACAGAGAACCATGGTCTGAGATCTGAAGGTCCTGATTCTCTCCAGAGAGAGCTGAAGGTGGACGACACCAACAGGAGGAATCCTGAGGCCACCAACCCTCAGGTACATCATGTTCACAGCTCAGAAGGATCCAGTTTCACAGCAGCACACAGAAACCCGATTTTCTTTTTATACAGATTTGATGTTAAAAGCAGAATACGCCCCTGGTACCACAGACAGGCCGCCCAGAGAAGTTTCAACACAACGCACACGAGCACATGAAAAACAATACCAACACCAAAGACTGAAGGAACAAGAAGTCATGTTCAGAAACAACAGCACTGGTCCAATAAATGGTGACATGTTCTCGAACGGATCTCTAGTGTTTAAGTTTTCACTACATGGATCTAAAGAGATCTGAGCTCTAAACCTGGAAGATTCATCCAAGTTTCTGTGTTACCTTAATTCTTCCGTCTGTGCCCAGAAGATCGTTGGTCTGAAGTTTCTCTGCAGAAACTTTGGTGCGTGGATGTCAGCTGGATGGTTCGCAGGAGACGTCCGGTGTTTTTAATCCGACCCAGACGACAACGCTCAGAAATGCTTCTTTCAAAGGTCAAACTGCTGAAGCGAAGCTCTGAAACTTCAACAGGAAACCAGAGCGGATCGTTCTGAGGTCAGGTCTGACCAGAACGCCATCGGTGCCATCTACCCGGCTTCTGAACGCTCACCACAGCTGCTCACAGCTGGAGCACATCTGCCCGGCTCCTCTCCATCATCCAGCATCCATCCAGGACCACCTTCACCCTCAGCAGCAGCTTTTATCCTCCGAGGCCACGTCCAGTCTGAAGAGCTGCAGTGTTTGTTCAGATCCCCTCCTCCCCCGACCCCCGGCCGCCTCCCTCCCCGTACCAACCTCTGAGATCGCAGCGGGCCTCCACACAATCCTCCATTCACTGCCACACACAGGGCCTGAGCTGCACACGAACACACCGCGCTGACAGTGAGAACGCTTTCAGAGGTGATGCGTTCAAGGATGCTTGTTCTCCGGGCCTGCATCCACGTAAGGAGGGCGTCCTGTCAGCATCAGCTGACGCCCACACGCTACACGCTGTTCGTCCAACACATGATGACAAATCCTACGAAAGTGTCAGGGTTTTGTGTTATTTCTTGGATATTTGAGTATCTGGGCTGAGTTTGATGCCTGTTAATTGTGGGACATTTTAGTGTCTCTGCTGAGTTTAATGCCCGCGTTACTCACGGGACATTTGAGTGTCCGCTTAGTTTAACATCTATGTTAGGGAAGCTTCAGTGTCTGCAGTGTTTAATATCTGCATTGATCATGGTTCGGCTGATTTCCTGCCCTGCTGGCGGTGGGTTCTGATTTCCTGCCCTGCTGGTGGTGGTGGGAGCTGATTTCTTACCCTGCTGGTGGTGGTGGGATGATTTCCTGCCCTACTGCCGATGCTCAAACATCCCACCATTGATGATGACAGCAAACTCACCACAGATGGTAGTGGTGCTATGAAAGAGTGACCTGCCCTCATGTGTCCAGTTGTCCCATAATTGTTTCAGTCAGTGAACTCACCACATTCTCCAACCTCACTGGACCCAGTCTAGTCTAGTCTAGTCTGGTACTAGTCTAGTCTATTCCGGTCAGGTCCCAGTCCGGACTCAGTCCAGTCCAGTCCAGTTCAATCCAGTCGAGTCCGGTCCAGTTCAGTCTGGCCCGGTCCAGTCTAGTCTAGTCCAGGAAAGTCTAGTCCAGTCCAGTCCACTTCGGTCCAGTCCGATCCAGTCGAGTCCAGTTGAGTCCAGTCCAGTTGAGTCCAGTCCAGTCCAGTTAAGTCTCGTCCAGTCTTTGATTCCCATTAAAGTGCTGATCTCCAGTAAGAAGATTTACTGTTTTCACCCTCAAATCCAGACAGCGACACAGAGGTCTGAGGTCATGTGTGTGTGTGTGTGTGTGTGCGTGTGTGTGTGTGTGTGTGTGTGCGTGCGTGTGTGTGTGTGTGTGTGAACTCACTGTCTGAGCAGCTGTCGTCCCTGTTTCCAGCTGAGCTGGTGGCTGCTGTTGGGAGGACTGGGAGGCTCCTCATCGTTCCCTTCATCTGAGATAGAGACAGGAGCTCACCGTCTGTCCATCACTTCATCCATTCATCCATACATTTACTCATTCATCCATCCATCCATCTGCTCTTTCAATCTGCATCATTCATCCATCATCCATCCATCCATCCATCCATCACTTCATCCATCCATCCATCACTTCATCCATCCATCCATTCATTCACACACACCAACAGTTTGTTTCTGATCAGTTCACTGTTCAGACTCAAGGGGGCGACTGAAACCCTCTAATGAACCGGAGGATGAAGATGACGTACAGATGTCACATGACTCCAGAGTGGGCGGGTTTCTGGTAAAGAACCCACCACGGTTGGTGAAAAACCTCCAGCTTCTGCTGTTTTCATCGAGCTTGTTTATTCAACGTTGGTGGAATGTGTTGTTTTTAGCGTTGGTCTGTAACTCCACCACCAACCTCCAGGGGGCAGTGTGGGTTATTTTCTGCTCAGACTTTGCTACGGAGCAAATAAAGTAAATTTTTTATTACTTTATCACTTAAAAATGTGAGTTGGTGCTGACGCATGATGAGCTTGGGTCATTTTTAAAGAATTTAACAGCAAACTACCGTTCTACCCGACCTGAAAACGAAGAAGCAGCAGCAGGAAACAGAAACACGAAGACGAATCTACCAATGTGGTCTATGTTGACATGCCAGTTCTGTCAAAACAAGACATTCCTGAAGCTGAGAGGCTGGACCACGAAGGCCCAGCGTCAGCCGAAGTTCTCACCTGAGTCGTAGCTCGGAGGTTTGATTTCTCCCTGGTTCAGTTCTGTCCCGTATTTCAGCTTGTGGTACTTGGCCCTGAGGATGAACACAAAGACCGTCCAGTTACGCCCCCTTCTGACAGAAAACAGATGTTGTAAAACTCCTGGAGGAACGTTGGTAACATGAGCTTCTAAACCGTAGAAGCATCTGGACTCATTCATTCATTCATCTGTGTCAGCGGCCCTGAAAAGCCTGTAATAAACCTGGAAAGAGACATGACGTGTTTATTTTGACATGTGGCGATGCAGCGACTCGGCCTGTAGCTGTGTTGTAGATGCTGGTCTCCACCGTCAGCAGATGGTTCTTCAGACCACATGACTCCCTGTTTTGTCAGCAGGAGTCTTGTAGTTATTTCAGTGTTCACACTACATGACTGATGGCCAACAGTCGGTCTCCAGACCAGATGCTAACGTACGCTCCATTCACATCGTTTTGGTCTCCAATGAAGGTTGGAGAAAGTAAAGTATCAAGGGCAGCAGACAGTCTGGCTTCACTTTCCCAACTAGGCACATGCAGCAGTCCTCCTAGTCACTGGCTTCAGGACAGCAGGCAGGCGTTGATGCCGAGTCCTGAAGATCAGCCTGCTGGTCATGTGACCGACTGACATCAGTTAGCTCAGGAACAGACGCCTTAAAAGACGTTCAGGCAGTACTTTGTCCAGGTCTTCCTGCAAACCCGTCCCTTTGTTCCAAAACAAGATCTGGGATGCTGATTCTTCTGACCACAGTACACGTTAACATCTATCCCAGGCGCCTCCGAGTCCGGAGATGTTGCTACTTCTTTCCACAGGAAGGTTTTAAGTGTCATTTGTGAATGCTCTTCTGTGTTGTGGTGTTTTCAAAGCTTTCCACGGTAACCCTGGCCCCTGGCTCCAGATGACATTCTGGTTCTGGATCAGAGTCCACTAGCCTTCATCTGGAAGACCTGGAAGATCCACTGGACTTCGTTCGAAGATCCTCTGATCAGAGGTCACTGGTCTTTGTCTGGAAGATCCTCTGGATCAGAAGGTCCCTGGTCTTCACCTTGAAGATCCTCTGGATCAGAGGCCACTAGTCTTCACCTTGAAGATCCTCTGGATCAGAGGCCACTAGTCTTCACCTGGAAGATCCTCTGGATCAGAGGTTACTGGTCTTCACCTTGAAGATCCTATGGATCAGAGGCCACTAGTCTTCATCTGGAAGATCCTCTGGATCAGAGGCCACTAGTCTTCACCTTGAAGATCCTCTGGATCAGAGGTTACTGGTCTTCACCTTGAAGATCCTCTGGACCAGAGGTTACTGGTCTTCACCTTGAAGATCCTATGGATCAGAGGCCACTAGTCTTCATCTGGAAGATCCTCTGGATCAGAGGCCACTAGTCTTCACCTTGAAGATCCTATGGATCAGAGGTCTGGTCTTCACCTTGAAGATCCTCTGGATCAGAGGCCACTAGTCTTTACCTGGAAGATCCTCTGGATCAGAGGCCACTGGTCTTCACCTTGAAGATCCTCTGGATCAGAGGCCACTAGTCTTCACCTGGAAAATCCTCTGGATCAGAGGTTACTGGTCTTCACCTGGAAGATCCTCTGGATTAGAGGCCACTGGTCTTCACCTGGAAGATCCTCTGGATCAGAGGTCACAGAGGCCACTGGTCTTCGTCTGGAAGACCTGGAAGATCCTCTGGATCAGGGGCCACTAGTCTTCACCTGGAAGATCCTCTGGATCCGAGGTCACTGGCCTTTGTCTAGAAGACCTGAAAGAATCTCTGGATCAGAGGTCACTGGTCTTCGTCTGGAAGATCCTCTGATCAGAGGTCACCTTCACCTGGAAGACCTGGAAGATCCTCTGGATCAGAGGTCACTGGTCTTCACCTGGAAGATCCTCTGGATCAGAGGTCACTGGTCTTTGTCTGGAAGATCCTCTGGATCAGAGGTCACTGGTCTTCGTCTGGAAGATCCTCTGGATCAGAGGTTACTGGTCTTCACCTGGAAGATCCTCTGGATCAGAGGTTACTGGTCTTCACCTGGAAGATCCTCTGGATCAGAGGTCACTGGTCTTCGTCTGGAAGATCCTCTGGATCAGAGGTCACTGGTCTTCGTCTGGAAAATTCTCTGGATCAAAGGTCACTGGTCTTCGTCTGGAAAATCCTCTGGATCAGAGGTCACTGGTCTTCACCTGGAAGATCCTCTGGATCAGAGGTCACTGGTCTTCACCTGGAAGATCCTCTGGATCAGAGGTCACTGGTCTTCGTCTGGAAGATCCTCTGGATCAAAGGTCACTGGTCTTCGTCTGGAAAATCCTCTGGATCAGAGGTCACTGGTCTTCGTTTTCTATGGATTCAAGTGTAACAATATTCTGCTCCCAAGGTTTTATTGTGGATCGTCTGTGGAGATCATCGGTCCATCTTGCTCCTCAAGCTTTAATGGATTTTGCTTTTGTGCTAAATCACCTGTTGAAACGTGTACTAGTAAACCTGTAAAGAAGCAGCGGTCAGAGTAAACGTGGTGGTTTGGTGATGTAGTAGCAGGATGACAGAACATGTGAGGAGGAAGGTCTCACCTCTCCTGTTTGAGGGCATACTCCAGCATCTTGATCCGTCTGACCAGGTCCTTCTTCAGGTTTTCCTGACCCCGCCTCTCGCCCTGCAGGAAGGCGATCTGAGCCTGAAACACAGAGAGGAGGTTCCTCATTTTCTGAAGGACCAAACCGCTCAGCCGTAAAGATCGATCCTCGCCTGACATTTTTATGAAACACCGAAGTTCAGAAAGATGAAAACAACAGTTGAAGAACTTATCAATCTTCAGGGGACTGATGAAGACCTCCACCCTGGTGACGAGGATGGACAGATGACCGAGGACTCTACGGAGGCACTGAAGGACAACATTCAACCTGATCTGTTCCCTCAAGGACCTGAACCGTTTTATCTCTGGTTTAAGACTTCAGAAAAGATCACAAAGAGGAGCTGCAGGTAAAACACCTTCACGTTTCTACACCGATAAAAACATTCCACCTGGAGATAAAATACAACACGTTTCCCGAGAGAATGATGATGAAGACTTCTTTAAAATAAAGGCAATAAATGTATATGTATATGTATAATAAATGTCAGATTTACCAGCAGTCTTTAATCAGTCAAAGAAGAAAAGTTTCCAGAACAGTTGTTTTATCAGGATGAAACTCTGCTCTGAAATATACGAATGACTGACAGCATCACAAACAAAATACAGCAAAAAACAAGAAAAATAAAAAACAAAATAAATATATGACTGGAGAATATGTGTAGGAAATATATAAAAATATAACACAAAACAAAACATATACTGATGTGGAATTTATAAAATATACAGAATACTCAAATAAATATATAAAATATCTAATATGTAAATGTCTAAATATGAATCTTATATATATCTGTAGAATTTATATTAATAAAAATATGAACATGTAAGAATACTGAATATTGCAATTATTGATTTTAAATAGAAAAAAGCAGAAACTATCAAGAAGGAGAAAAACAAGATATGACCAGAGCTGCCACTAGGGGCACAGGTTTACTACAAAAGATTTTTAAAAAGAAAAATAATCACCCAGTTTTCAAATCATTAGAAATGTTGAATCTGTTTTTATGACACAACGACCAAAGAAGAACAAAGCTCATCAACATCGGAATCGTAGTTCTACTGAGTAGCTCGCTGGTTCAGGCGGCTGGTTGGTTCAGGAGGTTGTTTGGTTCAGGAGATTGGTTGGTTCAGGGGATTGGTTGGTTCAGGACGTTGGTTGGTTCAGGAGGTTGGTTGGTTCATATGGTTGGTTGGTTCAGGAGGTTGGTTGGTTCAGGAGGCTGGTTGGTTCAGGAGGTTGGTTGGTTCAGGAGGTTGGTTGGTTCAGGAGGTTGGTTGGTTCAGGAGGCTGGTGGTTGGTTTCAGAGGTTGGTTGGTTCAGGAGGTTGGTTGGTTCAGGAGGTTGGTTGGTTCAGGAGGTTGTTGGTTCAAGGGGTTGGTTGTTTCAGATGGTCGGTTGGTTCAGGAGGTTGGTTAGTTCAGGAGGCTGGTTTGTTCAGATGGTTGGTTGGTTCATATGGTTGGTTGGTTCAGGAGGTTGGTTGGTTCAGGAGGCTGGTTGGTTCAGGAGGCTTGGTTGGTTGGTTCAGGAGGTTGGTTGGTTCAGGAGGTTGGTTGGTTTGGTTTGTTCAGATGGTTGGTTGGTTCAGGAGGTTGGTTGGTTCAGGAGGCTGGTTGGTTCAAGGGTTTGGTTGGTTCAAGGGGTTGGTTGGTTCAGGTTGGTTGGTTCAGGAGGTTGGTTGGTTTAGATGGTTGGTTGGTTGGTTGGTTCAGGAGGTTGGCTGGTTCAGATGGTCAGTTGGTTCAGGAGGATGGTTGATTTAGGAGGGCTGGTTGGTTCAGATGGTTGGTTGGTTCAGGAGGTTGGTTGGTTCAGCAGATTTGCTGGTTCAGGAGGTTGGCTGGTTCAGAAGACTGGTTGGTTCAGGAGGCTGGTTGGTTCAGGAGGTTGTTTGGTTCAGGGGATTGGTTGGTTCAGGAGGTTGGTTTAGATGGTTGGTTGGTTGGTTCAGGAGGTTGGGTTCAGATGGTCAGTTGGTTCAGGTTGGTTCAGGAGGCTGGTTTGTTCAGATGGTTGGTTGGTTCAGGAGGTTGGTTGGTTCAGGAGGCTGGTTGGTTCAGATGGTCAGTTGGTTGGTTAGTTCAGGAGGCTGGTTTGTTCAGATGGTTGGTTGGTTCAGGAGGTTGGTTGGTTCAGGAGGCTGGTTGGTTCAGATGCTTGGTTGGTTCAGGAGGTTGGTTGGTTCAGGAGGTTGGTTGGTTCAGATGGTTGGTTGGTTCAGATGGTTGGTTGGTTCAGGAGGTTGGTTGGTTCAGGAGGTTGGCTGGTTCAGATGGTCAGTTGGTTCAGGAGGATGGTTGATTTAGGAGGGCTGGTTGGTTCAGGAGGTTGGTTGGTTCAGCAGATTTGCTGGTTCAGGAGGTTGGCTGGTTCAGAAGACTGGTTGGTTCAGGAGGCTGGTTGGTTCAGGAGGTTGTTTGGTTCAGGAGATTGGTTGGTTCAGGAGGTTGGTTGGTTTAGATGGTTCGTTGGTTGGTTGGTTGGTTGGTTGGTTCAGGAGGTTGGCTGGTTCAGATGGTCAGTTGGTTCAGGAGGATGGTTGATTTAGGAGGGCTGGTTGGTTCAGATGGTTGGTTGGTTCAGATGGTTGGTTGGTTCAGGAGGTTGGTTGGTTCAGCAGATTTGCTGGTTCAGGAGGTTGGCTGGTTCAGAAGACTGGTTGGTTCAGGAGGCTGGTTGGTTCAGATGGTTGGTTGGTTGGTTGGTTCAGGAGGTTGGTTGGTTCAGGCGGCTGGTTGATTCAGCAGGTTTGCTGGTTCAGATGGTTGGTTGGTTCAGGTGGTTGGTAGGTTCATGCAGTGGGATTTTATGCATAGTGCGAATTACGGGGGGGTTTGGGGGACGTTTGACCCCCCCAATTACAACTTCGACCCCCCTAAAGAAGGGACAAATTGTCATTTTTGTCATCTCTAGCAAATGTTGACCCCCCCCAATTGTCATTGTATAATTTGCACTCTGATTTTATGACGGTGTTCATGTCAAAGCCTGCACTTGGTACAGGTCAGAAAAAAACAAAAAGAAAACCCAACAGATCGAGGCCTTCTGTCAACAGTACTGTTGGCATTTTACCGGTGGACGTGTTGCTACAGACGTGATGTTGTCCCAGTTCTGACTTCTGAGATAAATGGAACGTACCAGAAGAGTCAATTAAAGATCAAATCAAAAATACATTAAAAATTATGACTCCGAATGGCCCCGGCCAACCTTCCTAGTCTTCTTCCCTCTTGGATACAAAGATCTAGTCTCGTTCCTCTGGACTGGACTTCAAGAGGAACCAGCGGACGTAGAAGAGTCCTTCTCATCGTCTCCAATCTGTCTAATGAAACAGGTCTAAAAAGGCTCTGGTTCTCACCAGGATGAACGTACTAAACCAATCACGTTAGTTTGGGGGTGGGCTTTACGCGATGACTCATTTAAGACGTCTTTTTTTACCTTTAGTCTGGTTTTGTCTCGTGCTTCGTTTCTCTGACTGGCTGTGTGTCTGTTTGATTCAGAGGCAGTTTTTACTGCGTCCACCACTAACCTCTGGAAATCCAAGTCCAGTCCTGGGGAACCGGACTGAGGACCAACTTGATCTGTCCCTGACGACCATCAAAGAGAAAAGCCTGAAAGGACAAGGCAGTAAAACAAAGATGCAGCAGATTTGACTTCCTGTGGGGACGCTCTTTGTAGCTGTAATTATTTGCTCTGATGTCCCTCAAAGCTCTCATGTGTCGTCCTCATCTCAGCTATGTGATGATCTAACTCCCCCCAGAGATCAGCAAAGCTTTATTGAGTCTAAATCTGTTCTCATTTGGCTCCAGCTTCCCAGAGGAGGTCTGAGCATGGAGAAAACGGTGTGTGATTTCTCTGAGGGGGAAATGAAATCTAAAATAACTTCCACGCATGACCTCCATCAGTCCTGGAGTCTGAACACCAACCAGCAGCCAGAGACGACGTCAGTTCCACAGACTGAACGACCGACGGGTCGTTTCACATTTCAGCAACATCTGAGATGAGCGGCACTACAGCTGGAGACAAACCCAAACCTGATCTCCGCTGACAGCTCAGCCAGGTCCTAAAGGTCAGCAGGTTTCCAGTCCACCGGGTCAGGAGGCCCATTAACCGTAAAGCCTCGTGGGAAGTGAGGCAACACCTCTAGACCGGGCCTCTTCACCTGACTCGTCTTAGACGAACACCAGGCAGCAGCGTGGGAACAGCGTGGTCTACAACGCTCTGCTGAGTCCGTCACTGAGGACTTCTGAACGTACCACTGAGACCACCATGACCGAGCAGCTCCATCCAAGTCCACCATGACCAGCACCCAACGTCAGATGGGACGATGTAGAGCACCAGAGCAGTTTAAAAGTGCTCTGTGGAGATGAATCGCTCCTCCGTTTGGAGGTCGGACAGGTGAGTCTGGGTTTGGTGGACGTCAGGAGATCGATACCTGTCTGACTGGACTGATGGACCACAGTTGGGAGCTGTATTTCAGGGTCTGGGCCTCATCTCCAGTGAGGGAGAGTCCTAACGAGTCAGCACATCATATACTTCCAAACCCTGTGGCAGCAGAAGGACCTTCATCTATCCCAGAACTGGAACTGGACTGGATCACACAGAGCTCTGTGCTCAACCACACTGGGATGGAGATGTGATCCAGGTCTCCTGGTCCAACCAGGGTCTGAACCTGTAGACTCGCTACAGCATGAATGGGCACAAGTTCCCACAGAAACCCTTCTGGATCAGAGCCTTCAGAGAAGCGTGGAAGCTGAGGAACCAGAAGATGTGTTGGTCCGGCGCCTGAACGCTTCTGTCCAGAAGCTGTCCCACGGTGTTAAAGACGTGTGATGACAGGTCCCAGTGCTGCGCTTGGATGTTCAACCAGTCACTGTGCACCGAGGGTGTCTCCACCAATCACCATAAAGACTCATCATCTCAGCCAATCACAGCACAGAAGGTTCCTGTCTGACGCTGGAACGAAAACGACACCCTAAAAAAAGACTTCAATGATCTTAGATAGGGATGTCCCGATCCCGATCCCGATCTCGGCCTTCGATCTTAAAAATTTAAGGTGGATCGGATCGGCTGATCAACATTATTATAACACGCCGATCTTTTTTTCATTATTTTTTTCCTCAAAAAGTGATCCTGATTAACACAAATTAATAAAGTAATCATATTACACAAACAACAATATTTTTTAAACTATATACATTTAATAATTTGCACTGAAATGAGGTTTCCCAGCAGCGCTGTCTTGTATCCACCTTAAAAGTTTTAAGACCGGCGTCAGGCTAAACTTTAGCAAAAATATCAGTGTTCTGTAACTAAATGTGTTTTATAATAATTCTCCCAAACAAAAAAGAAAGAAAGAGTGTTTAAATAAGTTATTGTTTATTTTATGAGATGATAAAAGCTATTAATCTCAGCTTGGATGCAGGCCTATTTATTAATGTACACAGGAAATAAAATGCATGGGAAATTAAACTCTGTTTGCCCACTCAAAAAAGTGAAATCGGATCGGAAAAAATCGGAAATCGGCCGATCATCAAAATTAAAAGATCGGAATCAGATCGGGACCCAAAAAACGTGATCGGGACATCCCTAATCTTAGATCACAAACTTTCCCGCTGAAAAACACAAGAGAACCGCTGATCAAAGGTCAGGAGTCGCTGCAGTGATGCAGAGAACTTCCTCCAGTAGTTAGAAGAAACTGAGACCAGTTTCCTGTCTGAGTGTAACTGGAGCTTGAACTGAATAAATAACTATAATATTAGGGATGTCCAGATCCCGATCCCCTGACCGGATCGGCCTTCGATCTTAAAAATTTAAGGTGGATCGGATCGGCCGATCAGCCTTATTATAACACGCCGATCTTTTTTTCATTATTTTTTTCCTCAAAAAGTGATCCTGATTAACACAAATTAAAAAAGTAATCATATTACACAAACAAAAATATTTTTTAAACTAAATACATTTAATAATTTGCACTGAAATGAGGTTTCCCAGCAGCGCTGTCTTGTATCCACCCTAAAAGTTTCAAGACCGGCGGCGTCAGGATAAACTTTAGCAAAAATATCAGTGTTCTGTAACTAAATGTGTTTTATAATAATTCTCCCAAACAAAAAAGAAAGAAAGAGTGTTTAAATAAGTTATTGTTTATTTTATGAGATGATAAAAGCTATTAATCTCAGCTTGGATGCAGGCCTATTTATTAATGTACACAGGAAATAAAATGCATAGGAAATTAAACTCTGTTTGCCCACTCAAAAAAAGTGAAATCGGATCGGAAAAAAATCGGAAATCGGCCGATCATCAAAATTAAAAGATCGGAATCGGATCGGGACCCAAAAAACGTGATCGGGACATCCCTATATAATATTAGTGGCACTAAACCACCAGGGAAATATTTAGCTGATTGTTTCTTGACTCTGCTGATCAGAAAATGAGTCAATGATTGAAGTCCATTCCTGAATGGAGTCAATGATCTTCAGAACCTTCACAGCTCTCAGTGCTGCCAGAACCCAGAGAGCTTTTTTGGTCTGTTCATCAACATCAAACATTTCACCACTCTGTCTGATAAAACACAAACCTGGAGGAACAATGAGATGATCTTACTTCCTTCATGTCTCCTGAACCTGCTCTGAAGTGTTTTGATGTTAGATGTTGAATCCAGACACGCAGCCGTTACCACGGAGATCCATGCCATCAGCACTGATGTCACATTTTACACTAACAGCGCATTATCAGAAACATTAATGAGCCCAGAAATCCTAATCTTTTATTTTTATTCGGTTAGTTTTTGAAGATTACATTTTTATTCAGTTAAATAAAGATTAAACCAAATTAGTATTAAAACTGAAAACATTGAAACAGTGACCTTCTTCACTATTGTTCTTAACCAAAGTAACTTTACCATCACATCTGTATATCTGAGCTCATCTCTTTTAGCACCAGTCTCAGCTTCAAGGATTTCTCCTGCAGAGTCTACGGTACGCCTCATATCGATTGCCGGGAAACACTTGCAACCAGACACGAAAATCACAAAAACACACTTGCCCATTTTTTCAACAACAAGGGCCTGATTTACTAAAGGTTTGCGTGCGTAAAAACGTGTGCAAACTTGACACCACCCGCAAACCAATGTGCAAGCTGATTTACTAACAGCGTGCAAAGAGGACTGCGCCTCTCAAATTAGCAAAATAGCACACGCTGTTCATTTAGCACTTTTGCCCTGATGAATAAAACAATATGGGGCGTACCCGCCAGAAAGCGCTAAATACTGGGAGGGGAAAATGCAAATAGGTTCATTTACCACGCGCAATGAGATTTACCAACCCTGAAAGTAATTGCGGGGATTGTGATTGCGTCTGTATTTAATACGTTCGAAAGGAAGGTGCTAATCTGTCCAGCATTACGCACCGATGGCTGCTGTTATTGTGGCAAGGAGGCGACATCGCCAAAATCAAAGAATACGCAGAGAGAGAGTCTTTCGGACTCGTGTAAATTTGTTTGGAATGAATGAAAACCAGATAGTTGAAACTTAAGGGCTGATTTGGAGCCGGTCACAAGCACATGCAAAAGGAGAAATATTTTATTTGAATGTTAAATCGAGTATTATTCAGCAAAAGGTTGCCACAGGAGGCACATTCATTTTTTTATTTGTGATAATAAATAAATCACGTGTTTTCATGGAGAAAAAAGTGTTTCTTCTTGTGCGCCTACCTTGTTCTGCAGTTGGCTCTAGCGTGTCAGACCCCAGTATCCCAGTTATCTGCTCCTCCAGAAGGTGAGCTGCACCTGCTGCTCAATCCTGGTTAGAGGCATCTCTTCCCTCCACCTGTCTGTCTTGTTTGCCGAAGTTTTATTAAAGGCCACTTTTTCTTTAGTTCTTCGCCTTATATCTTGCCACCTTCTTTTAACCTCATCTGCCGTTCTTTTTGTCTTACCAACTGCATTTATTCTATCGCAGATTTTCTCCCATATTGCGTTTCTTTTGGTAATGTTTAAATGTCTTTGCTGTAGTTCATGAATGTGTTTATTTGCCTCTTCCACTAATATCTCTAACTCCAACTCGTCAAATTTCATTTTGCGCTTGCGTCTATCCTGCTTTCCATCCAGACTCTCCATGGCGCAAACCTTAAGACACGCAACACCTCATTTAAATACTGCGGTTTGCACCCGTTATCAATTGCGCGAGCATTCTTAGTTGATCACCCGCAAAACACACAACAACAGCACGCGCAAACTTTTTCAGTGCACACGCAATTCAGTACTCTTTATTTAGGATCTTAGTAAATCAGGCCCCAAGACGCCAAAGTGACCAAGCACGCAAATATGGCGGCAAACTGGCCTGCAGTTATCGTGGGATTTGTCATGTAATTGCCACTTTAGCTACCCAAGCACTCAGATAGTTGTTAAGTACTTACTTCTTTAGCATTTTATTCCCATTTTATGTGGCCAATGCTTTTCTGAACAAAAGTAAAACAGATTAAAGACAAATTTAAGACAGTGGATGTGTCCAGCTGCTAAAGAGATGAAAACCTCCGCCTCTCTTTTCTGAACTTAAAACTGCAACAAACCGCTACCAGAGGACGCGGTTCCTCTACTGACCACTAGAGGCTGCAGTTTCTCCACCGACCGCTAGAGGCCGCGATTCCTCCACCGACCGCTAGAGGCCGCGGTTCCTCCACCGACCGCTAGAGGCTGCAGTTCCTCCACCGACCGCTAGAGACTGCAGTTCCTCCACTGACCGATAGAGGCTGCAGTTCCTCCACCGACCGCTAGAGACTGCAGTTCCTCCACCGACTGCTAGAGGCTGCAGTTCCTCTACCGATCACCAGAGGCTGCAGTTCCTCTCCTGACCACTAGAGGCTGCAGTTCCTCTCCTGACCACTAGAGGCTGCAGTTCCTCTCCTGACCACTAGAGGCTGCAGTTCCTCTACCGATCACTAGAGGCTGCAGTTCCTCTCCTGACCACTAGAGGCTGCAGTTTCTCCACCGACCTCTAAGGTCTGGCTCCTGTACCGAGTTAACCTCCACTGACCTCCATTGCTGTAACAGTGCTTCTTGTAAATAAACCTTGCATTATCTGTTTATTTCTTTTAAATGGAGCACTTGAATGTTCTGAGATCATCAACATTACTACAACACTACTCACCAGATTTCTTTTCTTTTCCTTTTTTAATTTTCCTTATTTCAGGACAAAATTTCAGCAGTTTTCTGTGTCTGTAATTTAAAAAAAATAAAATGTATAAATAAAAAGATTATTTTTAACGTAAAACACAAATTTTGTAAATTGCAATCTTTTTGAAATGTAAAATCACAACTTTTCATAAAATATTGGCTTTTCCAAAATCCAAAGTGTTTGTTTAATTTCAAAATTTTAGTGGTATTTCACAAAATCACCACGTTAACAAATGATTTGACGTCACTTAAGATTTTTTAGAGAATCTCTATTACTTGACATCAATTCAATACTTCCAGAATTGCATATTTGCATGTGAAATTTTTTTTCTGCTTTCTTTTGGTATGAATGTAAAACAGAACAAATCTGAAGCAGCAACCCCCCCCCCCCCCCCCCACCCACCCAGGTGCCCACCACCCCTCCCACATGCATTATGAACGCCCCTGAGACTCTCGGCTGATTGTCAACAACAGCAGCTTGTATGGTTAAAAAAAAAATCATCAAAATTCAACCATTCACTGAAAAAGTCTGAAAATCGTGAAGAAAATAATTTAATTTCCCTTCAAGGATCAATAAAGTATTTGATTTGAATCATGATGAAGTATCCAGCTCCATAAATCAAATATTTGGTGTCATAAAAAACATGTTTAATGTCCACAATTTAAAAATGTCACTGTATAGCATCTGACCGATCTGAAGGAAACTCACAGGAATCAACGAGGGGAGGTGGGGGGGGGGGGGGGGTGTTGGTGGCGAGTTTGGAGCTGATTGGAAAGTATGTTAGAAACATGATCATCGGTTTGCTTCCGGGGCGCAGCTGAAACCGGGGCGCAGCTCCCCGCAGCCGTCTCGACTCGTCTGCAGTCACTGAGATGTTGGCACCAAACGTCATCCTGAAAATGAGCTCACAGGCCGTTTGGACGCTCAGTCGGCGAGGTCAGTCTGGGTTTAAGTCCTCGTGCTCGTGGCGACGGCGCCATGGCAACATCTGCCGCAAGCACAGCCAGCTTTAATCTTTCTGATGAGTCACAAGGTCACCAGGTCATTGGGGTCGAGGGTAAAACTGAAGTAGTGAATTAAGATCTTCAAGATCAACCAGGACTCCAGCTGCTTCTGTTTACATGCACATCACAGTGCTCACTCTGAAAGAGACTCCGCCTCCTAAATCATGTTTTCTGACCACCTGGACCCAGATGGCACTGACTGGACCTGGGTTACATAGTACTGTGGTACTGGCCGGCTCTGACCACGAGACCAGCTCAGCTGTACACCTCTGGTGGGACAAAGCGGTATCAACAGAGGTTCAACAGTAGAAGCGGTGGACTACTGCCACCAGTTGATATGGGATCAAGGTTTGGACAGTCAATAGATCCCACCGGGCCCATCACTATAAAGGAGACAGACAGCTGAAAGGAGGTCTTTTACAAATCCAGCTTCTATGTTCTACCCAGCAACATCTGGTCTTCCGGGTTCATGCCATGGAGACTTAAGAAGGAGAAGGTGGCAGTTCCTCTACTGACCACTGGCTCCAAAAACACGACCGTTAAAGACCCAATCAGATGTGCTGAAGCTGGGAAACCTCTAAGACTTGCAGGACGGGGCCCCTCCAGGACTGGAGCTGGACACCCCTGATCTAGAGGGATGGAGGAAGACCTGAGGGACCCAAGAAAAGACTCCCAGCTGATCTAGAGAGAAGGAGGAAGACCTGAGGGACCAGCTCCAGTCCTGGAGCTGGGGCTGGTCCCCCTGATCTAGAGGGAAGGAGGAAGACCTGGGGGGCCTAAGATGGGATTCCCGGACTTCCGGTGGTGCGACGGAGAAGACGGCAGCCTAAAGTTTCAGCTCCTGACTGAACTACCATTAACCCCCTAAAATCCAGGAGACTTACAACCTAAGTGTTTTTTCGGTAAATAACAATGTCAGGGGGAGAAGAAAGGGGTCGTAGTATGGCATTAAGAAGTAAGAAAAAGGATGTTGACACAGAAGAAGCAGGTTGTAGCGACGAGGCTATGCTAGCAGAAACGGTCACATTAGCCTCCATCCGCGACATTATAAACGAAACCACGGTAAAAGCCATATCTGGTCTGCAAACTAATATTTCCAAACAGCTAACTGACATCAACCAGAAGTTGGAGGAAACTGCCGGGAAAATAGAAGCTACATTAAAGAGACTAGACGAAGCCGAGCAGCGCATCGGAGAGGTGGAAACATTTGGCGTGGAGGTGCAGGAGGTTTTAACTCAGATGCAGAAAACCCAGCTGGAATTGACATCAAAGATCACCGAGCTTGAGGGACACTCACGTCACAATAATATCCGAATTTATGGTATCAAGGAAGGAGCTGAAGGGACCTCAATGACTCGTTTTGTGGAGAACTTTATTAAAACGGAACTGGGTGAGAGCACCGGTCTGAACGAACTGGGCATTGAACGCGCACACAGAGCAGCCGGACCGAGACCCGCCGAGACTGCTCCCCCAAGATCGACGGTCATACGGTTCCTGAAATACACCACCAAGGAGAAGATAATCAGCGCGGCGTGGAGGAAAAAAATCATCCTGGACGGGAAAAGGGTGTTTTTCGACCACGACTACGCAACAGGTGTGATGGAGAAGAGGAAGGAATATAAACCAATCAAGAAAGTTCTGAAAGAAAAGGGAATCAGATTCCACACACCGATGACTAAAATGCGTGTTTTCCTGGAGTCTGGGACCGTCACATATGAGAATGCAGACCAAGCCGCCAATGACCTACGAGCAAGGGGCTTCCCGATAGCACCGAGACCTGAGACCGGATGGAGAGAAGCACCGCGACCGAGCCCCCGCTGGGAGAAGGCGAAGAGCAGCCGGCACGGAGTCGGAGGAGAATATCGGCAACGGATCCGAGACAAGCTCCGTGGATTTAACCGACTGAACGAAACGGACAATGAGGACTGTTAATCCACTTTTTCCGCCTGGTTTATCTGCTTGAAACAGGGCAGTAATGGTAAGCTGCACATGATAAAAGTACCAGAAACATTCCTTGTTTTATTTACACTCTTATCCTAAAGTGTTAACATTGTTTGAACACTGCTAGCATACAAAGGACACTTAATGACTAAACTAAAAATGCCTATTTTGATTTAAAAAGGAGGTAGTCAGTCTATAGAGCCTAAATGACTGTCCCCCACACAAACAACCTGAGGGAGCCCTGCCACCCTGTGGCTGGAACACCCCCCTATACAAGAGGCTCACGGACAGCCTCTTTGATGGAAGCCCAGTTCTTATTTACTGTTTCTTTTGTTTGCTTCATAGTTACAGCCGTTCTGTGCTTATTGTTCATAGAAATTGTTCATTGCCTAGGATTGGGAGCATATGTCTGGGTGAATCATGTTCTACACATGCATAATAAAGAATTTAAGGTTATCACTCTTAACGTAAATGGTTTGACTAGCCCGATCAAGAGGAGTAAAATTATATCTAAAATAAAGAGGGAGAAGGCACAAATTATATTTTGGCAAGAGACTCACCTAACAAACCAAGAGCATGAAAAGATAAAGAAAATGGGTTTTAGACACACTTATTATTCATCATTCAAAACAGGACGCAAAAGGGGTGTAGCTATTTTGATGCCAAATTCTGTTCACTTTGAGCTTCTGTCAGAGACCAGAGATAAAGAGGGCAGGTTCATCATGGTGAAGGGTAAACTAGATGATAAAGAGGGGACTTTGCTAAATGTTTATGCACCTCCAGGTAGCAACAGGGTGTTCTTTAAAAAAATTCTTGAATTAATTGCATTCCAAACAGCTGGAGTTTTAATCTGCGCAGGTGACTTCAACATGATCATAAGTCCAAAGCTAGACACGACTAGCCAAAAAAGAATAAACACCAATACTGAAAAATGGTTCAAAAGAAGAATCCAGGATCTTGGCTTAATAGATGTCTGGAGAGATTTCCATAACCAGGACAGACAGTATACATTCTATTCTAATCAACATAATGCCTACTCCAGGATTGATTATTTATTCATGCATAACTCAGAGAGACATAGGCTTAAAGAATGTGAAATAACTCAGAGGGACATATCAGACCACTACCCCGTCTACCTAAAGTTACACTTAGATAGTAAATATAAAACAACTACATGGAGATTAAATATTAGTTTGCTAAATAACCCGGGGTTCAAAGACAAAATAAAGAATGAACTAAAAATATACCTGGAAGATAATGATGATGGGAATGTGAACCCAGCGATACTGTGGGATGCTGCCAAAGCAGTTTTGAGGGGGAAAATTATATCAGAAACTGCTTTTGCCAAAAAGATAAAAACTCAAAGACTCCTAGACCTGCAAAAACAACTCCTAGAACTTGAACAACTACACATTAAAAACAAGGATCCACATTTACTCCAGCAAATTAGACATATTAAACAAGAAATTGATAAGATATATTGTGACGAAGTAGAGAAAAAACTGAGATTTACAAAACAGACATATTATGAGGTAGGCTCTAAAGCCTCCAAGATATTAGCCTGGAGACTAAGAAAACAGCAAACACAGAATACAATCTATAAAATTAAAGACCCTATTACTAAAAAGCCAACATATGAACTAGAGGGAATACAAAAATCATTTGAAAAATTTACCAGGCTCTATACACCCAACCTCATTCAACGTCTGCAAGGTTGAAGAATTCCTGAACCAGCTGGACCTGCCCTCTCTTGGCAAAATGCAAAATGATAAATTAATTAAAGAAATATCTTGTGGAGAAATTGACAAGGCTATCTCCTCCCTGAGGTCCTGTAAGTCTCCAGGGACTGACGGATTCCCAGGTGAATGGTACAAATCACTCAGGGAGGAAATAATACCATTATTACAAAAGAGCTTCAATTACACCCTGAAGGAGGGAGTTATCCCTCCATCTTGGAGGGAGGCCACCATTTCAATAATTCCAAAAGAGGGTAAGGATTTAACACAATGCGGAGCGTATAGACCCATCAGTGTCCTAAATCAGGATTATAAAATATTTGCTGCTATATTAACAAAAAGAATGGAGGAGATAATGCCTTTTCTGGTCGATGAGGACCAATCTGGTTTCATCCGATGTAGGCAGACTCAAGACAATATAAGAAGGACCCTACACACCATTGAATACATAAACAGGGAAAAACTTGAAGCAATTTTACTGAGCCTGGATGCAGAAAAAGCATTCGACTCGGTGGGGTGGCAGTTTCTCTACAAAGTTATGGAAAAATTTGGTTTCCACGAGAACTTTATAAAGAGCATCAGGACATTATATACATCCCCTACTGCCAGAATCAAAGTAAATGGAGGTCTCTCCAGAACAATACATCTGCACCGCGGCTGTCCGCAGGGCTGCCCGGCCAGCCCATTGCTCTTTAACCTATTCATCGAGCCACTCGCCCAAGCCATTAGGCAAGATCCAGATCTAGAAGGTATTGTAATAAGAGAGACAGAGCACAAAATAAGCCTTTATGCAGACGACGTTTTGGTCAGCCTTAAGAATCCGGGGTCTGGAGTTCCTAAATGAATGGATCTGTTACAGACATATGGAGCCCTGTCAGGTTATATGCTTAATGTTGATAAGACACAAGCTCTGGTGTTCAACTCTACTCCATCATTAGATCTCAAAAATAAGTATACATTTAATTGGGATTCTGCTTCTATTAAATACTTAGGGGTGACATTAACAAGGGACATATCTCAGCTATACTCTGAAAATTATACATATTAATACACACATAAAAGAGGACCTTGACAGGTGGGCCTCTTTGCTCTTGGATTTTGGTAATAGAATAATGGTGATAAAAACAAACATTTTGCCCAGTCTACTTTACCTGTTTCAGTCCTTACCCGTCCATATCCCAGACAATCAATTTAGAGAATGGGACAAGGTCATTTCTCGATTCATCTGGAACGGCAAGGCCCCTAGAGTGAGATATAAAACTTTACAGCTGCAAAAGTCCAAAGGAGGGATGGGCTTACCGAACCTAAAAGATTATTACCTAGCAGCACAGATAAGACCACTCATGCTCTGGTGTAATCAAGATTATGTTTCAAAGTGGAAGGGAATGGAGCTGTCACTATTAAACAGGCCTATGCAGAGCCTGCTAGGATGCCCACAGTCGGCCAAACAATATGATATCCAGAACCAGTGGGTTAGGTCTTCCATAGATATCTGGTCCAGTATAGTAAAACAACTTAACATCCAGGAAGAAATCAAAATCCTAACGTGGCCAATGTATGACCCAGACTTTAAGTCAGCGGTGGACGGTGGAGGGTTTACTCAATGGGAGAGACAAGGTCTCACAGCACTGTGCCTAATGGTTGATAATGGAGAACTTATTGATTTTAAAACCATGTCCGACAGATATGGATGTACTCGACAGGACTTCTACAGGTACCTCCAGCTTCGCCATTATTTTGATAAAAACGTTAAAGGAGTCATACCAAAAAACCTAACGGGTATAACACAAATGTTTATCAGGGCTTACAAAGCAAAATTGTCCAGAAAAATTATTGGAGAGTTATACAGGTACATAGTCGAGTTAAGAGGTCATTCAACCTATTATGTAAAGACAAAATGGGAAAAAGAATTGGGGATTATAATAGCCCCTGAAAAATGGACAAACATAATTAACACACAAATCACAACTACTGCTTCACACACATGGAGGGATTTCTCATGGAAAAAACTGTATCCGATATTTCATAACTCCAAAACAAAAGTCCAAACAGACTGGGACACAACCCAAATGCTGGAGAGGATGTGGCAATTGTGAAGCAGACCATACACACATATTTTGGGGATGCTCCATTCTTAAACCCTTCTGGCATGATGTCCAGGTCGCTGTCAAAGAAGTCCTATGTTACGATATTGAATTCACCTGCATATCATTCTACTTAGGGGATACAGACCTAAATTTACCCAAAGGTGACAGATATCTCCTAAAAATCTTCATGGCAGCGAGTAAAAAGGCTATAACAAGGCGATGGCTCTGTAAGGAACCTCCCACAATTGACCAGTGGGCAACCATAATTACAAATATCCAGCGTATGGAACGAATGACTTTTAGTTTGAGACTCCAAAAATATAAATACGATGCTCTCTGGGAAAAATGGGACACATACCTCACAACAAGAGGTGATAACCTGCTTTGCTCATGATTCATGGTCTATGAAAACAATCTTCCTATAGTCTGTAGTACTATGCTCCTAACTTCCCAACTGTTATAATATTGTTATAAACCTTGCTTTATGTGTATTTGTGTTTTGTTTAACTATTGTCTGTAAAAAGTGTTCTTTGAAAAAAATGGAAAAATAAAGTTTAAAAAAAAAAAAGATGGGATTCCCAGCTGATCTAGAGGGATGGAGGAAGACCCGAGGGACCTAAGACGGGATTCCCAGCTGATCTAGAGGGAAGGAGAAGGACCCGGGGGCCCTAAGATGGGATTCCCAGCTGATCTAGAGGGAAGGGGGAAGACCTGGGGGGCCTAAGATTCCCAGCTGAACTAGAGGGATGGAGGAAGACCCGAGGGGCCTAAGACGGGATTCCCAGCTGAACTAGAGGGATGGAGGAAGACCCGAGGGACCTAAGACAGGATTCCCAGCTGATCTAGAGGGAAGGAGGAAGACCCGGGGGGGCTAAGACGGGATTTCCAGCTGATCTAGAGGGAAGGGGGAAGACCTGGGGGGCCTAAGATTCCCAGCTGATCTAGAGGGATGGAGGAAGACCCGAGGGGCCTAAGACGGGATTCCCAGCTGATCTAGAGGGAAGGAGGAAGACCTGGGGGGCCTAAGACGGGATTCCCAGCTCATCTAGAGGGAAGGAGGAAGACCTGGGGGGCCTAAGACAGGATTCCCAGCTGATCTAGAGGGAAGGAGGAAGACCTGGGGGGCCTAAGACGGGATTCCCAGCTCATCTAGAGGGAAGGAGGAAGACCTGGGGGGCCTAAGACAGGATTCCCAGCTGATCTAGAGGGAAGTAGGAAGACCTGAGGGACCAGCTCCAGTCCTGGAGCTGGAGCTGGACACCCCTGATCTAGAGGGAAGGAGGAAGACCTGGGGGGCCTAAGATGGGATTCCCAGCTGATCTAGAGGTAAGGGGGAAGACCTGGGGGGCCTAAGATTCCCAGCTGATCTAGAGGGATGGAGGAAGACCCGAGGGACCTAAGACAGGATTCCCAGCTGATTTAGAGGGAAGGGGGGAGACCTGGGGGGCCTAAGATGGGATTCCCAGCTGATCTAGAGTGAAGGGGGAAGACCTGGGGGGCCTAAGATTCCCAGCTGATCTAGAGGGATGGAGGAAGACCCGAGGGACCTAAGACAGGATTCCCAGCTGAACTAGAGGGATGAAGGAAGACCCGAGGGACCTAAGACAGGATTCCCAGCTGATCTAGAGGGAAGGAGGAAGACCCGGGGGGGCTAAGACGGGATTTCCAGCTGATCTAGAGGGAAGGGGGAAGACCTGGGGGGCCTAAGATTCCCAGCTGATCTAGAGGGATGGAGGAAGACCCGAGGGGCCTAAGACGGGATTCCCAGCTCATCTAGAGGGAAGGAGGAAGACCTGGGGGGCCTAAGACGGGATTCCCAGCTCATCTAGAGGGAAGGAGGAAGACCTGGGGGGCCTAAGACGGGATTCCCAGCTCATCTAGAGGGAAGGAGGAAGACCTGGGGGGCCTAAGATGGGATTCCCAGCTGATCTAGAGGGAAGGAGGAAGACCTGGGGGGCCTAAGACGGGATTCCCAGCTCATCTAGAGGGAAGGAGGAAGACCTGGGGGGCCTAAGACAGGATTCCCAGCTGATCTAGAGGGAAGTAGGAAGATCTGAGGGACCAGCTCCAGTCCTGGAGCTGGAGCTGGACACCCCTGATCTAGAGGGAAGGAGGAAGACCTGGGGGGCCTAAGATGGGATTCCCAGCTGATCTAGAGGTAAGGGGGAAGACCTGGGGGGCCTAAGATTCCCAGCTGATCTAGAGGGATGGAGGAAGACCCGAGGGACCTAAGACAGGATTCCCAGCTGATTTAGAGGGAAGGGGGGAGACCTGGGGGGCCTAAGATGGGATTCCCAGCTGATCTAGAGTGAAGGGGGAAGACCTGGGGGGCCTAAGATTCCCAGCTGATCTAGAGGGATGGAGGAAGACCCGAGGGACCTAAGACAGGATTCCCAGCTGATCTAGAGGGAAGGAGGAAGACCTGGGGGGCCTAAGATTCCCAGCTGATCTAGAGGGAAGGAGGAAGACCTGAGGGACCAGCTCCATTCCTGGAGCTGGAGCTGGACACCCCTGATCTAGAGGGAAGGAGGAAGACCTGGGGGGCCTAAGATGGGATTCCCAGCTGATCTAGAGGGAAGGGGGAAGACCTGGAGGGCCTAAGATTTCCAGCTGATCTAGAGGGATGGAGGAAGACCCGAGGGACCTAAGACAGGATTCCCAGCTGATCTAGAGGGAAGGAGGAAGACCTGGGGGGCCTAAGATGGGATTCCCAGCTGATCTAGAGGGAAGGAGGAAGACCCGGGGGGGCTAAAATGGGATTTCCAGCTGATCTAGAGGGAAGGGGGAAGA
Organism: Hirundichthys speculiger; assembly: GCA_018398805.1. Lineage (NCBI taxonomy): Eukaryota > Metazoa > Chordata > Actinopteri > Beloniformes > Exocoetidae > Hirundichthys > Hirundichthys speculiger. The sequence continues at coordinate 305,715 of JAGFBZ010000433.1, read as the reverse complement.
CCTGGGGGGCCTAAGATGGGATTCCCAGCTGATCTAGAGGGAAGGGGGAAGACCTGGGGGGCCTAAGATTCCCAGCTGATCTAGAGGGATGGAGGAAGACCCGAGGGACCTAAGACAGGATTCCCAGCTGATGTTTTGATTCTGAATATATTCCTCTGTGGTTTTAGAGCAGGAATCTCAAAAACAGGTCTTGTTAGGGAAGTTGCACATTCATAGACACATTTCTGCTTCTATCCTGAATCAAATTTCTTCATGTTTCTGTTTATAGATTACTGTTTTTGTGAGAAATGAGTCACTCTTTGATTGACAGCTGTCGCCTCCATGCGTGTCTGGTTCCCTCCATCTTCTTCCAGGTCTCTGCTGCTCAGTCACTCTTGAACCGAACACAGATGAAGCTTTCCGACTCTGCAGATGTGAGCAGGATTAAAGGCTCCCAGTGTTGTCTGATGGTCCTTCGCCCGTTGCCATGGCGTCTGAGGATGAGGGTGAACTGGGTGGGATGTTTCACGGCCTTTGGTGTAGGCAGGCATCTGCAGCGTGTCGTAGGCGTCCTGCTCATAAATATAGATTCTCCTGGAACGCCTGAATGTCGAGCTTCAGCGGTGGGATGGCTGTCGATGAGCAGTGCGAAGGCGCGGGAAACAAAGCGATGGCAGAGGTCAGGCTGCGGCGCTTCGATACCATCACAAGACCCACCGCCAACGCTCTCCGAAAGCTCTCCGACGGCCCGATGCTGACCTCCATCCCAGAGCTTCTCCACTCCTGTTATCCTGGAATAAATATGTTCAACAGTTTCCTGCTGTGATGCTGTCGTCTCTGCTGCAGCGAACACGTCTGAACCTCTGATTCACACGCAGGACTGTAACAACAGATACCAACAGATACCTGAGGACCCATCAGCTCTGTAACTTCAGACCCACTCAGGTGAACATCTTGCCTCCCTCCTGATGAGGGTTTTAGATTTAAACCTAAAACCACTCAGCTAATTTAAAAGAGGAATGTTTCTGTATTAGCCATCTCAGTACATTTGCTCATATCTGAGGGCTAAATTATAATTATAATTGTTCTTAAATACAATGAGATCACCAACATCTGAAAGTGAAAACCTGAAGACAGAGATGGCACCATCACCAGGACGCCACTCATCCCTCCTGATGTTCAGGATGATGAACTCCAGACTCCAGACGGATGGAGGAAATGATCATCATGCTCAGAAGGTGAAGTTAAGTCCATCAAACCTTTCCTGCAGCCACGAGTCCTGGTCAAATGGAGCCACGTCCTCCATCCAGCTGATGGTGAACCTCCAGAGACTTGAAGGTCTGCAGTCCCTCCAAAGCTTGGGAGGAAGTGTCCTAACGAGTATAAGTGGCATATGGCAGGTGAAGTCCTTTAGCCGTCTGTACTGGTTGACTCCATCATTGCTGCCGTTTCCTCACGTAAAGAGGTTTTGATTGGACGAGCGTTGTCGCATATTCCCACTTTCTTCCAGTTTGCCTCCTGCTGCTGTTTGGGTGTCGTTATCTGGTGACTCTTCATCCATTTCTGACGACTAACGTCAGTAACGAGCGAACACATGACCACATTAGAATGAACGAAGAACCAGTGCTGAACTGGGAGGCTGGACCTCCAACGTGGAGACTAGAGCTGAGCGATTTTATCGATTCCGTGATATATATCAATATTTTATCGAGAGATTTTTCAGCCGCGGGTATCGATATTCTAAACTTCTTTCTAAACCCCCGTGTCCCACCTTTAAAAGCTTGCAAGCAACAATTTGCACTGTTTAAATAAATGAAACTATTTTTCTCAACAAATCTTTTATTCATTTTGTCCAGCATTTGCAAGCTTCCTGTCAGCCATATAATGCGTAATTGATGCTTTCAGTTTAATTAATTCAAACAACGTCATTGGAACACTCACAAGATGTCACCAAAATCACTTTGTCCCATTAAAATCTTTCAGAAAATTATGTAAATGTATTGTAAGATGAATATTGATATATATCGTATCGTGAGCCGAATATCTTGTATCGTATCGTATCGCGAGATTAGTGTATCGCTACAGCCCTAGTCCTCATCACTGTGCTTGACAGTCCACATTGGACTTGGTGGTATGAGGCTGGGGGGGTATCTGCTCAGCCATGAACCACGAAGTCTCATCGCAGTTTCACCACTCGATGCCTCTTCTAGAGTTCTGGAGTCTTCGGCTACGGATCCAGCAGATGGTTCCAGACTTTTACGAGCCGTGCTCCTCTGCTGCTGTTGAGAACCGTCCTACTTTAAAGACGTCATCACAGCTCCACTCTGGAAACACTCACCAGGTCTCTGTGACCCTGATTTCACACGCCTGCGTTTAGTTAACGTCTCTGACTTTTACTGAATGTGGTAAAACTCTTTGTTTCCTCGCCATCTTCCTTGTGGAACAGAAACCGTCAAACACCTGGGTTTTCTCTCTTCATGCCAGCCCACTCTGAACCCCTTTAACCCCACGTCGTACCCTGAAAGCCCCACCGCCAGACGACCCAGCGGGGATTTCCTGCTGCTTAAATCTGGAGCAGTGAGGGGATTATTTTATTCTTCCAGAAGAAGACGAGGATAAGCTGCTGAGCGAGGGGGGCAGACGGTGGGGGTGGTCGCTCTGGGAAACAAGATTGTTCAGGGACCCTCTCAAGGAAAAGTGCCATTATTACAGATTATAGAAGAGTTGGTCACAAATGAAGCAGAACCTGGAGAAGTGGACTCGTTTTCTGTTCAACAGTTTAACAAAGTAAATGAAGAATAACTTCACATGTTTATAATCTTGGTCTCCGTGGATAGAGGAGCCTCCAGACAAGCTCCTGTAAGTGTCAGATTAATGGTGAATTATGGAAAAATGTATAATAAATACCAATATAAATGAGAGAAATTAATCTGAATCTGTTCGTCTGACTTTATTATTGTCAACTAGGGATGCACGATAACTGTTTTTTAAAACCGATAGATAACTTTCAGCTCCTAAAGGCCGATACCGATAACACATCATTACATCAATACTATGAACAAAACCAAAAGCAGTTTTGGCTCTTTAAATGAACAGACATTTATTTTTTCTAATGAAAAACTATTGGCAAGCCTCTCAAACATTTCCATAAAGCTATCAAACAAACCAATTTTATATCTCACATTAACTTAAATAAGGTTCATTACTGACTGATATAAAAAATAAAGGCTCCTTGAACTGATGGAAATACATGCATCAGAATTACTAACTGAAAAAGTTAATTGACAATGAAAAATAATGCACAGAGCGTAATGCACTGACACAAGTTAGATTCAAACATTTTTACCTTCTACCGATTTTACCTTTGACCGTGGGTCATCTTTGGAAAATGTCTTGGACTTTTCAAAAGCCTCACGGATGTGGGTAAGTCCTGGTGAATTCCCTGCTGCTGGCTAGCTCACATTAGCATTAACTCCCATTAGCTCACGTTAGTGCAATTTCGAAACGTTCAAAAGCAATGGTAATGTTTCAGATGGCTGATCAGGTTTGACATATTAAAGCTTGTGCTATTTTTCCTCCTCGTGGAATTCACTTGGAGCATTTGTCACAAATAACCAACGTACTATCTTCTTCTGAAAAAAAGTTCCATACGATCAACGCCATGTTTGTTGTGATCAGCGCTGTGCTGCAGGCTGCATTCAAGGTGTAACGTAAATTCCTCCGTTCCCTCGTTTGCTAGTCATTCTTTCGACCTTTCCTATTTTTTTTTTAATGTGTAACATGTGGGAAAACACTGCAAATATCAATTCAAGTCAGCAACTACCAAAATTATGACCGAGTTAACAAGTTGTTTTCTGGCATGAGGGGGTATTCTTGATTTTCCTTATTGAGAAATCGTTTTTCTGATTATGTCACTTGAACATAACATTCACTGTTGGTTATTTGAGGTTTCAGTAGGAGCGAGGCACAGCCATGTTGACAGAAACATATATGTTATCGGGGCTATTCGTCATAATATCAGACTTATCAGAATGACATAATTTCCTGTTATCGGCCCGATAGTTATCGGCCCGATAGCTATCGGCCCAATAATTCAATTCAATTCAATTTTTTTTTGTATAGCGTCTGTTACAATGTCAATTGTCTCTCAGCACTTTACAGAGAAATAACTATTGGCTCGATAATTATCGGGCCAATAATTATCGTACACCACAACAGTGTGAAATAAGTGAAACCGCGATTTAAACTATTACAATCAAACAACCTATAATCAAAGAATAAGACATATACCACAGAAATAACATTCCCTTTACATGAAGCAGCTCAGTCATGAACTGGTCAACAATTGTCTTCACTCGTAGTCGTCGTGGTCATCATCGGACCACGACAGCGCTACGGTGTCACGGACGTTCTCGTCATGGCAGTGGAGGTCTGCGGCGGTTTAGAAGCAGCCTACAGGTGAGCATCTGCTCTGCTCCATTAAAGTTAGCCACATCGATTTCTACTGAGCTGGCAGGAAGTCAGACAGAAGAAGAGCAGAGAAGGTCTGGTCAGGGCTCCACTCCACCAGCGTGCTGCGACTCTTACAGCGCTACGTCTGCCGGCAAGGCTGAGCGTCAGTGGTAGAGGGTGTCAGGAGAGATTTGAACCACACACGAGGAGAGGTTAAAAAAGCACATTTACCTGCTCAGCCCTGCAGTCAGCCGCCTCTGTTACAAGGTCAATGTTGAGCCAAACAGACGAGGCTAACTCTTCTGTAGCCGCGTCGGTGGTGCGTCACGTCGGTTACATCTGCTCCTGGGATCCGAGAGCTTCAGTCATTCATGAACGAATTGTTTATTTTTCTGTCAGTACCACCAAACAGTCACAAGGTGGCAGCAAACGAGCAGAAATGAAAGTACGGTTGAGGACGGATGGACAGATTCAGAGTCCTGAAGACCCAAACGCCCCAGATGTTCCTTTGGTAGCGACATCTGAAATGAGGATGGACAGATCTGATCAGGATGAATGTCAGAAAATACTAGTTGACCTCAGTGGACCTTTGTCCACTCCTGAACATCGCCACAATGTTCTGCGCAGAGGTTTCTGGCCTTCTCAGGGTCTTTACTTTGACCAAACTCAGGAACAACCTCATGACAACTTCAAGTCCACCTAAAGACTGTTACAATCAGCACAAACTTCACGACTTCTTGACCTCAGACTCATCCTGCTGGTTCGGTCACATGACCTTGGTTACAGAGAAGCCTCAGACAGATAAGAAGTGTAGATTCATTTTGGATTCATCTGGAGGGTCTACTTTAGGAACCAGAAATGGTGAACATGTGAGCGTGGAGATCCAGCCCTCAAGCTCCAAACCTTCCCTCGTCTTTAAGACGGATCCGCCCACGCTGCTGGCATCACCATGACGCCCAACTCCTCTGCAAAAGGAGGAGAGGAGCAGGAAGGGTGGGAGGTATAAAAGAGATGGAGGATGATGGTGTGATGCCCAAAGGAGGAGAGATCAAGGAAGTAATAGAAACCAAGAAAAGGAGGGGGCTGGGTGTTGAATGAGCCATGAAGAGCAGCGGCGTGACGAAACCACTCGCTTCTTCCTGAAGGAAGCGCTGACGACAAACGTCCTGCTCTGAAGCTGGCAGGACTTTAATTAGAGCAACCTAAAGCCTTGAAGAGAGGAGGAGGAGGAGGAGAGGTGTGATCGGAACAAAGGGAGACCCCAGTCTCCCAAAGACATCACCGCTGTCTGGGTTCAAGCTACATGCTCCATCGTAGGGACGCCCAGGGGACGTCCTTTGTCTGGACTGGAACTAAATGCGCTACTACTGCGTTCTGGTTTCTGACCCAGATTCATAGACTGTCTGAATGAATCACTGGTCTCCCTGGATTACAAGTCCAACACAGCAGATATCATCGTTATCATCCTTTAAAACCGCCACAGAGAGATGACCCGCCACACTTCAGCGCCAGGAGTCAATGGACCTCTGACCTGCCCAGGTTCTCCTCACTTGTCTCTCTCTGCAGTCATCATGACGCTCTCAGCACTCTCCACAATTCAGCATCTACCGTAGGCACCAGGAACTAAACATCTCCCTCCATTACGGCTAACCAGCGGTTGTTTCAGCGTTCTCCAACTAAGCACCGATGAGGTTTTTACTGTAAAAATCCTCAATCTTTGGAAACTCTGGAGTGAAGCCTGCTGCAAAGTTACTGCAGAGGGAAGTTCTGGGGAAATCCATCAGAAGATAATGCCTTTAAATGTCAACTTTACACCTTCAGAACAGCTGAAGACAAGTTCACATCCGTTTGATGGATTACTGCTAATTCATGTCCTGGTTGGTGGTCTGAGTGTTCCAGAAACTGTTGGTCTACTGGGATCTTCTCCACAACCATCTTCATGGTTTCCAGAGGATGGTCCCAGAAAGAGAAGATGTCCAGCTGTTGATGTCAGAGGACAGGAGGATGGACAGACTGGTTGGAGATGATAGGGAGTGGGGATATAACGGTACTCGGTAAAATACCGAACCTAACAAAACGCTTTTATGTCCTGCGGGATTTATGTTCCAATAACTTTGCAAGTAAAGAATAAAATGGACTTCGACAGTGTTTCTTGTTCACATTTTTGTGTTTTAATTTCCTTATATGTATTTTATGCTTTGATGTGATAGTAATAGGCAAGGAAACAAAGGTAAGTCTACAGGTACTCTGAGTTTATTGAAGTGTTGTGTTTGGTAACTAACTGTTTACTTAAAGTATTATGTTATTCAGCACTGAAATTGTTTGGAACTTGTTCTGAGAAGCAAAATAAATACAGTGGTACCTCTACTTACAAACATTTCTACATATGAAATTTTCAGGTTACAAAATTCCTCAACAGGAAAATATTGCCTCTTGTTACGAAAGAAATTTCAGGATACGAAAGGCTAAAATCCAGTAGCGCTGCTACTCGCAGCTCCCAGAGTTTACTGAACCTAAACATAGCTGTCGGCTCTGTATCTCGGTTTGAAAGCGGTGCGTCTGAGCTGCTCTGCCATTGGCTATTGCTTAGCATCTTCCTGGCATCCCATTGGCTAGGTGGGCCCCTTGTCTGTATGAGCGTAACCCAGCAACCCAGGTAAACAAACAATTTTTACCTCCGCCAAGGAGGTTACGTTTTTGCCTGCGTTTATCTGTCTGTCTGTGTTCAAGATAACTCAAAAAGTTATGGATGGATTTTGATTAAATTTTCAGGAGTTGTAGGAAATGTGAAAAAGAAAAACTGATTTCATTTTGGGTGTGATCCGGAAGAAATCCTGGATTCTGGGTCACTTTCAAATTTTTGATAATTCTTGCGCTTGGCGGAGGTCTGCGCTCTCTGAGTGATATTCTAGTTCTAACATGTATTTCTTACAGGTTTTTATGTCATTTCATGTATTATTTATAATCTATTTTTTTAAAAAAAAATGTTTGAATTTTGGGGGACTTGGAACGGATTAGGACATTTACATGGAAAACGCATCTCTACTTACGAAATTTTCAGGTTACGAAACTACTTCCAGAACCAATTAATTTCTCTTGTGGAAAAAATAAGATCCGATCTCGATGAGAAAATCAAAATAGAATTTATTAAAGAGAAAAGAACAAAAATCGTATGCGCACATAAGGAAGAGCTGTCAGTCAGCATTCTGCAGAATACTGAATGAGGACTCTGTCTTTACAGAGAGGGCGTTTTCTTTTATACCAAGACAAAAAGATGTTGATTCCTCTACGGGTTTTTGCATACAGAGTGGATCACAGCAGGTGGTGGGGAAGGCAAAGGGACATTTGTCTTAAATGAGACTGATAATTGAGTTTAGTGACGTTATACAGTTCCTTGATCAAGAGGTTAGTTACTTGATGATAATTGAATTTAGGAATGTTTATTCAAAGTCACAGCTGACTCCCTGCTGGTGTTTCCTTGATCAATGAATCACAGCTGTCTTCTCTTGCCTTTTGTCAGACATTTGGTCTTGTTGATTATGATGTGTGTTGGTCTTGTTAAGAAAGACAAATCACTTTTAAACATATTATTAAAGACAAATAAAATGAACAAAACCGAATAAAAAATTCCTCCACAATTCTGTTCTTTTGATTATAATAAAATATCGATATGTTTTATATTAATCACACAATAGCAGCCATGAAGTGTAACATCAGGTCACCAAATTCACTGAGATTCAATGATCACCATCATAAACATGATTGAAAACAGAAACAGTGTTCTACTTAGGAATATAGACAATAATATTCAGTGTTGGAAAATGGACGATCACACAACGGAGTCATCGTCAGAGTCATCTGATGAATCGTCATAATATCCAGGATATGAGGGAGGATTAGAAATAGAGTTCGTGGGATTTGTTGAGGGAACAGGGGTATACAGATGCAAACACTGGACGGCAATCATCTTAGACAGTTCTTGATAAAAGGGAATAATGCAGCATGAAAAAGACGTGAATAAAATAAAAATGATGACTGTTATTATCACCAAAGCAGCTGAAACTGATTAACAACCCCCTCTGCTACTTACCTGACCAAATCAATATCCCGGAAGTTTAATTGACTTGATGCTATACTCTTACAAAGTGTTCCTTTAATTTTTTTGAGTAGTGTATATATATATATATGTTTTAGGGGTGTAACGGTACACAAAACTCTCGGTTCGGTACGTACCTCGGTTTTGAGGTCACGGTTCGGTTCATTTTCGGTTCAGTAAGAAAACAAAATGCAAAATATAAATGTGCTAGTTGTTTATAACACACTTGTGTGCTTTTTAACAATAGGAACATTAGCCTATACAAAGCTAGAATTTTGCTCAAAAATATAAATACAAAATTCTGAAATGTAGATATTTTGAAAAACAAAATAAAAATAACATTGGCTCAGACTTTTTCTTAAAGAAAATATCCATCTGCAAAATTGAACAGTTGCAACACTGAACAGTTTCAAGTTGTTGCTCAGATTAAATAACATGAATAAGGCTCAGACTGTTTCTTTAAAAACAAATCATTTTATTTTTTCATGAAGTCCCGGTATGATTTTCTGGCTAAAATGTGGACGAGAAGGTAATTGATATCGGGGCTCAATTACCTTTATCATGTGTTTGAAGCCAGCGTTTAGGGTGATTAGGGTCTTAAATCTGTAGCTATAAAAACACCAACGGCATTTGTTATTGCTTTAGCCCGATCTGACTCACCAGGGAGAGGCTGTATAAAGTCTCCCGTCTGGGAACACTTCGGCTCCCCGGTGAAATATAAACAGGGACAAAGAGAAGTTGATAAAACCAAAGTGGTTTGCTGACATTGTTCATCCGAGATTGGCTATGTTTTGGTGGAGAGGAGCTCGAGTTGTCTCGCGCGGGGAGTGGGGTGTTTGTGTGCACGCGCGTTGCCTCGCCTGTGTATGTGACCTAGCGGTTTGAGTGTGCGTGAGTCTCAAAATCACCAGAAAAAGTCGCTAGTAGGGATGGGCATTTGGTCAAGATTTATTCTTCGATTGTCGGGAGAATTCATGATTAATAATCGATTAATCATTAACATTTTTATATTGAAAACTATCACAAATATTCTCGATATCGGCGTGACGTTTGTTTTCCCCTTTGGCCTGGTTGCTATGGCCTGGTTGCTATGGCCCAACATGCCCAGATGTGTTCAGTGAACCGGATGTTTGTGGTCGACAATAATGTGACATTTCCTGTTTCTTTTCTTTAAAAAAAACAACAATAATAAAACAAGAGATATCGAGGAGACTACTTAACAAGGACAATTTATATCAAAGCGCCAGTATTACAGGCTTTTTGTTTCTTAAAAAGATGCGCTTGTTGTGTGCTCGATGTGCGCTGCAGCTCCTTCTGGTCCGTGCTAACACCGAGTTGAGGCTAGGCTAGGCTAGGCTAGGCTAATGATGAACCGCCTCCACCGTCCTTTACAAGGCTTGGATGCGCGTTGTTCAAGTGATACATCATTGTCGTTGTCGATTAATTGTATTTGTAATTTGCATTGCAGTGATTGCAGTACACTTGGTCATTTTCTAAACGAAAATGGTCCCACGCCACACTTCACCGCGACCGCTACATGATTAGGCGATGACAGAAGCTCGCGTGTAACAACTGAGTCCAGCCAGGGTACGATGGTGAAATGTTGCCCCCTGCTGCCAAATTTCTATCGGTGGCACAGAGAAATGCATCGCATTGTTTGAGGACGTGCACTGATAACCTACGTTCGGATTGTTTAAAAAAAAAAAAAACATTCGGTTCATTGACGAAAATTAATTTCTTCGACCAAATTCTTAATGATCAATCATCGATTAATCGATTAATTATGCCCATCCCTAGTCGCTAGATTTGTCGCTAGTCGCTTTTTACAAATTAAGTCGCTAGGGGGGTCTGGAAAGTCGCTAGATATAGCGACAAAGTCGCTAAGTTGGCAACACTGCTGCGCATGTGCGGCTGCAGCGCTCTGCTCCACAACATGCGGTCTTCTACTTAATATGTCCGTGTGGAAACTCATTCGGTACGCCTCCGTTCCGAACCGAGCACCCCGTACCGAAACGGTTCAATACAAATACATGTACCGTTACACCCCTAGTATGTATGTATATTGTTGCGCAGAGGTCAGAGATACGGAGTAGCACCAGAATCAACAATAAAAGATACATTCACTCCTATTTTTAAATCAAAGCACTATGTTTTTCACGTTCTTCCAAATCTTTCACACAAAACTTTTTTTGTTTCTCAGTTTCTCTTCTCTTTCAGTCAATTTCTCATTCAATCTTTCCAACTCATTCAAACTCAATGAACCGCCCACTGGAAACCCATATTTCTGAGTCCAGAGAGCCACACATTCAACACTCACGGCCGTACTTTTCTCTCACATATTCCACATTGGAACTCTCAGGAACAGAAAGAGGTTTGGATTTATCAGAACCCAGTTCCTTATGGGAACTGGGAGAAAAGAACAAAAAATCTTATGTGCACATAAGGAGAGTCCTCATTCAGTATTCTGCAGAATGCTGAATGAGGACTCTCCTTATGTGCACATAAGATTTTTTGTTCTTTTCTCTTTAATAAATTCTATTTTGATTTTCTCATCGAGATCGGATCTTATTTTTTCCAGTAGTAGTAAGTAGAGGTACCACTGTAAATCATTTTAGAGAAATGAATTGTCACTTTATTCACAAAACACATATCGAAACTGTACCGGATCCGTACCGAAACCGTGACACAAAAACCGAGGTACGGACTGTACCGTGAGCCACCTGTACCGTTGCACCTCTAATAGGAAGACAACAGGAACTCAACCAAGGTCTGCTGAACACCATCTCTGAATGTACAACACTGTAACCGTGAAGCAGATGTTCTGCAGCAGCAGAAGACCAGACTGAGCAAACTGTTTCAGGTCACAGATGTTGGACCGGCACAGGTCACCGATGTTTGACCGGTTCAGGTCAGGGACATTGGACCGGTTCAGGTCACCGTTTGACCAGTTCAGGTCACCGACGTTTGACCGGTTCAGGTCACCGACGTTTGACCGGTTCAGGTCACCGACGTTGGACCGGTTTCAGGTCACCGACGTTGGACCGGTTCAGGTCACGGACGTTGGACCGGTTCAGGTCACCGACGTTGGACCGGTTCAGGTCACCGGACGTTGGACCGGTTCAGGTCACGGACGTTGGACCGGTTCAGGTCACCGTTTGACCAGTTCAGGTCACCGACATTTGACCGGTTTAGGTCATCGACGTTGGACCGGTTCAGGTCACCGACGTTTGACCGGTTCAGGTCACCGACGTTTGACCGGTTCAGGTCACCGACGTTTGACCGGTTCAGGTCACGGACGTTGGACCGGTTCAGGTCACCGACGTTGGACCGGCTCAGGTCACCGTTTGACCAGTTCAGGTCACCGACATTTGACCGGTTCAGGTCACCGACGTTGGACCGGTTCAGGTCACCGACGTTGGACCGGTTCAGGTCACGGACGTTTGACCGGTTCAGGTCACCGACGTTGGACCGGTTCAGGTCACCGACGTTGGACCGGTTCAGGTCACGGACGTTTGACCGGTTCAGGTCACGGACGTTGGACCGGTTCAGGTCACCGACGTTGGACCGGTTCAGGTCACCGACGTTGGACCGGTTCAGGTCACCGACGTTAGACCGGTTCAGGTCACCGACGTTAGACCGGTTCAGGTCATCGACGTTGGACCGGTTCAGGTCATCGATGTTTGACCGGTTCAGGTCATCGATGTTGGACCAGTTCAGGTCCAGGACCATCAATAATCAGTATCTCTGATGTGTAAGTGTTGAAAAACTCGATACCCGTTTTCAAAATTGAGACTTTAATGGGACATTCAGTTGTTGTATTAATTAAATAAGCTGTGATTTTACTAAATTTTTCATTTAATAATAAAATGTGTGATTATTTTGTTACAAAAACTTGGATACTACTCGGATCGGTATTCGGTATCAGTCGATACCCACAGACCAAGAATCGAAATCGGTATCAGGAGGGAAAAAATGGTATCGGAATATCTCTAATTTTGTGTCAGAAATTCACAAATTTGAGATTTTATGACAAAATTTTACTTTTTACAATTAAAAACTTGTAAAGTAGCAAAATACAGAAATGTGAAACAAAAATTCTTAATTTCAGGACAGAAAGTTATAATTATACAAAAAACACAAATACGATAAATGTCCAGTTCTTAAAAAAATTAGTACTTTTACAACAAAATATTTCTTTCTTACAAATAAAATTGTGATTTTTCATAAATCAATAAGACTGTATGGTTGGAGAAATAAATGATTGTCTAATTAAAACAAATAGTACTGCAGCTCTATTATATTACATTACATTATATTCTACTGTATTATAATATAATATAATATAATACAATATAATATATCGTATTGTATTGTATTATACTATATTATATTATGTTGTATCATACAATATTATATTATATTGTATTATATCATATCATATTATATCGTATTGTATCGTATCGTATTGTATTGTAATATATCGTATTCTATTGTATTGTATCATGTTGTATCGTATCGCATTGTATCATATTGTATTGTGATATATCGTATTGTATTGTATTGTATTACCGTCTGTTACTGTGACCTCTTGTATGTGGAAATCTCATGACGCTACTCCGAGAAATAGTGTTGCTCAGATATCAGTTCGGTTCGGCCCGGCTCAGGCTGAACCTGTTCCTGACGAGGGGCCCCAGGACTGGGGCCAGGTGATGCTGAGACCAAGAAAAGATCAAGAACAGACCTGGATTTTTTTTTTTTATTTTCTTAACTAATCCCATAGTGACTCATTTCAAAGTCCACCATGATTCAAAGTCTGCTTCCTGGTCAGTCCAAGAACCCACCTGATCCAGCACCTTGAAGAGCAGATCAGATCTGACCAGGTGAGCTGTGGTGTCTGTCTGTCTGCCTCTCTGTCACACATCTGTAGCTGTCCAACCATGACCACAGGAGGACCAGTGGACCTCCACCACCAGCCTGCCATCCCGGTTCACGTCTGGCTGAGACAGTTGGCTCCGGGCCCGGATGAACCAAGGCTGGTTTCAGCAGGGGGGCGGGGCCTGGGCCACGTACCTGTCCTTCTACAGGAGCTTTACACAGACAGACAGATGAAGACAAACCAGGAGGTGGACCAGCTGAGTCCCAGAAACCCAGATGGCTGTTGTGCAGAAACATTGTCTAAGTTCTTCAGGACCGAAGGACCGTCAGGACTGGAGACATGTCCAGGTGGACCCCTGGGACAGACTCCAGCAGATCCCAGTAATCCTGCAGAGGATTAAGCGAGCATAGATGATGGATGGATGGATGGATGGATGGATGGATGGATGGATGGATGGATGGAAATGAGGCTCAGGTTTATAGACACGGACTTCAGCTCTCTGAAGGTCCACCACAGATGTTCAGTCAGGTTCAGGACTGTCTCTAGAACCTTCCAGAATCTCCGTTCTCTTCTTTTTCGTCCACTCTGGTCGTGTTTGTCCGGTCACATGACCTAGTTTCATGGTCCACTCAACTCCAACTGGAGAAGAACTGGACTGAGCATTTCTGACATCAGCCACATGGTTCAGAAAATGGCTGTGAAGCTCTTCTTCGTGGCAGCAGAGGGGAGGTCCTCTACAGGTCTGGATCTGGAGGACCTTTCTCTTCCTGCTCTCGGTGGAGGCAGTCGCATTTCTGTGAGCTCCCATCTATCTGTCCCTGCTGCTTCTCTTTTGTCTTGTCTGAGCTTTTTTTTGGAGCCTCACTCGGCATAATATTCAAATCTCTAATTATGGATCTGATCAGCTGGTTTCTCAATGCAATTAATCAATTTTTCTCGAAGAGAAAACAGGACACAGGAGAGTCCTCCGGTCCCGATGGAATACTGGCTGGATACATCAAAGATTTTGGATGGAATCTGGGATGTCTGCCCCCCTTGTTCATTGTGGACACCAAAGTGTACCTATTGGGATTTATGATCACAGGATTTCTGCTGTTTGGAGTTGGCGGATACCTGCTGTATCGGAAAATTTACACGGCAGCTGCTATCCTGGACACCGCCAACCTGCCTGCTGTGTGTGTTGGAATGAGTCGCGCTGTGAACACTCAGACTGCTGCTCTTGGTGAGCTGAACCGGAAACTGGACGTGATTCTAGTGACGGTTTTGAACTCTGGCGAAATGGATTCGATCCTGGAGAAGTTCAAGCACCGCTCAGGGAGAATTGACCTGTAATTCGGACAATTGGAGTTATTCCCGCCGAGATGGACCAGCAAAAACTTGAAGGCAGACAGAATTCATGTCAGCCTGACCGAAAACATTCTTCTCTTATCTGAATCCGGCTCCCCTGAAACGAAGCTCGCCTCAAGGCCGGCCTTCGACCTAATCTCTCCTGAATATTATGACTTTTCGACGCTCCTTCCCGACCCCTCCCCTTTCCAAACAACACCTGCGGCTCCAGACCAGGAGTCACTGGCTTACGCACACACATACACATGTACACACACACACTTCCCTCCCCCTGCCCAACTGCCTCCGCTGGCTCCTGGATGTTTTTACCCCCCCATGCTGGACGGACTGGGCACTCGAGCGCACAGACTGTTTAGCTGGACACTCCCCCTCCCCCCACCTCTTTCCTGACCCATATGATGTCTTCGTAATAAGTTTGTTATGCTTGTGCTGAGGTTTTTTGTTGTGAATCCCACAACATGTGCCTCTGATCAAGGACATGTGGTGTGAGACACCTCTTTTTTATCCTCTCCCCCCCCATCCCCTATGTGATCATATTTTCTTCTGCTAAAAGTGCCCTGGCCGGAGGGTGGTGTACTTGGGCATGTGCTTAAGTGTACTACTCTCTGACACGGTAGAAGCGCTCTTATAGCGCTGACCCAAGCACCGTTGACTCCTGTCCATATGTTGTTGTTGTTGTTTCTGTATGTTTCTCTTGGACGGTGTACTGGGAAGACAAATTTCACTGTGTTGGGACGCTGGCTCAGTGACAATAATAAATCTGATTCTGATTCTGATTCTGACTAAACCTGCTGAAGCTCTGGAATCAATGAGGAAGGTGACGTGAGCTGCAGATGGGAGCAGGAATGAATCTGTTTCCTGTTAGGACCCAAACACGTCAAATATGTGGCAGCACAGACAGAAGAAATGGAAACTTCCTTGAAATGAGCCTTTTGTGTCTGTGGAGGATAAACTCAGGTAATCTCTCCATCTCTGGTGCCAGCTCCCTCAGCTTCCTCTTCCTCTGCAGAGGATTACCTCAGAGGAAGCCACGCTATCAGCCGCTGATGACACGCACCCGTCTGTCTTCAGCCTGCAGCAGCACAACAAATGGATTTACAGATGAAACTGGTTCAGTGTCCCAGAGGACAGCTGGACTCGGCCCGCTAGGAAGCTAAATTAAAAACCAGAGGGAGCGAAAACCCCAAATCTCATCAGGGGAAGAACCCCTTAGACAGGCAAGAGGGGGGTCAAAGGGAGGCAACGAGCACAGAAATGGTTCTGAGTCAGCAAGGCTAATATTTACCACCACGGCCAACGATTACCGCCACAGCGAATAATCACAGGCAACGATTACTGCCACAGCCGACGATTACCACCACAGCGAACGATTACCGCCACAGCGAACGATTACCGCCACAGCGAATAATCACAGGCAACGATTACTGCCACAGCCGACGATTACCACCACAGCGAACAATTACCGCCACAGCGAACGATTACCGCCACAGCGAATAATCACAGCCAACGATTACTGCCACAGCAAATAATTACCGCCACAACGAATGATTACCGCCACAGCGAATGATTACCGCCACAGCGAATAATTACCGCCACAGCAAATGATTACCGCCACAGCGAATAATCACCGCCACAGCGAATGATTACCGCCACAGCGAATGATCACCGCCACAGCGAATGATCACCGCCACAGCGAATAATTACCGCCACAGCGAATGATTACCGCCACAGCGAATGATCACCGCCACAACGAATGATTACCGCCACACCGAATAATTACCGCCACAGCAAATAATTACCGCCACAGCGAATAATCACCGCCACAGCGAATGATCACCGCCACAGCAAATAATCACCGCCACAACGAATGATTACCGCCACAGCGAATAATTACCGCCACAGCGAATGATTACCGCCACAGCGAATAATCACCGCCACAACGAATGATTACCGCCACGGCCAACGATTACCACCACAGCGAATGATTACTTCACACACAATGATTACGGCCACAGTCAACGATCACCACCACAGTGAATGATTACTTCACAGACAATGATTTCCGCCACAGCCAATGATCACCACCACCACAGTGAATAATCACCACCACAGTGAATAATCACCACCACAGTGAATAATCACCACCACAGTGAATAATCACCACCACAGCGAATAATCACCACCACAGTGAATAATCACCACCACAGCGAATAATCACCACCACAGTGAATAATCACCACCACAGTGAATGAATATTGCCACAGAACGCCGTCATCTGAGGACTGAACTGAGCTCCAACACTGACAGCAAAAGCATCACACCTGAATGAACTCTGGTCAGCGTACTCCTAAAATGCAGCTTCTCAACGAGCAGCTGAGAATGATGGGAGCTCAGGTTGAACCATTGATCAGATTCAAACTGGAGTTTGAAAGAACTACTGAAACACATATCTGATCAATGAAGCATTAATGATCATTAAAACATCTTGATGTCCTCTCGTGTTCCTGGGGAATGAAAAACTGCAGAAACAGAAAGAAAACATGCAGTCTCTCCCCAGACCACCAGGGGCTCCTGGACAGAGGTGAATATGATGCACCTTATCAGGTCTCTTTCATTTATAAATCAGTTGGGTGTTTTCTACACAGGGTTCTATGGGGTTCTGGGTTGGTTTTTGGGCTCAATTGTCTCCATAAACAGGAATGGAACTACAAAGAAATCTTTAAGGGACCTGTACAGGTTTATCATCTCGTTTTACTTTGTTTTTCTGCTTTAATTTCTTCCATTTTGCCCACTTCTTCTTCTTTTATTTCTTGGTCCAGGCGAACAGTGAAAGCGGCTCACAACTGCCCCCCGGTGGTCTGGAATGGTAGTTCAGGTGCAGCCGGCTCCATCACCGTAGGTGGAGACAAAATGTCCGACAGGACTGAGGAGGAGGGGGTTCTGTTGGTCCAAACCCCCGGTTTGACCCGAGACCCCCGCTAGTCTGTAGACCAGAAGAGTCGAGACTGAGTTCCTGTTCTCGGTCTACGACGTCACTGGTGACGTTAAGGTTCTGTTTCTGGTCCTGACAGAGCTGCTCATATTAAATTTAAAACATTTTAATTCTGAAAGAGGCTGGTGTTAGCTGACGCTAGGCTAGGCTATCAGCGTTGCTGCTTTGGTCCTTAAATCACACGTTCACATTGACAAATGGACAATTTTACAAAAGTTATTGTGAAACTACGATGTTTTTAAGATTGAGACGTTTCGTTCTAAAATCAAGACTTTTCTAAGTCTTTTTACAAATCGTGACTTTTTAACTTAAAGTTAGATTTTTTTTTTTACATAAATAACTTTTTTTCAAAACTGCATCTTTTTGATGTAAAATTTTGACTTTTCATCGTAAAATTGTGATTTTTAGTTTCTTGCTACTTTCTGTCCTAAAATCAAAACTTTTTGTCGTAAAACGGTGCATTTCACAACTGAGGTTTAAAAAAAAAGCATTTACTTATATCTTAAATGACACAAAACTTGTGACTTTTTTATTATAAAACAGAAACTTTTGTCCAAAAATTTTTTTTTTTTTGTTATAAAATCTTTTTGTTCTAAGACCTCTGAAAGATTTTAATTATTATCAGGAACGTAACAAAATTACAACTTAAAATAGTTTTTTTTTTGTTGTAAAAATCTCAAATTTGTAAATTCCAACTTTGTTGTGAAAGGATGAATTTCATATAATAGAACCTATAATTTCATATAATAAAACTATAATAAAATAATAATAAAACTTGAACCCTGAAGCTGCTGGAATCAAACTCATGGTTTGTTCCTCAAACCTGCTCAATAAAGCTGAACATTTCAGGCTCCAAGTGAGCGACTGTGGACCAGTTCATGGACCAATGGTGGATCTGGCCCCGGGGCCCTCAGTTTCACACATGCTCTGTTTCCAGTGTACCACATTCCTGCTAGAAAATCACTACTGGGCTTGTACTGTGTCGTCATAATGGCACGTGTTTCCTTTAAAGCAGCATTTTTCATAAAGATTTCTGCATTTCCACTCGAGCCAACTGGGCTCATAAATCCACACATGTAACTTCTGACCGTGCAGTCCTGAATGTGGACGAAGCCCAGCAGACCGGAACCGGCCAACAGACCCAGAATAGCTCAGAGGAACCACCAGCCCGTCAACGCAGAATCACAGCTGACACAACAAAACAATGTCCTGACTCACCCACTGCATGCGCCCATTATCGGACAGCCCGCTGCCGTGCATCCAATATCGGACACGCGTGGCCGGAGCCGCTGCCTGATGTTTGGGGATGAACACTGTGAGCGCCCGCCTCTCTGCGAGGTCCGCTGGTATGTTCGCAGACGTAAAGGACTACGGACAAACGCCAGAACAACGGCAGCCAGGTCGCAGCGGGGCTCTACTGCGTGTCCGAAAATGGATCAACACCTGTTTGTCGCTGATGCACAGGTAAAGTGACGTCATGACGCAGGTTAACCCGCCCGGCCGCCACTAATCTGGTTAGCGACACGAACCCGAAACTCCGCCGCTCACCTGCAGCTCGGTCCGCTCCAGCGCCCACTGCGCCCGCTCCACCTCAAAGCGGGCCCACTCGTGCTGGAGAAAGTGCAGGATCCCGGGGATGCTGTACTGAGCCCTGGCCGCCTCTCCGCCGCCGGGCTGCGGGGCTTTCACGGTCCCCCCGCCGGGGAAGCTCGCGGCGCCGCCGCTGTTGCTAAGGAACACGCCGGGGCCCGCCTGCTCGTCCATGTCCGGACCGCGGCGGCTCGGCGCTGACTCGGTCCGGTACCGTCACCCGCTCCGGTCAGATGTCCTCATCGACAGTCCTCTGAGTCTGCGCCGGACCGCTCAGCTGCGGGCTGAAGCGGCTGTCAGAGCGGCGGTGAAGCTGCTGGAGCGGGAACTGCACTTCCGCTGGGCCCTTTCAAAATAAGATGGAAATAGAGACAATAAAGGTTGAGGTTTGAAGAATCCACATCTGGTGACGTCCAGTGAAATCTGTTTATCTTTAACAAACATCACAGAAGCACGATTTTTCTCCCAATTTAACATAAAATTATCACTTTAAATAAGAAATATTTGATTTCTTCTGGGAAAAACTTCCAGAAACATTGCCACACTCCAACTGTTGCTAAAAACCACTCACGCTAACTTCAGACCAAGTGGGAATCACCCACTTCCAGGTTGAAGACGAAGAAGTATAGGTTAGCTGCAGTTCCTCTACTGACCACAGGAGGCTGCAGTTCCTCTACTGACCACAGGAGGCTGCAGTTCCTCTACTGACCACTAGAGGCTGCAGTTCCTCTACCGACCACTAGAGGCTGCAGTTCCTCTACCGACCACTAGAGGCTGCAGTTCCTCTACCAACCACTAGAGGCTGCAGTTCCTCTACCGACCACTAGAGACTGCAGTTCCTCTACTGACCACTAGAGGCCGCAGTTCCTCTATGGACCACTAGAGACTGCAGTTGCTTCACTGACCACTAGAGGCTACAGTTCTTCCAACGACCACGAGAGGCTGCAGTTCCTCTTCCGACCACTAGAGGCTGCAGTTCCTCTACTGACCACTAGAGGCTGCAGTTCCTCTACCGACCACTAGAGACTGCAGTTCCTCTACTGACCACTAGAGGCTGCAGTTCCTCCACTGACCACGAGGCTGCAGTTCCTCTTCCGACCACTAGAGGCTGCAGTTCCTCTACTGACCACTAGAGGCTGCAGTTCCTCTACCGACCACTAGAGACTGCAGTTCCTCTACTGACCACTAGAGGCTGCAGTTCCTCTACTGACCACTATGGGCTGCAGTTCCTCTACTGACCACTAGAGGCTGCAGTTGCTTCACCAACCACTACAGACTGCAGTTCCCCCACCGAACACAAGAGGCTACAGTTCCTCTACCGACCACAAGAGGCTGGAGTTCCTCTACCGACCACTAGAGGCTGCAGTTCCTCTGCCAACCACTATGGGCTGCAGTTCTTCCACCGACCACTAGAGGCTGCAGTTCCTCTACTGACCACTAGAGGCTGCAGGACCTCTTCCGACCACTAGAGGCTGCAGTTCCTCTACCGACCACTAAGGCTGCAGTTCCTCTACCGACCACTGCAGTCCTCTTCCGACCACTAGAGGCTGCCTCTACCGACCACAAGAGGCTGCAGTTCCTCTACCGACCACTAGAGGGCAGTTCCTACCGACCTCAGCTCCTCTACCGACCACGAGGCTGCACTTTTCTACTAGAGGCTGCACTTCCACCGACCACTAGAGGCTGCAGTTCCTCTACCAACCACAAGAGGCTGCAGGTTCCTCTACCTACCACTAGAGCTGCAGTTCCTCTACGACCACAAGAGGCTGCAGACCTCTACCGACCACTGCCCAGCTATTTACCACTAGAGACCCTAGCAGTTGCAGTTCTTACTGACCACTAGAGACTGCAGTTCTTCTACCGACCATTAGAGGCTACAGTTCTTCCAACGACCACTAGAGGCTGCAGTTCCTCCACTGACCACAAGAGGCTGCAGTTCCTCCACCGACCACAAGAGGCTGCAGTTCCTCTACCTTCCACTAGAGGCTGCAGTTCTTCCACCGACCACTAGAGGCTGCAGTTCCTCCACTGACCACTAGAGGCTGCAGTTCCTCTTCCGACCACTAGAGGCTGCAGTTCTTCCACCGACCACAAGAGGCTGCAGTTCCTCTACCTTCCACTAGAGGCTGCAGTTCTTCCACCGACCACTAGAGGCTGCAGTTCCTCCACTGACCACTAGAGGCTGCAGTTCCTCTTCCGACCACTAGAGGCTGCAGTTCCTCCACCGACCACAAGAGGCTGCAGTTCCTCTACCGACCACAAGAGGCTGCAGGACCTCTACCGACCACTAGAGGCTGCAGTTCCTCTACCGACCACAAGAGGCTGCAGTTCCTCTACCGACCACTAGAGGCCACAGTTCCTCTATGGACCACTAGAGACTGCAGTTGCTTCACTGACCACTAGAGACTGCAGTTCTTCTACCGACCATTAGAGGCTACAGTTCTTCCAACGACCACTAGAGGCTGCAGTTCCTCTCCACGACCACCAGCTTCCTTTCTACTCTTCCCCCCGACCACTAGAGGCTGCCTCTACTGTCACTAGAGGCTGCAGTTCTTCCACCGACCACTAGAGGCTGCAGTTCCTCTACTGACCACTAGAGGCTGCAGTTCTTCCACCGACCACTAGAGGCTGCAGTTCCTCTACTGACCACTAGAGGCTGCAGTTCTTCCACCGACCACTAGAGACTGCAGTTCCTCTACTGACCACTAGAGGCTGCAGTTTCTCTTCCGACCCCTAGAGGCTGCAGTTCCTCTACCGACCATCAGAGACTGCAGTTCCTCCACTGACCACTAGAGACTGCAGTTCCTCTGACCACTAGAGGCTGCAGTTCCTCTACCCGACCACAAGAGGCTTCCTGCTTCCTGACCACCTGAGTTCGACCACTAGAGGCTGCAGTTCCTTTACTGACCACTAGAGGCTGCAGTTCCTCTACCGACCACTAGAGGCTGCAGTTCCTCTACTGACCACTAGAGGCTGCAGTTTCCTCTACCGACCACTAGAGGCTTCAGTCCCTCCCTGACCACTAGAGGCTGCAGTTCCTCTACGACCACTAGAGGCTGCCGCAGTTCCTCCACTAGAGGCTGCAGTTCTCTCTACCCCACTAGAGGGCTGCAGTTTCTCTACTGACCACTAGAGGCTGTAGTTTCTAGATAAGTTCTAAATAAGTATTTGATCCCCCGCTGATTTTGGCAGTTGTCATACTAAGAAATAAATGAACAGGCTCAGATTTTTATGGCAGCTTTATTTTAACAGTTTTACAGTTTTAACAGTCATTGAGAGAAATAAGTATTTGATTCCCGACCAACCTTGACCAGTGTTGGTTCCCACAGACCACTGGCATACTCCTAATCTCACTGAAGTAATTACCTGCATGGGAGACACCTGTTCCAAATAGTCACCTGTATAAAAAGCCATCTGCCCACAGACTCAGTAATACTCCACCATCTCCACCATGGGCAAGACTAAAGAGCTGTCAAAAGATGTCAGGGACAAAGTTGTTGAACTCCACAAGGCTGGAATGGGCTACAAAACCATAAGTAAGAAGCTGAATGAGAAGGTGACAACTGATGGTGCAATTATTTTGAAGTGGAAGAAGAACAACATGACTGTTAATCAACCTAGGCTGGAGGTCCATGGAAGATATCACCTGGTGGGGTCTCAATGATCATGAGAAAGGTTAGAGATCAGCCAGAACTACACGGGAGGAGCTGGTTAATGATCTCAAGGCAGCTGGGACCACAGTCACCAAGAAAACTATTGGTAATACACTGAGACGCAATGGTTTAAAATCCTGCAGTGGTCCAAGGTCCCTCTGCTCCAGAAGGCTCACGTCCAGGCCCGACTCAGGTTTGATAACGAACATATTAATGACTCAGAAAGAGACTGGGAGAAGGTGCTGTGGTCAGGTGAGACTAAAACTGAGCTCTTTGGCCTCAACTCAACTCGACGTGTTTGGAGGAAGAGAAATGCTGAATATGACCCCAAAAACACCATCCCTACTGTCAAGCATGGCGGTGGAAGCCTCATGCTTTGGGGGTGTTTCTCTTCTAAGGGGACAGGTCGACTTCACCGCATCGATGGGAAGATGAACGGGGCCATGTACCGCAGAATCCTGGGTAACAACCTCCTTGCCTCCACAAGGACATTGTAAATGGGTGGTGGACGGGTCTTCCAGCATGACAACGACCCAGAACATACAGCCAAGGAACCAAAGGAGTGGCTCCATAAGAAGCACATCAAGGTCATGGAATGGCCTAGCCAGTCTCCTGACCTTAATCCTGTTAAACATCTATGGAGAGAGCTGAAGCTGAGAGTTTCCAAGCGCAAGCCTCAAAACCTTCAGGATTTGGAGATGATCTGCAGAGAAGAGTGGACGAAAATTACTCCTGATGTGTTCAAACCTAGTAAGAAACTACAAGAAACATCTGACAGCTGTGCTGCCAACAAGGGTTTTACCACCAAGTATTAGATCATGTTTTGTTAGGGGATCAAATACTTATTTCCCTCTATGACTTGCAAATTGATTTTTATTTTTCATTTCATGTAGTCGGGGCCTCTGTGATCAAACAGACTTTTAGATCAATTTCAAAGCCTTCTGCAACTCCTCAGTTTGACTTTCACCTCAAAGCAAATCTAGACTTGATGTCTGGAGTGGTCTTGGGACCAAAGAGCTCCAGGAGTCTTAGTGGACTGAAGCTCCAGATCCAGTTGTCGTTATCACAATGTGTGAGAGCGAACGTCTCCAGATTATTATTGACGACTGATTGGTCGTCTGTCAGCCTGCAGACGATCTGCTGCTGCTTCATGTTTGCTCTCAGACTACAACCGTCCTACAAGGTAAACGGCTGCTCATCTCTGCAGGGAGGCTGGAGCGAAGGTTGAAGATATTTATCTTCTCTGCAGACTTTGACAAGCTCTGAATGACCGTTAGGCAAAACTCGTCAGGTTCCTCAGGTTAGCAAGAACCAGGGATCTGTCGGTGCCCCAGAGACCACAAGGTCTGCCAAGCTCCACCAGTCCTCTTTCAGCTCCTCCAGTCCCCATTTCAGTTTCTTCAGGCCCGGTTTCAGCTCCTCCAGTGCTAGTTTCAGTTCCAGCAGGAGTCATTTCAAATGTCAGTCCAGAAGCGACATCAGAAATGAAGATATCTTGACGGATTTTAATAAAACAGATGTCAGGTCATGTTTGTTAGCTAAGCCAGCTAAGCTAAAATGGCTAACTTGTGCTAGCTGTGTAAATTGGGGTGTATTCAAGTCAGCCTCCAGGCCTGCTTGTTTAGCTTTTTTTTTGGATTAACAAGGGTTTCAGTCCCCGCTAACATGCCAGCAGAGCAGAGAGAAAGAGTGACATCATAGACAGTTAGTCCAGTTGTTGTTATATAGACTGTTGTTCAGTCTCAACAGTATTTAAGGAGAAAAGAAGTGACCTGTAGCCACCTAAAAAGAATATTTAAGTAGTTTCTTTTGGAAATATGTTTGTAAATAATGTCAGAAATTCAAAGTTTTTTTTCCATGGAATTTTACTCTAGTTCCTGTTGGAAAGTACGTTCGTGATCTGGGTCTCTGTAAAGCGCCTAGAGACAATTGACATCGTAACAGATGCTATACAAATAAAATTGAATTGAAATGAATTGAATTCTTCCAAATTGGTACAATTTGCCTGTTATAACACTTTAAAATGTAATCATATGTTTCAACTGTTTTTTCCAACACAGAATATGACGATACCTTTAACTTTTTAAATTGTGTATTGACCAGTCTCAGCCTCTAGTGTGTGTTTTTAACAAGATGTGTAAGTTGTAAAAAGTGTATGGGTAACAGCAGTGAAAGTAACAGGACTGAGTTTTTTAGCATAATGTTAGCTAACTCAGATAGTAAAGAGCAAAATAAATAATTCTACCAGTTTTGAAAAAATATGTCATTCTTTGCTAAAAAACATGAAAAATAATTTAGGTAACAGGACAGTAAGATGAGATTGACCTTGTTAGTCGTAGTTTCAAAATCATGAGCTATATGGAAATGGAGAGTATTATGGTAACAGCACTGAATGAAAACTTCGGAAACTGACAAAAATGTCCACTTTGTCTACAATATTTTGAATTTTATGGAAAGAAAATATTCAACACATTTCTGATACATGAACTCACACAACAAGGCACAAGAAATATGACTTTTGAAGCATTTTAATTATTAGATTTGTTTCAACCTCCCCTGAAATCCAAGAATCCAAGCAGAGATGATGTTGATCCTGAATCTGAGATTCATTCATGTGTCAGAAGGATGGAGGTCAGAGACATGAGCATTGTCCCCGCCGGGGCCCCTGCGGCCCCTGCTGGGGCCCCTGCAGCTCCTGGTCCTGCTGGGGCCCCTGTGGCTCCTGGTCCCAGCCCTGCTGGGGCCCCTACGGCGATCATACCCTGTGGCTCCTGACCCCGGCCCTGCGGCTCCTGGTCCCGGCCCTGATCGGGGCCCCTGTGTGGCTCCTGGTCCCAGCCCTGATCGGGGCCCCTGCAGCTCCTGGTCCCGGCCCTGCTGGGGCCCCTGCAGCTCCTGGTCCCGGCCCTGCTGGGGCCCCTGCGGCCCCTGATCCCAGCACTTATTGAGGTCCCTGCAGCTCCTGATCCCGGCCCTGCTGGGGCCCCTGCTGGGGCCCTTGCGGCTCCTGGTCCCGGCCCTGCTGGGGCCCCTGCGGCTCCAGCCTGATCAGCCAGGGTGACTCACCGTGACCACGTGCTAATCAGCTGATGCGCCGCAGCCGCCTCTATTTAACAGCGAGCTGGAGGCTCCGCGTGCTGCTGAGCTGCGCGCGTCCCGTCGCCGTCGGTTCCGCCTCAGAAACACTCCCGCCCGCAGCAGAGGATGCCTCCGTTTGATAAGTCCCAGCCGCCGAGCAGACCGTTCAAGCAGCGGAAGAGCTTCGGTAACCGGCCGCAGCTTCAGGAGAAACGGGAGGAAAAACCGGATCAATAACTTTCTGTCTATTTTTCCGCGCAGCGACCAGGAAACAGGAGGTGGCGGGGATCCGGTCCAAGTTCCCCAACAAGATCCCGGTAAGAGTCCGGCAGGAGTCCCCCCCCCCTTCAGACCCCTGAGGAATAAAGAAATAAAGACGTCTCCTCCTCAGGTCATCATCGAGCGCTACGAGAGAGAAAAATACCTCCCGCCTCTGGACAAAACCAAGTTCCTGGTACCTCACGAGCTCACCATGACCCAGTTCGTCACCATCATCAGGTAGGCAGCTCCCTCCAGTCCCGGCTGGGCTCCTGATCCAGATTAATTAAGGTTAGGTGTCTCTGCAGACGGCTCAGGTGTTCTCCAGTCTGTCATACCTGTTGGCTGATGGCCATCCAGGTACCAGATGGTCCAGGTGGTTTCAGCTGGTCCAGGTGGTCCACCAGCTGGTCCAGGTGGTCCACCAGCTGGTCCAGGTGGTCCACCAGCTGGTCCAGGTGGTCCACCAGCTGGTCAGGACGGGCCAGGATTTTTCCAGGTAGCTCAGAAAATGTCCCTCTACAAACCAACAGTGTGAGGTCAAACGTTGGTTGTCGGACCTGGACCCAGATCAGATGGACTGATGGAGTTTTTGGACTGGAGAAGGTCCAGCTGTGTTCTCACTCAGCATCGTATTAGTGGATGTTGGTACAGGTGTGGCCTTTCAAAGATGAATGTTTGGAGCAGCTGTTACCTGGTCTGGTTCTGGTCTGGTCTGGTTCTGGTCTGGAACAGAGACCAGACCAGAGAAATGATCTCTGGAGGCTTGAAGCTGAGCTTCTCCCTGGTGTGTTTTTGCATGTGGTCTCTTGTTACAGCCGTCTGGTACCTGAACGCTGGTTCAACACCTGGACGGACGCCTCAGTTGAGCTGACGGCTCGTAGTGGTCTGGTTCCGGGTCTTTGGGAGGACAGAACCGCAGACGTCCAGTCTGAGTAAACCCGTCTGTTGGCTCATCAGCTGGAGGGTTCCTGGAAATGAGAAGCCAACCAGTCGCTCATTAATCCCTGGATTGTTTTTGGTTTAGATTCGGGAGTCCTGCACATTTTCCACATGTTTCTGGCAGCTCATGATGACTCGGCAGAAACCGAGGCAGCTGGATCACATGGTCCAACTGTTGGGAGGTTTGTTTTATTTTAAATGTTATATAATCAGACGCTGTGACTCCTGAGCGCTAAAATCAGTTTGAGGTTTAAACGGTTGTTTTAGTGAATCAAAGCAGAAACGGTTCCAGATAGAAACTCTGTCAACGTTACAGAAGTCTGACGCTCTGACGACGCTCTGACGACGCTCTGATGACGCTCTGAGCAACATTTCCGATGTCGGGACGGAAAACTTTCGTACATGTGAGATTTAAAACTCTGGAACAGGACTGTTAGCGCGCTAACCCCGAATGTCCCAGGCAACGTCCTGTCCCTGGTTGATGTCAGAGGTCTGGGTCTGCTGGTCCGGATCTGGGTCTGCCGGTCCAGGTCTCCTGGTCTGGTTCTGCCAGTCCGGGTATGCCGCTGCCGGTCCGGATCTGGGTCTGCTGGTCTGGGTTTGGCGGTCTGGGTCTGATAGTGCGGGTCCGCCGGTCTGGATCTGGGTCTGCTGGTCCAGGTCCGCCGCCGGTCCGGATCTGGGTCTGCCGGTACGGGTCCGCCGGTCCGGATCTGGGTCTGCCGGTCCGGGTCCGCCGGTCCGGATCTGGGTCTGCCGGTCTGGGTCCGCCGGTCTGGATCTGGGTCTGCCGGTCCTGGTCTGCTGGTCTGGGTCTGCTGGTCTGGATCTGGGTCTGCCGGTCCTGGTCTGGGTCTTCTGGTCTGGGTCTGACGGTCCGGGTCTGACGGTCCGGGTCTGCCGGTCCGGATCTGGGTCTGCTGGTCCGGGTCCGCCGGTCTGGATCTGGGTCTGCCGGTGCTGGTCTGGGTCTGACGGTCCGGGTCTGCCGGTCCGGATCTGGGTCTGCTGGTCTGGGTCCGCCGGTCTGGATCTGGGTCTGCCGGTGCTGGTCTGGGTCTGACAGTCCGGGTCTGCTGGTCCGGGTCTGCCGGTCCGGATCTGGGTCTGCTGGTCCGGGTCTGCTGGTCCGGATCTGGGTCTGCTGGTCTGGGTCTGCTGGTCCTGGTACGCCAGTCTGGATCTGGGTCTGCCGGTGCTGGTCTGGGTCTGCTGGTCTGGGTCTGCTGGTCCGGGTCTGCCGGTCTGCTGGTCTGGGTCTGCCGGTCCGGGTCCTCCGGTCTGGATCTGGGTCTGACGGTCTGCTGGTCTGGGTCTGCTGGTCCGGGTCTGCCGGTCTGCTGGTCTGGGTCTGCCGGTCCGGGTCTGCCGGTCTGCTGGTCTGGGTCTGCCGGTCCGGGTCCTCCGGTCTGAATCTGGGTCTGCCGGTCTGGATCTGGGTCTGCCGGTCTGGGTCTGGGTCTGCTGGTCCGGGTCTGCCGGTCTGGATCTGGGTCTGCCGGTGCTGGTCTGGATCTGGGTCTGCCGGTGCTGGTCTGGATCTGCCGGTCCGGGTCCTCCGGTCTGAATCTGGGTCTGCCGGTGCTGGTCTGGGTCTGCTGGTCCGGGTCTGTGATGCTGTTTGAACCTTGTGTTTGTTGAACGCTGATTTAAATGTTCGTCCTGAAAGGTGCTTGAAGTCCTGCAGTTCTTGGTGGTGGAAGGTCCGACTGCTGTCCTCAGCTGTCAGAACTTCTGGTCCTGGAACGACAAGTTTCATTGTTGGGGGGGAAAAAACAGAAGCACAACTTTTCAAAGTCTTAAAATTGTGGCTTTTTATTGTCAAATTGACATTTTTGTCCTAAAATGTTGTTGTTGTAGTAAAATCTCACATTTTCAAAAACCTTTGTTCTACAAAGTCGCTTTCATTTTTTTTCTACAAAAGAAACTTAGTTGTAAAATGGCAAATTTTATTTATTTTTTTCAAAATTGCTACACTTCAAATAAAAAACCCAAAGTTTTTTACTATAAAATTGAGATTTTTGCCCTAAAATCATTTGCAAAGTTACTTGTTTGTAAGACTTCAAGATCAACTATTCGCTCTAAACTTTTTTTTTTTTGTAAAATATGAACGAACTTGTTCATATGAACACCCTTTTTAAGAGTCTTAAAAGAAAACAAAAATGAGAACTCGATGACCCTCGCCCGGATTAGGGTCACCAGGGCTCCACCCTGCACCCAGGTCTGGGGGAGGGGCTCCACCCTGGATCCAGGTCTGGGGGAGGGGCTCCACCCTGCACCCAGGTCTGGGGGAGGGGCTCCACCCTGGATCCAGGTCTGGGGGAGGGGCTCCACCCTGGATCCAGGCCTGGGGGAGGGGCTCGTTCAGGAGCACCTGGTGGCCGGGCCTTCACCCATGGGGCCCAGCTGGACCCAGCCTGAACGGGTTACCTGGGTTCTACTCCCCGTGGGTCCACCACCTGCAGGGAGGGTCATAGGGTCAGGTGTGATGTGTTTTGGGCGGCAGTCAAAAGCGTGGGCCTTGATCTGCCGACCCCTGACTGACTAAACTGTGTACTGGACCTGAACGTCACCTCTCTGGTGGGGGAGGAGCCTGAGCTGGTTCTGAGGTTCAGAGGTACCAGCTAGATCAGACTCACCTCAACACACAGCCTGGACTCTGGAACCAGTCTCCTCCAGAGAGGCTGGACCTGATTCTCCTCTGGAGTTGTCCAGGGTGAGAGGGGGCGGCTGGTGGGGTCTTATAGCCCCCCAGCTTGGAGCCTGGACGTTGGGGTTTCCTCCAGTAGATGAGAGGGTCGCTTCCCTGCTCCTTCAGGTCGGGGGAGGGTGGGGGTACTTGGAAAGTCCCCCTAATGGGTAACTCCTTTATTCCTGCTGGAGGACTTCAGTGGTCACATGATCAATGACGGTGGTACCTGGAGGGGGGTGATGAGGAGGAACCTGTCAGAGATCTTCAACTCCCACCTCCATCAGAGCTTCAACCATCCTGGGGGAGGACGTTGAGTCTGAGTGGACCATGTTCTCCACCTGTTGATGAAGCAGCTGACCAGGAAGGTTGGTGGTTCTGAACAGGGTTCTCCATCACGGTGGCAGGAAAGTTCTGATGTGACGGTGATGAAGGAGGAGATGCTGTAAACATGACGCCCCACAGCTGGAGGAGGTTCCTACGTCTCATTAGCGTGTTTATCTGTTTCTTACGTCGTTGTCTTTGTCTCTCGGGTTCATGGTGGCAGTAATGGCTTCTATCACCTGTCCTCCTCAGTCAGGTGACCGAGTCGCTGGCCGTTCAGGTCGTGAGATGATCCTCCAGGTTTACTCTGAGCCGTCTGCTGCTCTGCTGCCCCCATGTGGTCTGGAGCAGAACTGCTGCATCATCTGACTTCTGCTTATTTTGAAAAAGGATGTGTTCAGAGTCCATGAACATAATTTAATTTTTAACTTCTCTGGTTGATTCTTACTTACATTTTTGTGTCAAAAAACATTTAAGATCATAGGAACTAAGACTCTTTGTTGTGCTGCTGTGGAAGTTAAATTAATGTTTTATTAATCTTGAATATTCAGTGGACTCCTCTCCACATCAGTGTTGGGTCGTTCTGGGAACCGGTCTTCCTGGATGTCTGAGGACCACGGAGGACTCTCCTGGCTCCTGTCCTGAGGGGTGTACTACGAAGCGAGATTAGAGGGTTAGCGAGGTATGTTGAGTCTAAAGCCAGGATTTCCAGAACCACGAAGGTGGCTCTCTTTTAACCTGGCTAGATCACCATGGTAACTTACTCTGCAAGCTTAACCTGGTCCGGAGCAGGTTATGTGCAGAGTTTAGGCTCAAATCAGCTATAAACAAGCGCCGCCCTTTCACTTTCACCCAATCCCGTTGACCTGAGCGCCAGGATTGTGCAATGGAGGGAGAGTATTCAGAGACCGGACTGATCCGCTGGCTTCCCATGACCATATTCTCTATGAACGCTAGAGATTTCCAGCTGAGGGAATACGTTACATTTGTAATCTGCTAGAGCCAGATATTGGCAGCACCACCAAACGCAGCCGTGCGATCACAGTAACGCAAACGGTGTGCGTTTCTTTGCGTTTCTTTGCCGCGGGAACCTACATGCATTCAGTTGGTGATGCAGAAAATCTGAGCCAGAATACTGGAATAAAGGTTGTACTTGCTCTTACTGAACTGCTGAATATGTTTGTAGTATTCCCTGGCTATCTGCCCACGCTTCAAATAAAAGAAGCGTTTTACTAAATCGCAGGTAACATAAATTAATAGTCCATTATATTGATAATCAGTGTGACGTGGAATTTCATGTGAAATGTTTTAATATAATTCATTCATAGGATTCCCCAGGGTGATAGGGGCAATCGATTGCACCCACATCACAATCACTGGAGCTTTGGGGGAACATGAGGGTGATTTTGTGAATAGAAAGTCGTTTCATAGCATCAATGATCAGGTAAACCATTTGGTGCTCATTGTTGTAAGGTGATTGGTGGCACATAGCATGCAGGTACACCACCAGCTATGACTTCAATAATAAACATAAAGAAGAATTATCTATTATTACCTTTCTGACAATGTTAACAAAAACTGAAAATGTAGAAGCTTATTAAAAGTAGAATATAGCAAAGCGTTTGTATTGGATTGTATTAGATTGCACAGATGTACCTATTAAAGTGGCCGGTGAGTGTGTATACCAGATAATATTAAATCTTAAAATAATTTCACATTGATTTAGCAAAAAAACTAAAGTGATTTTCATTTATCATTCATAATGGGACAGTCAGACCTACATAATGTTTAAATCTGCTGCATTAAAGTTTAAGCGCTCTAAAAGAGGGAGGGAGATTAATTAAGGTGCATTAAGTGGTGAAATAAATATAATTTACGAATTTACACGATCTGCAATTTTTTACCAGCACTCCTCTCTGGCTTTATTCACACCTACAGTGTTGCTTTTGGCCGTAAAGATTTCTTTGAAATCCTCAAAGCCCTGCATTATTAAAACCTGCTCCTTCTGACTGAAATATACGGACCGCCATCTATCCATTTGATCCGGAATAGGCGTCAAATGACGCGTCAAACGCCCTCTTTTATGTGAACGCGCACAGAGCAGAAAGCCGCGGTTAACAAAGATAGTTGATAACCACCGTCGTGGTACCAGTTATCTCTGATCGCGAGTTTCAGGTTTGTTAAGCCAGCTCACCCAAAGAAAGCCTGGCTGTGTCCAACTTGCTTCGTAGTACACCCCTCTGATTCCTCTCAGGTTTCAACTGTTGTCACTGTTGCTCAGCAGGAACTGGTCAGAGGTAGGGATGGCATAATTAATCGATGATTGATCATTAAGAATTTGGTCAAAGACATTCATTTTCGTCGATGAACCAAATTTTTTTTTTTTTTTTTTTTTTTTTTTTTTTTTAAACAATCCGAATGTAGGTTATCAGTGCACGTCCTCAAACAATGCGATGCATTTCGCTGTGCCACCGATAGAAATTTGGCAGCAGGGGGCAACATTTCACCATCACCCTACCCTGGCTGGACTCAGTTGTTACATGCGAGCTTCTGTAGGTCATCGCCTGATCATGTAGCGGTCGCGGTGAAGTGTGGCGTGGGACCATTTTAGTTTAGAAAATGACCAAGTGTACTGCAATCACTGCAATGCAAATTACAAATACAATTAACCGACAACGACAACGATGTATCACTTGAACAACGCGCATCCAAGCCTTGTAAAGGACGGTGGAGGCGGTTCATCATCAGCCTAGCCTAGCCTAGCCTCAACTCGGTGTTAGCATGGACCAGAAGGAGCTGCAGTACACATCGAGCACACAATTGTCCTTGTTACGTAGTTTCCTCGATATCTCTTGTTTTATTATCGTTGTTCTTTTAAAGAAAAGAACAGGAAATGTCACGTTATTGTTGACCACAAACATCCGGTTCACTGAACACATCTGGGCATGCGGGGGCCATAGCAACCAGGCCAAAGGGGAAAACAAACATCACGCCGATATGAGAATAGTTGTGATAGTTTTCAATATAAAAATGTTAATGATTAATCAATTATTAATCATTAATTCTCCCGATGATCAACGAATAAATCTCGACCAAATGCCCATCCCTAGTCAGAGGTCACGGGTCAGATGACTCAGTCCTCAGCTTCAGTTCACGGCTCTGCAGGTTTAAAAACAGACTCCAGCTGTGTTTCATTTCCACTTGAGTCTCAAACATCGTTAATCGGTTCTTTGGTTTGATGATGACGTCATAGAAGAATCAAACTAACGAGACCTGGACTCGTTAGTTTGATTCTTCTATAACGTGCGTCATATCAGACCTGGGGGTGTCAGGGTGGTGGTATCTGACCATAGTCGGTCTCTGTGAACATCCCTGAGGTCATCAGGAAAACCCTGGTTGGTACCAAAACCACCAACCAGCACCAAGTGTTGGGTGTGATGGAGATCAGTGATCCAACCCTACAGGACCAGA
Organism: Hirundichthys speculiger; assembly: GCA_018398805.1. NCBI lineage: Eukaryota > Metazoa > Chordata > Actinopteri > Beloniformes > Exocoetidae > Hirundichthys > Hirundichthys speculiger. The sequence goes on along the minus strand of JAGFBZ010000433.1, from coordinate 271,968 downwards.
CGGACGATGACCCTGAACACACCACCAGATTAGTTACTAAGAGACTTCAGGACTACAGAGTCCATGTTCTGGAGTGGACACCAGAGACCTGATCTCAGTCCTGGAGAACATCTGTGGTCAGAACTGAACAGGAGACCTCCAAACCTGACTCAGTTCCTCCAGTTCTGTCAGGAGGACCGGACCAGAATTCAGGAAACTACTGAGAGAAGCTTCTGGAAGGAAACCAGAACGACTGAGCCGAGACAGACAGTTTAGAGATGACGAGACCAGATACTGAGGAGATGATGGAGACTTCTGCCTCTGGAGAAGGAAACAGTCCTGATGTTGGTGATAAAACTGACCTGAAACTGAAGTTTTGTCTGGAAACTTCCGGCTCCTCCTGTTGATTCTGAGCTGAAAGGACGAGTTATTGAGGAGTTTTGTCGTCAGTGACTCCTGAAGGAAACTCCCTTTATTCAGAGACCAGGATGTTGTTGGAGATCAGGATGTTGTTGGAGACCAGATGGGTCAGCTGACGGTCTTGACTGGTGGGTTCATGACCAGGACGATTGCCGGAGACCAGGAGAGACCAGGACGATTGCCGGAGACCAGGCGGGTCAGCTGACGGTCTTGACTGGTGGGTTCATGACCAGGATGAAGCTGAGATCCAGGGTTGGTCTCCTCACTATAAAACGAATGACGAGAAACATGGAAGCAGTGATACGAGGCTGAGCAAGGCTCCCAGGATGACGGTCTAGAGCTGAACCTGGTGTCCAGATGTTCATCATGCAGCTGAAAGTTCTACCTGGAGGATCTACCAGCTGACCTCTGGAGCAGAGTTCTGGACGAGCTGAAGACCAGACAGGAGCGCTGCAGTGGTCGGTCTGCTGGAGGTGAAGGCTGGAGGAGCTCCTCCTGATGTTTGTGTTTTTGGTTTAACAGCTGGTTTAGTTCCAGCCTTGATGATGATGCTGATCAGCTCTGAGTAGATAAACTCCTGGTTTTAGTCTCCAGCCCTCTGGATTCAGCAGCTTTTCTTCATTCTGTTACATGAGATGACTCGTCTGAATGTAACTGAAGGAAGCTTGACGTCGTCCAGCTGGTCTGATGGACCAGAGTCGTCTGGAGGAGGATTTACTGGGTCTGAGTGTCTGCAGAGCTGTTGTCCTGGAGGATCACCATCATCATGAAGGAAACCAGGTTTTGCAGAAGGCTGAAACTGAGGAGCACCAGTGGGGGGGGGGGCACAGACATCTGTGTCCACTGGACAGGTAAGTTCATGTATGTGGGTGGAGACAGTGATGCTCATCCAACTGTGTTGATGCAGACGAGAGCAGCTTCTTTAACCCCTGAACGACCATCACTGTCTTCAAATGTCCATCTGAACCGTCCAGCTTCATAACTGGGACCAGACTGGTTTCTGCAACACAACCTGGTAGTTAGATAACGGGCTCTGGGTAACCTGGACCTTCTGACTACGAGACGTTTGGTTAGAACATATAAAATAAACAGGTGCTGTATGTTCACCATGGTTCCTGGACTATAAGTCCTCTTTTTTTTTTTTTTTTTTTTTCTTCCCAAGTTTGTCTGGTCCTGTGACATATTTTAAAGTGACTTGCAGATCACAGATGTCACCTGAACACTGATACTGAAATCATGTGACCTGGTGCTCGGTTTGTTTGTCTTGCGTCTCTCAGGAACCGGATGGCGCTGCTGCCCAGTCAGGCCTTCTACCTGCTCATCAACACCAGCGGGCTGCCCAGCATGTCCCTCACCATGGCTCAGGTCTACAAGGACCACCAGGACGAGGACGGCTTCCTCTACATGACCTACGCCTCCCGGAGATGTTCGGCCACTGAGGCTCCGCCTCCCAGGAGATGTTCGGCCACTGAGGCTGCGCCTCCCAGGAGATGTTCGGACACTGAGGCTCTGCCTCCTGCCACACTTTTATTTGCCGTTTCCAGGCCGCGGCCTGACTCTGCTGTAAATACAAAATACTTTTATACGTTGTAATATTTGTTCTCGGTGGGTCTTGGGTGGTTTTTTAGCATTGATCCAATAAATATTTGGTTGAGCTGAGCTGAGGGCGGTCTGCTTCAGGAAACGTCACATTAAGTTTTCTGGGAGTGTTTTCAGTCAGAAATGAGTTTGAAGCTGAGAGAAGCGAACAGAATCTGTCAACCAGGATGAACTGATTATTTCTGAAGGGAAGTTGTATTGTTGCCATGTAGATGAAACACAAGAAAGATGAATTACAATAAACATGAGGTGAGAAACTGTTGGATGTGTATCAGTTTTTTAAGGGTCCAGGAACGACTCTTCCTCTTCAGATCATCAGTATTTGACGTCTTCTGATCGTTTGGTCTTTGAAACAGTTGAACGTTTGTCAAGTGTCCATGTAGAAGACCAGCATTAATTTGTTCCATAAAGATGGAATATAGATTTAAGCCTGGTCTTCAGTTTCTCCACTAGATGGCAGCAGTGATCAGTTTCACTGAAACCTTTGATTCTGACAGTTTAAATTTGATTTATCCAAAAACGGGTAAATCTGCTACATTCCTTCTCTTCCTCCATGTAAAGCTGTAAAACTCATCAGATCCAGAATTACGAACATTGATGTTGAGTTTTGATCGTTTTTTTTCTTGATATTGACCACTTTGATTCAAATGGCTGTAATTTCAAAGTTCTTTCAGTTTGTTCACAACTAAAGTCCAAGGAGCTATCGGTACCGTCACACTGAAACAGGTCTGTTGGAGCAAAAACCTTAGCTAGGGGCAAATCAACAGTTGTGTTCGTTTCTTAAAGAGTGCTGGTGAAATCAAAAGGTCTAGAAGAAAACTAAAGTGGATGATAACATTTCCACGGTGAAGGAATAACCTTCACAACACCGGCAGACGTCCAGAATACTCTAGAGAAGGTAGAAGGATCACGGTCAACACCTACAAACACCTTCATGAATATGACGGATGACGTCTACATAGACAGGTGGAGGTCAACGCTGGGATGACGTCTACATAGACGGGTGGAGGTCGACGCCGGGATGACGTCTACATAGACGGGTGGAGGTCGACGCCGGGATGACGTCTACATAGACGGGTGGAGGTCGACGCCGGGATGACGTCTACATAGACGGGTGGAGGTCGACGCCGGGATGACGTCTACATAGACGGGTGGAGGTCAATGCTGGGATGACGTCTATATAGACGGGTGGACGTAAACGCTGGGATGACGTCTACATAGACGGGTGGAGGTCGACGCCGGGATGACGTCTACATAGACGGGTGGAGGTCGACGCCGGGATGACGTCTACATAGACGGGTGGAGGATGACGTCTACATAGACGGGTGGAGGTCAATGCTGGGATGACGTCTATATAGACGGGTGGAGGTCAACGCTGGGATGACGTCTACATAGACGGGTGGAGGTCAACGCTGGGATGACGTCTATATAGACAGGTGGAGGTCAACGCTGGGATGACGTCTATATAGACGGGTGGAGGTCAATGCTGGGATGACGTCTATATAGACAGGTGGAGGTCAACGCTGGGATGACGTCTATATAGACGGGTGGAGGTCGACGCCGGGATGACGTCTATATAGACGGGTGGAGGTCAACGCTGGGATGACGTCTACATAGACAGGTGGAGGTAAATGCTGGGATGACATCTATATAGACAGGTGGAAGTCAATGATGGGATGACGGATCTGGGACCAGATTCGGTTAGCTCAGACTGAGAAGAGGAATTTACATGTAATCTTTTTAGATCTTTGGTTCAGTAGCAGATAGTCTTATTTGGAGGGTGATTGGTTATTCTAGAGGACCTGAGATAGTTGTTAACGTGATAAAAGCGTATTTTTCAGGACATTAGGTTGTGTGTAAATACAACAAGTTTCACAGAGATTAGAAACAGGTATGATGGCAGGATGGACAATTTCCCCTCTGACATTTATAATGGAAATAGCCATCAGAGCCACCTGGTGGATGGAGAGAGACAGCAGACACCAGTCAGGGAGACATGGATGACTGGACGTTGGTAACTACAACAGTCCTGTGGACAAAAAGGTTATGTGACAGGATAAATGGGACCTCAGATGGACCAACATGAAGGTTCAGCCCAGTAAATCTAGAAGCATCTCAATATGTAGGAGGAAGATAAGTGACAGGAAGTTTGTTATTGATGAGGAGGAAATCCCAACAGTCAGGAGCTTAGCTAGGTGGTAAAGTGTAGAGCTGAGTGATAAAGAACAGGTAAAGACATTTAGGAAGGCTGTTGCTGAAGGACTGAGTAGAATAGGTCAGGACTCCCAGGAAGGCTGAGATTGTGATGTTTGCAGTTTGAATTACTCCCTAATACCCTGTGGTGTTCAGGTACGGCAACATTAAAACATGGCTGGTGGTGCGGCACCGGGATGTGCCAGCAGGCCCGGGGCCTCTGCAGCCACCTCTTGGTTCGTGCACCATGGCTGGTGGTGCGGCACCGGGATGTCTTTAAGTTAAATTTAATATTCTAACGGTTAACAATACAGATAAATTAATTCATGTGATCTGGGTCTAGACAAACATTTAAGTCACAAAGATATTTTGAGAAGTGATGGCCTATATATATATATATTATATATATATATATTAAAATAGGCCATCACTTCTTCGTGATCATATCTTCGTGATGGCCTATTTTAATATATATATTTTAAAAAATCAAGAGAAAGTTGATTTGTTGTTCTAAATGTATTTAGGGTGTTCGTCTCTCCCATTATGTAATTCCTCTTTCATACAACGTCCATTACTATTACATGTAATTCAACAATAACATCCATCCATCCATTATCTATACCGGTTTCATCCTCAGAGGGGTCACGGGGATCTGCTGGACTCTATCCCAGCCGTCTACTGGTGAAAGGCAGGGGTACACCCTGGACAGGTCTCCAGTCCATCACAGGGCCACAAACAACCACTCACACCCACACTCACCCCTACGGGCAATTTAGAACCACCAATCAACCTGACATGCATGTCTTTGGACTGTGGGAGGAAGCCAGAGTACCCGGAGGAAACCCACGCAAGCACGCAGAGAACATGCAAACTCCACACAGAAAGGCCCCTGCTGAGGTTCAAACCAGGAACCTTCTAGCTGTGAGGCAACAGTGCTAAACACTAAGCCACCATGCTGCCCTCAACAATAACATAAAAATTATAAATATTTGTTATTCTGTATATTTTTGTGTAAAATTGTGGGAAACTACCACGTTGTTTCAAGCAGGCAAATAAAAGGTAATGTCGAACCTCAAGAATATTTGTTTTGCTCTAACTGTGGCTGTTTCTCCACCTTGAGTTGTGCAAGGGACTTTTCCTTTGTATTTACAGTCATGGAAAAAATTATTAGACCACCTTTGTTTTCTTCAGTTTCTTGTTCATTTTAATGCCTGGTACAACTAAAAGTACATTTGTTTGGACAAACATAACGATAACCACAAAGATTGCTCATAAGAGTTTTATTTAAGAGCTGATATCTTACCATTTTCCATGGTTTTCTTGATTATAACCTAAATCACTAAAGTTTTTACATCAATAGCTATGGCGTTGTACTGCCAAAAACACTGCTTTTATGCATTCAGTGTTTTCTTTTCTGTCTGTTTTAGTCACATGATGACGTTAAAATGAACAAGAAAGTGAAGAAAAAATGGTGGTCTAATAATTTTTTCCATGACTGTAGATTGATTTTTGACACATTTCTCTGATATTGCAGTTGCAGTAGAAGGCTTTACTGCTGCCCTCCTGATCATAGTAAGTAGCATACTTGCATGTTCATCACATGACATAATCAGTTCATTTTTCAAGCGGATCATCATAAAAAGCACCTCCAACTGTCCAATGGTTGCATGAGCATCAAAAAACACAGCTGTACTTCTTTCTGTTACAAATGCAACAAGATCCACAACAACTATTCTGTTTTTCTGTAAAAAGAAAAAAGTAACATCTCTTCCATGTGCTTTCAGGTGACATGACAGGAATTCGGTGCTGGATGGTCAGCATTGAGGGACACGTTATTTGTGAAGGGATTCAGCGGACGTTTCTGACAGGGCTTGCTGCCCTATTTTCCACGTATTACACCTTTAATCTGGAGTACCAAGAGGAGGCATCATGCACTCTCCAGTTCATCCAGAGGTTAGATTTTAAAGGTGGGGTAGGTGTTCTTTTTTTGCAACACTTTTTACAATATTGCCTGAAAACCTTTTCACATTCCCATTGTACCCAATGAAATAAAGTGTTTGCAAAAAAAAACCAAACGTTTTGGTCCGGTCTAGAGGGTATAATCAGAGAAAAACTCTGACCAATCAAAATAGTGATCATCATTACTTTCATTGGCTGCCTAATACGTCCATCAAATATCAATGCACTCCCACCCCTCCCTCCCTCCCTGCAGTTCATGTAGTCATGAATCGTGTGAAGGCGGAGCCTTTGGGAGGAGGGAGGGAGTGTATATTTTCAAAATCTCACTTGAGTTGTGTGATATTAAAAATTTATTTCAGGCTTTCTGAGGCCTTCCTGACCTCTTAAAACCCTGGAGTAAAATCACTGACAGGGCTGGATGACATTTGATTAACCGTGATTAACCTCGTCTCAGACGAGGCCACTGTGTTGATATGATATTAGGCGTCAACTTGTCTGCAGTTTGACGTGTGTCTCAATAAGATCAAGGTTGTGCTGTTTACCACTTAGCCTTCAGATATTGATGCAACTGTTTCCTTAAGTTACTGCCTGCCCTGAGTGACTTTGGCATTCTGTTCTGATCTGGCTCTCGTGAACATCTATAATAAATCCCTGTGCACCTGCGTCAGTTTCTCTGTGCCTTAATTAACAGCTGAATTGAATGCTACACCACTTCATAGTATTACCAACCTTACAGGTAAATAAGATCCTGAATTTTACTATAACAGTTGACGTCCCTGGGTGTTTTTCTTGTTTTGTTTTTGCGTCGTTTTCTGTTTTGTGTCTGCTGGCCCATTCGCTGCGGTCCCGGATCGGGGGAGAGTAGCTCCTCACGGCCGCAAGTTCCATAGGATTTTCGGAAATCCGGCCTCGTGAAGGGGTTTCGGCGTCTGGACCGGGACATTGGCAGAATTCCGACGGAACCGCTGTGCTTTGGTGAGTTGATTTTGAAAATTGTATATTTTATTCACTGACGTGTGGCGGTGCACTGTGGAGTTTATTATCAGCTGTGTAGCCCCCTGCCTGCTTCTGTGAGTGTGCTTTGTGGCCGTCTGTCCCTGACGCGTGCGTGCTCGTCCGTGGACTCGTGAGCACGCCAGTTTTCTGTCTCTGGCTGGTGCCCGGTCCGGAGGGAAGCTTAGAGAAAGACCCGCCCAGGGTTACCGGCTGAAGGAATAGCCGGGCCGACGGTCTGCGTAGGTCGTAGCCGAAAAGACAGATTTGTTGACCAGGGGTCATTTGGATTAGTACGGTTCGCGCACGGTGACGATCGTGCAGAGGCGAAAGACAGGTACCTGCACCTGGGGGGCGGCTCCCGCGGACATAGAGCCTGGACTAGGTTCGGTGTTGACATGCACGTGAAGAAATGGGACAGGCTGGGTCGAAGCAGGGGGAAGAAGTGAAGTTAGAAGGGTATCTTTTTGATGACATGAGAGCCAGATACGGGGCTTTTTGGCAGACAAATGTGCGAACGTGGGTTAAAGATTATGATTTCCCGAAAGCGGGCTCGTTGTCGCTGCGCGTTCTCGATCAGGTGGAAATGCGGTTGCGCATGTGTGAAGCGGACCTTAAGAAAAAAAAGAAAATGAATACCGCCGCTTGGGAGAAGTTAGAAAGTCACAGAGCGGCGTTGCAGGTATTCAGAGAAGAGGCTGAATGGAGACTTAAAAAGCAGGATAAAAGTAATCTTAATCAGCTTCCGTGTTCTGATTCTGCGCCTGACTGTGTTACCGTTTTGTCGGAATTGTCTAAATACGAGGCCAATAAGAATTTTATGCCCCAGAGTCAGAGTAAAAAATTATATCCAGATCTGCCAGCTCCGATGCCAGCTTTAGCGCTTCCTTCTGTACGACACGCATACACACACACACGCGCCGCCGGTCACGTCTGCTCTGCCCCGAGCGTTTCAGTGTGCACAGGTGAATTATGACCTAGACGGATACGTGAGTGGACCCAGACCCGCCCGTCTGGTTCCAGCTGCCGTGAGCCCGGAGGACTTCCCACCCCCACCCCCACCCCCTCCGCTGGAGGGAGAACAAGCGGACCCTGTTGTTCCCCTGTCCGCTCCGCAGGTTGCAAAGACTGAGCAGGACGCCAAGGCTGAGCGAGCGCCGGGGGGCGCTACGACGAGCGGAGCCGTGACCACGCGGGGCCAGACGAAGAAGCAGCAGCAGCAGGAAGTGGTGGCCTCGCTTCCGATGTTTGAAGTCGGCGGACCGGCAGGGGCTCAACTCGTGTTCCGAGCTTGGACATTAACGGAGATAAAAGAAGCAGCAGCGAGACTCCCCGACCCGCACGACTCAGGTGAGCGATTTGCGGAGGAATTCCGTGCCTTTTGCAGAGAGTTTCGACCGACTCTGACTGAGCTAAAACGTCTGTTAGCCATGAGGCTAAAGCCCACAGATTGGAATAATCTGAAATCTTACGTGCCTAAAGAGGATGCACGCTGCGAGGCGGTCGAGTGGGCCGCCAACCATGGGTATGTACAGGCAATTGACGCTATTGCAAAAGGCATGGAGACTGTGTTTCCATCGAAGGTGAATTTATTGAAAATTGATCAGTGCAAGCAAAAAGAGGACGAGTCAGCTGCCGACTTTTACGTCCGCTTTTGGCATGTTTATGTCGAGTCATCTGGTATGGGGGACGCGCCCGAAGGATACGCTGGGAAGGCAGAAGCGACGATGTGGGAGCAGCATTTCCGTAATTCATTTCTGAAAGGGTTTAAAGCGTGAAATTGTGGATGAACTACAGAAAACGTGTGTCGGCTACGATGAAGCAAGATTGTCTGACATACGTAGACACGCTATTCATGTGGACAAACACCAGACTGCCGCTAGACGTCTCAAATTGCAGAAGAAAGACGATGACATGCACAAGTCTGCTTTGTGTCTCTACAACGCTGTTTACCAGGCTCCATTCAAACGAGGAGGAAATCGGCGTGGCCGCTTCCCACCCCGCGGCAGAGGATCGGGGCGGGGCCGGGGAGGGGCCAGCCGGAGGGACGCCTGTTTTCAGTGTGGGGAGGTAGGACATTGGGCGGCACAATGCCCAGCGGGGGCGGGGACTGAGGATTGACGTCATGTGGACTCTGCCACGGGCGCGGGGGCGGAGTCAGATGACACACCTACTGATAACGCATCACACAATGTTCTCACTGCGACCTGCAAAGAAGACCTGCTTGCTAAATGTGACACACACACAGATGCTGATAACATGTCACACAATTCTCTGCCTCCTGCTATCTGCAATGAAGATCTGCTTGCTGAGCTTTCTGGCACCATCGAGCGGTTGGAAAAAGGTACTACATCCCTAACACCTACTACACCTCTGACAGCCAGTTATGTAAAACTGGGACACGCCAGTTTTAAAAATATGCCCCAAATGACATTGTCTATTTCTGATTCCCCAGTAACTTTTTTAGTTGACACAGGTGCGACGATTTCTGTTATTCGGGAAGCAGATCTGCCATCTGCACCGAAGCTGAGTGGCAGATATGTCCATTCTGTCTCTGCCACGGGACACGTTGTCCGTGAGAATTTTACAGTTCCACTGGGCTGTACCGATACTGATGGTAAGAAATTTAAACACTCATTTCTGTTCTCTTCACATTGTCCTGTGTCATTATTAGGACGTGATTTGATCTGTGACCTGGGGTTATCACTTGTTTCGACGCCAGAAGGCCTCAAGGTAACTAAATTAGATTTAAATGATGTCCACTCGCTTGTGCAGTTGTCTGGCAACACCCTGTTGTATGTGTATAATTGGAAGCTCCCCGTCGGTGAAATCGCCAGCCATCTGCTGCAGGCAGTGCGCGGGGTCGTTTCTCCCACGGGGACTGAGTTTGCCCCAAGCGGTTCAATTCATTGTACGTCACATTTGTCCCTGGGACCTGATGCTGGTTACGAGCAGCAGTGGTACCGGGAGGGGACAAATTGTGAGAGATTAATAACACAACATCTGTACTGGTCAACGCACAAAAGCGCGTTGTCAGTGACCTTGACTCAGAGTCAGGGAGAATTGTTTACCGCTTGTGATTGTTCTGATGTGCATTATGATCTGCCTGCAGGGCGATGCAAATGTTTCAGGCGACTGCGCCCACATGTGGCCCTCTCAAAGGGCTTTGATGACACCTGGACTGACGTGGGCTCTTTTCTGACTGACTGCGTGGAGGCAGGTGACTGGGAGGCGACTCCTGACCCAGATGTTTTTACAGTGCCGGCAGAAAGGCATATCGTAAGTCGTTCGTTTTGGGGACACACGTGACGCGGTGTGTTCACCTGATAGAAGATATGGATTTCTGCCTGCTTACTGATGTTGAGTTTGACCAAATACCAGCGCTCCAGAGCGTCCCGTCGACGTTATGGGCAAAAGGCCCACACGATGTAGGGTTAATCAGAAACGTTGAACCAGTTGTGATTACACCAAAGTCTGATTTTAGGCCGTGTCAACAACAATATCCGTTAAAAGCGGAGGCGGTGATGGGAATTACACCTGTTTTCGAATCTCTGCGCGCCGCAGGTGTGATCGTCCCATGCCCTGACTCTCCTGTCAGAACTCCGATTTTTCCGGTGAAAAAAAAGTCGTGAAAATGGCCAGCCGACAGAGTGGCGCTTCGTGCAGGACCTGCAGGCCGTCAACAAGGCCGTGCAGGCCCGGGCGCCATCGGTCCCAAATCCATACACTATAGTTTCACAGATTCCTAGTTCAGCGAAATGGTTTTCTGTGGTTGATCTGGCTAATGCTTTTTTCAGTATTCCTATCCATTCTGATAGCCAGTTTTGGTTTGCTTTTAATTTCAGAAATGAGGCCTGGACGTTTACTCGTCTGTGTCAAGGTTATTGTGAATCACCGACGATTTACAATGCTGCTCTGCGACGCAGCCTTGAACCTTTGGAACTGTCCCCTGGGACAGTAATGCTGCAGTACACGGACGACGTGTTGTTAGCGTGTCCCACACAGCAGCAGTGTGAGACCGACACGATCGCTCTTCTTCATCACCTGGCGAAGGAGGGCCACAAGGCCAGGCTGTCTAAGTTACAGTTTGTGAAACAGCATGTGAAATTTCTGGGACACTCTATTTCAGCTGATGGCAGATCGTTGTCACCGAAGCGGGTTGAGGCGATCCAGCGTGTTCCCAGACCCCTCACAAAGAAACAGGTGATGTCTTTTCTAGGAATGTGTTCATACTGTCGGATGTTTATCGTGGGCTATGCGGAGTTGGAGGCTCCCTTGACCGCCCTCATTCATGGGAAAGGGACTGGCTGCGCACGATAAGGTCAGTTGGACACCTGAGGCAGAAGAGGCTTTCCAGCGGCTGAAACGGGCCCTCCAAACCACTCCGGCCCTGGGCCTGCCGGACCCCATGCGGCCCTTCACGCAGACAGTGAGTGAAAGGGAGGGGTTCATGACATCTGTTCTGTTACAGGAACATGGCGGGGCGTTGAGGCCTGTGGCTTATTTCTCTGGTAAGCTGGATCCGGTTGCGGCTGGGCTTCCCCGTTGTTTGCGGGCTGTGGCTGCTGCTGAGAAAGCCGTCTATGCTTCACGCGATCTGGTAGGTTATGCTGATCTGACACTGTTGGTTCCGCATGCTGTGTCTATGATCCTGTTGGAGCAGAAAACATCACATTTGTCTGCTGCTAGGTGGCTTCGGTATCAGACTGTTCTCCTTGATTTACCGAACATAACTGTGAAGCGCTGCAGTGTTTTGAATCCAGCCACTCTCATGCCAGGTCCGGAGGACGGCGAGCCCCACGACTGTGTGGCTGCAATTAATGAAGTTTGCACCCCGAGACCCGATCTTCAGGAAACGGCTATGGTAAATCCTGATTTGGTTCTGTATGTAGATGGTTCAGCATTCAGGGATAAGCGCACAGGAAGGAACAGAGTGGGGTTCGCAGTCGTGTCAGACCATGAGGTCCTGGCATCCGGCTCCCTGCCGCATCAGTGTTCGGCCCAAGCAGCTGAACTGGTGGCTTTGACTGAAGCATGCAGATTGGCGAAGGGGAAGAGCGTCACGATTTACACGGACAGCAGGTATGGCTTCGGTGTTTGTCATGACTTTGGAGCGATTTGGAGATGTAGGCAATTTCTGAAGTCTGACGGGAGCCTGTCCTGAACGCGGATAAGGTGAATGCTCTCTTGGAGGCCATTCTCCTGCCCAGTTCCATAGCTGTATGTAAATGTCCAGCTCATGTTAACGGGCCTGATCTTATTTCCGCAGGCAACGCTCGTGCGGATGCGGCTGGCGAAAGTGGCTGCTCGTTCTCCTGTTAACTATTCTCTCGTCTCTGCAGTGGCTTCCCCAGGGGGAGATGACGTGGTCACGTCTCTAAGTGCGATGCAGACTTTCGCTTCCCCAGATGAGAAACGGTTGTGGCGGCGGGCCGGCTGTGGTCTGGTTGATGATGGCGTGTGGCGTGCAGGTGACAAACGACCATGTTTGCCTAAACATTTTTTCTCCCATTTTGCTAGGCTGACTCATGGGGTGGACCATGCAGCACCGGGGGTCATGCTGTCGACCTTGACTAAGTACTGGTTCACGAAAGGGTTACTCTCTTATGCGCAGAGGCTCTGCAGCTCCTGCGTGATCTGTGCTGCCCACAACGCGAGAGGGGGAGTGAAGATGCCGCTGGCTGCTCATCCGCAGCCTGACAGGCCGTTTGAGTACATCATGCTTGATTTCGTTGAACTTTCTCCTTGTGAGGGGAAGAAGTACTGTTTGGTGATTGTTGATATGTTTTCGAAGTGGGTTGAGGTCTTTCCTTCCTCTAAGGCTGACAGTTCCACAGTGGCGAGGGCTCTGCTGACGGAGATTTTGCCACGTTGGGGAATTCCATCTAGGATCTCCAGTGACAACGGCACCCACTTCGTGAACAAGGCCCTGGCGCAGGTAGGAAAATATTTGGGGTTTAGCCTCAAGAGACATTGTGCCTACCATCCTGCCAGTGGGGGCGCTGTTGAAAGGGAGAATGGTACTTTGAAGTCTAAATTGGCGAAGTGTTGTGCAGAAACAGGGTTGTCCTGGCTCAAGGCTCTACCGGTTGTGTTGCTGTACATGCGGATGCGTGTGCGGTCGAGGGCTAACCTGAGTCCGTTCGAGATCCTCTTTGGCAGACCACCGCCGATGGGAGTAGACGCACCAGATAAGTGCATCCTTCCATCAGCTGAATTGTGTGAGAACTCTGTGTTGTCGTATTGCAAGAATCTGCACTCTGTACTGACACAGATTAACTCACAGGTGAAAGCTGCCCAGCCGGTACCAGCGGGAGGATCTCTTCACAAGCTACGGCCAGGCAACTGGGTTCTGGTGCGGGACCTGGGTCGAAAGCATTGGAAAGCCAGGCGGTGGAACGGACCGTTCCAGATCCTGTTGACGACCCACACTGCTGTTAAGATAGCGGAGCGGGCGACTTGGATCCACGCCAGCCACTGCAAGAGGGTTCCTGGCCCAGTTCCCGACCCCTAGGCTGCTTTTTCCCCTTTACACCCTTACACATACACACACTGAGCTCGAAGAAAGAAGAAACAAAGGTGAAGAAAAGAAGACATTCAATATATACAGGACTGTTGTGTGCTAATCAGAGTTTAGGATGTTGCATGTTAAAATGTTTAGGATGTTGATTTTGTTTCTGTTATCAATTTTCTGTGTTTTTGGTTTCATGTACCAGGAGCCTGCTAGGTCACGGTCCACCCGAGATGTAGATGTAGGGGGTTCGTTCGTGAGTCGTAACATGCTCACGAAAAGGGGGGACTACCGTAGCAACGGATGGTATCGGGCGATGGTAACAACGGCTCGTGGATTGGGCGTGACAAATAGCTGTTACGTTTGTTCGGCCTTACCTCATGCGTCTGACAGCGCTATTCCCCTCACTCCGTGTCCGCTCACCGGGGCAGAAACATTAGGGGTGTTAGTGGCGTTTACTGTGGGGATTAAGAGGGCGACTAGGGACGCTGGGGGTCGACTGAGGGTTGCAAACGTTTCAAGCCTGTTGAGCCAATGTAACGTGCACGTCCCTGATTATTCTGGGTTTATGATACGGTTTCCAAACGCTACAGGTCCTCCTTGGAATCCGAAGGTTTATGAATCTGTGTTTACCGCGAATCCGACACTTTATGAAGCTCCCGTTTGTTTTTCTCGATCGTGTTCTCCTCGTGGGCGGTTTCTTGGGGATAGTGAGTGTGAGCTCACTAGGACTGCCGCATGCGGACGTCGGGACGGTGACGGATGTCCCCCTCCCCACCTGTCCTATTTGAACAACTCCGAGCTTCTCACTCCGATTGATAATCTGGGTGTTACTGATAATCCTCGAGTTCTATTCCCTAGTTCTGATGGATTTGGATGCTTGCGGCGTCATGTGTGGGTTTGTGGCAAACATGTTTATCAACTTCTGCCTCCCGATTGGTGTGGAACGTGTTATCTGGCTAGACTTCTTCCACATGTGGGTATTTATGATTCGCTGACTCATCATCATGCTAATTACCCTCATTATTACTCTACCCGCTCTATTTCAAAGCGTGAGGCTCCGGCTCATAGTAATCGTGTTTCAGTGGGGGCGAAATTGGTGGGGGGTTTGCTTCCTTGGTGGGGAACTGTAAACTTGGCCCATCAGATTGATGATCTGGCGATTGATCTGGAAAATTTCACTGCTGAATCCGCCGAGGGGTTTACTGAGGTCACAACGGAGGTCCAAGCCTTGCGTAACATGGAGTTACAGGACCGCATGGTCCTAGATTTGATGCTGGCTGCCCACGGCGGCGTCTGCCATGTCGTAAGTGAAAGTTGCTGCACGTTTGTGCCTGATATTACTGATAACATGACTCATGTCATCTCACACCTGAATGGGTTGCTGCAGACGCAGCGCCAAAGGGACTCAGCGGAGTCCGGGGGGTTTGATCCGTGGACGTGGCTGACCTCAAGCTCATGGTACTGGGTAATTTTGAAGATGGTTACTCCAATCTTGATTGTTTTGGTTGTGTTTTTCCTTTTATTTACATGTGTGATTCCATGTATACACCACATGATGCTAAAAGCAATGACGACATCTTTTTTGAGGGATCAGAGACCTGACCCCTTCCCCGATATCAACTGGGGTGGTGCACCTGCTGGTGCTTCTGAGAATTGAATGTTTCTTTGCTTTAGGTAGAGTGTGGCCTTTTTTCCCACTGGGTTTTTGGCCTAGATTAGAGTAGATAGTCTCTAGAGGTCTTTTGCCGTTCCCCTTATTTCCGGGAATCTGACAATCTAAATTATACCAAATCCAAAATTCAGCTTCTAAATTTAATCAGTCCAATCATTTTAACCAATCAACAAGATTCCAATCTGAGCTGCAAACTCGTTACATAGCTGGGGACGGGTGTTTGGCCGCTAGAGGGGGCACTTCCTATAGAGTAGACTGCGCACCATTATTCCCTGTTTAGCTCGCAGTTGTGGGCTGCGCCCTTTGGGCTGGGAACCGCGTGCTCTACTGCTGTGCCCAGATAAGCTTTCATATATATCCAAAGAAAATGAGGTGCTAAAAACAAAAGCAGGGATTGTGATATTAAAAATTTATTTCAGGCTTTCTGAGGCCTTCCTGACCTCTTAAACCCTGGAGTAAAATCACTGACAGGGCTGGATGACATTTGATTAACTGTGATTAAACTCGTCTCAGACGAGGCCACTGTGTTGATATGATGTTAGGCGTCAACTTGTCTGCAGTTTGACGTGTGTCTCAATAAGATCAAGGTTGTGCTGTTTACCACTTAGCCTTCAGATATTGATGCAACTGTTTCCTTAAGTTACTGCCTGCCCTGAGTGACTTTGGCATTCTGTTCTGATCTGGCTCTCGTGAACATCTATAATAAATCCCTGTGCACCTGCGTCAGTTTTTCTGTGCCTTAATTAACAGCTGAATTGAATGCCACACCACTGCATAGTATTACCGGCCTTCACAGGTAAATAAGATCCTGAATTTTAATATAACACCATAGCATCCTCATATCTCCTCTAATTGAACATCTCCATTAACCTGAGTGGGGTTTGAACCCCTGATCTCCTGCACCAAACTCAGAACCGCACCGGCAGTTTAATCCACTGAGCTATCCAGTGATGGTGGCTGATGTCACAGAGAGGACAGATGATCACAACTGAAGGTTCTGAACTACTAGCAGACAACATAGCAGATGTTCAAGACACCTGCAGATACCTGGGGCTCGTCAGAAGGCGGCACAGAGGTGGACCACAACCAGAAACCTACAAAGTCAGCTGATCCAGGTTATCAACATCTATGTCCTACCAGTAATCAGGGACCCCACTGGCATAAAATACCCACCACAGGTAAGACTTTAGCCAGCAGCCATCAACCTTTCGGGGCCTTACGGCCATGAATGACCCCACCAGACCAACCAGGCCCCTTGATCCTGTGGTGGTGTCTAACACTCTACAGCTGGTCCATCAGTCTGAGGAACAACTTTTCAGCTGACGATCCGGCGTCATTGTGGATACACAGATACACAGTCTTACATATTTGTAATAGTTCCACTATTTCCTAATGTTTGCAGAGCATAATAAAGGCTCCAGTGATATTAAGCAACCTAAGTAGTATTTATTTAACTTTTTTATTCTGCCAGTACAAGTACAGTGTTAGATTAACTCAAACGAACCCCATTAATTATATTCAGTTGTGTTAAGTTGATTGAACTCAATCCTTTTAATTTAATGTGGTCTCAGTAAATTCAACATAATGTTGTTGTGTTTATACAATATAACAGTATCGTGTAGCTTTAAAGTAATGGTTAGATTTACTAAATATGTCTTTTTCACATCAATAGTTTTTTTGCTTTTCCTGTTTAAACAACACAGTTGTGTCGGACTGGTTGACATAACTTTCAGTAAAATCAACATTTCATTTCTTAGAGTGTTTAAAACTAAACTTTATTGCCTTTAAGAATGTTGGCTTTTTTTCACAACTGTGAGTCCTAAGTTTTACATTTATTCTCCTGCTGCCTAGGGTTTTTATGACCTAACGACTGGGACCTCAAAAGAGTTTGTGACCTCCACAGATAAACCATCAAACATTTCAGTTTGTGTCACCACTGAGCTCAGTGATCATGCTGAGTGATCACTCAGCAGATCATGTTGGTGTCCCCCTGCAGCGTAGGCCTATAGCAGCATAACTATGACGAAGCTGTGATTAAGACGAGCTACTCTAGTCTTACTACTACTACTACTACAACTATAGTTATAACTATTAGCCCCTACACACTATAGTTTAGACTAACTGTAGGCTTTACTGAACAGAAATGTTTTCAATTTAGTTTTAAAAATGGAGATGGTGTCAGCCTCCTTAACCCAAACTGGTAGCTGGTTCCATAAAAAAGGTGCCTGGTAGCAGAAGGCCCGTCCTCCAAACCTACTTTTAGATATTCTAGGAACGACGAGTAATCCTGCACTCTGAGAGCGGAGAGCTCTCAGAGTGCAGGATTCCAGTAACTTCTCCACTATTCTATCACTCTGAGCTGTTTCCTCCTGCTGGAGGTTCATTTCTTCAGCAGATTTCAGTTGTCAGTTTGGTTGTTAAACCTTAATAAGCATCAACTCTCCATCAGCTGTGGTGAGGAGTTGAACTCAGTCCTGCTGAAGATAAAGCAGATGTTTAACTCTTTGAGCTGCTCACTGACTGGATCAACTCACCCAGAAAGACTCTAAATCAGAAAATAATCTCACATCAGTGACGTCTGAAGGTCCAACAACCAAACTGAAAACTTGAATTAGATCAGGAGCTCCAGCACATCTGTGAGTGAGAAGCTCAGACTGTTAGAGAGCTTCTTCAGTGAGCGGAGAACCTGAGTTCATCCCTCATGAAGGAGGACGACGGTGTTGAACGAGGAGCTGGAAACCACAAACAGGATCTGCATGAGTCCCGGGACGATCCAGGTGCTGCAGGACGTGATGCAGTCCCTTATTGACCACATCACCTACTGACCTGTTTGCTGCAGGAGGTCCAGCAGGTCTCTCGTGAGGGACTTCAGGTGGACCAGCACTAGGCGTTCAGAGCTCTTCATGACTACAGAGGTCAGGGCGACAGGTCTGGAGTCATTCAGTCCTGTGATGGGGGGTTTCTCAGGGACCGGGATGATCATGGAGCGCTTGAAACAGGAGGAGACTTCACACAGTTCCAGAGATCTTTTGAAGAGCCGAGTAGAGACGGGAACCAGCTGGTCTGGACGGGTCCACAGACAGGAGGGAGACTCTCCATCCTGTCTGTGGACAGACAGACAAGAGGGAGACTCTCCATCTGGGCCTGGAGCTTTCCTGGTCTTCTGTCTCTGAAACAGCGCTGGGTGGGGAGCTGGGTGATGATGGGAGGTGGGGGGAGGAGGGCAGGAAGAGAAGCTCCAGATAGGTGAGGGACAGGTGTGAAGTGGTCTCTCTCAGATCTGCAGTAGAAGGTGTTCAGGTCTTCAGCAGGGGGGGGAAGGGCATCTCCTGTAGCTGCTGATCTCCTCCAGGTCTCTCCACAATGATGCTGGATCATCAGCTGAAAAGTTGTTCCTCAGCTTTTCAGTCTCTTGGCCGCTCTGATCTGAATAAAGACTGAAAAGTTCTCAACCAGCATCACACCTGGGTAGCTCAGAATGTTGAAGAGCTGTTAGAGGTGTCGGAGTCTCTGAGTTCAAGTCCTCCAAGAAGACCCATAGTCCAACTGTTGATTATTAGACACAGATGTGAACTCACTGGCTGTCATGATGTTTATAGAAACCAATGAGACAACTGATGCTTGGATGAGTTCTTTATGTCTCATGAAAAACAGAAATGAAAGCTTAAATCTGCTAACAGACACCACCACAGAATAAAGGGGGCTGGGTGGTCTGGTGGGATTGTTCATGGCCATAAAGCTTCAATGAAAGGTTGATGGCTGCTGGTTCAAGTCTTACCTGTTGTCACTGTGGAAATTTTTATTTGGTTTATATTAATCTTGTAATTTTGTCATCTAACAATATGTTTAAAAGTGATTTGTCTGTGTCACACAAGACCAATACACATCATAGTGTGTGACAAAGGCAAGCATGGGTGTCGGCTGTGGCTCATTGATCTAGGAGACACAGCAGTGGTCAGCTGTGACTTCCTAAATTCAATTAGCATCAGCTAAATAACTTCTTGATCAAGGAAGAACTGTATGACATCCCTAAATTCAATCAGTCTGTTTTAAGACAAATGTCTCTTTGCTTTCACCACCACCTGCTGTGATACATTCTGTATGCAAAACCTGTAAGCACAATCAATATTTTCTGTCTTGGTATAAAGATCAGCCTAATCTCTGTAACGACAGAGTCCTCAGTCAGCATTCTGGATGGAGTGCTGGCTGATTGCTCTCCTTGTGCGCACAAGAATTTTGTATGTTTGTCTCTTTTCTCTGCCCGGGGCTCTGCAGCCACCTCTTGGTGGTGCACCATGGCTGGTGGTGCGGCACCGGGATGTGCCGGCAGGCCCGGGGCTCTGCAGCCACCTCTTGGTTCGATAAACACAGCTTTAATCTAGATGTTGACTTCTGACTGGAGCAGAACTTCTGCTGATGATGTTTCACCAGAACAAAAAACACTGTTCACACAATGGAAGATCCAATTAATCTGTCTTTAATTACCTGAAATACTCTACAATCAAAGCTGTGACATAAAAGACTTGAACCTGAACGATTCTGTTTTTAATTTAACTTCGTCTCAGGACATTTTCCTGTCAGAGGGACTTCTCTGTTCCAACATGGTCCCATCAACAGGAAGCAGGACGTGCGTCGCCATGGGAAACCAAGTTGATGGATGGTTCTGACAGGTGCAGTCTGGTTTTAGGGGGAAGTTCGGCGTCCATGTGTCCGTCAGAACTAGCTGGTTTTCTGCTTCTTCCGAGCCTGAAACTGCTCCGTTTTACTTTTAATCGATTTAACCAGCAGCGACAGACTTGGGTCCATCGCCCTCTTCGCCATCGGAGCGTCAGAGTCCTTCTCCTTCGTCTTTTCCGTAGCTTCCTGTTTGCCGGCGCTCTCTGCCAGTGTGGGCGTGGTCTGGCGAGCACTAAGCGTGTCCTCCAGGCGGCGCTGCTCCTCCTCCCGTCGGCGCTGCTTCTCGGCCAGGATGCTCTGCGTGGCTTTGGTCTTCTTGAAGCCGGGGTGGGAGGGGTCCAGGTTGAACAGGTGGGAGGTGAACATGGCCTGGAAACGGGGGTCTTTGACGTCCACCTGGACACAGAGGGAAGACCGTTTAGAAATGTGGACATCTGATTCCAGTGCTGTTGATGATGAAGTTTGATGCGTAGCAAACTAAATCAGTCTAACAGAAATCACGTGGCAGCGCCAGAAACTTACATGAACCAATGAAGGACCAGAGCTACACTTCAGGACCCTTCCATGGTTGACTAACTGGACCAGTAACTTACCACAACTGAAACAAGAGCTGCCAGAGCTGAAAGGAGGACCAGCAGAACCCACAGTAACGTGGACCGAAGCTCACAGTCGCCTACCCCCGGTCAGGGGTCCCAGTGGACCTCTGCTGGTCTTCGTTTGAACTAGAACCTGTTAGAACTGAACTAATGTGGCCTCCAGCTGCCTTCAAAAGCACTCTTCAGGAACCTGCAGGTGACGTCACTGAAGGTTTGTGGCATCACCCGGAAGTTTCTGAGGGCTGATTCTGAAGCCTCTGGGCTCAATGTTGGTCAGTGTTGAGACGGACAGAGCTTGGAAGACACGGAGGAGATAGAAGCTGATGAGATAAACGCGACCGAGATAGAAGATGATGAGATACGGTCATAGCTGAAAGTTTGGCACCCTTGCACATAAAGACCCAACAACTCCAAATGTATGCAAAATAAGTTGAAACTTGACGAAACTATTTGGTGTCTCAAATTCTTTATTAAACTAATAATAGTACAGGAACTTTGTTTTTTAATCAGAACTTAATATTTCATTTTGAATAATATATTACACAGAAATTGCTGTGGCAAAAGTATTGACACCTTTAATTCAATATTTGGTAGCACATCCTTTGGAGAAAATGACTGCTGTCAAACGCTTCCTACAGGTTCCAGTGAGATGCCTCCACCTCTCTATGGGCAGTTTGGACCACTCTTCTTTTACAAACTGCTCAAGTTGACCCAGATTAGAAGGATGCCTTCTTCCAACTGCCATTTTCAGATCCCTCCACATGTGTTCAATGGGATTGAGATCTGGACTCATTCCTGGGTGCTTTTTGATGTGTGTTTTGGGTCGTTGTTCTGCTGGAACACCCATGATGTTCGACGAAGACCCAGCTTCATGACACTCGGTGAAACATTTCTCTCCAAAATACCTCGGTAATCACCAGATTTCATAATGCCACACACACATTCAAGGCACCCAGCACCAGAGGCTGCAAAACAACCCCAAAACATTAGCGAACCTCCTCCATGTTTGACTGTAGGGAGGCTGTTCTTTTGCTTGAAGGCTTCATTTCTTTTCCTGTAAACACAGAGTCTATGTGATTTACAAAAAAGCTCCAATTTGGTCCCATCTGTCCACAGGACACTTTCCTAGAAGGATTTTGGCTTGCTCAGGTGTGTTTTGGGGCTTTCTTGTATCTGTCTTCCAGTAGAGGCTTCCTTCTGGGTCTCCTACCATAGAGCCTCTTCCATTGAGCTGGCGACGGATGGTACGCGTTGAAATAATTGTACCTTCTGTCTGAAGGTCATCTTGAATCTGTTTAGCAGTTGTCCGAGGTTCTTCTGCCACCATTCCAACAATCCTTCGCTGCATCCTTTCCTCCATAATCGTCTTGCAGCCACTTCTTGGAAGGTTGGCTACCGTACCATGAACAGGTGAGTTCAAGGTGAATGACCTTGCCACAGCATTTTCTGTGTAATCTATTATTTAAAATGTAATATTAAGTTCTGATTAAAAAACAAAGTTCCTGAACTATTATTAGTTTAATAAAGAATTTGAGACACCAAATACTTTCGTCAATTTCAACTTATTTTGCAGACATTTGGAGTTGTTGGGTCTTTATATGCAAGGGTGCCAAAACTTTCAGCCATGACGGTAAACGCAGACAAGATAGAAGTTGACGAGATAGAAGCTGACGAGATGGAAGCTGACGAGATGGAAGCTGACGAGATGGAAGCTGACGAGATGGAAGCTGACGAGATAGAAGCTGACGAGATGGAAGCTGACGAGATGGAAGCTGACGAGATGGAAGCTGACGAGATAGAAGCTGACGAGATGGAAGCTGACGAGATGGAAGCTGACGAGATGGAAGCTGACGAGATGGAAGCTGACGAGATAGAAGCTGACGAGATAGAAGCTGACGAGATGGAAGCTGACGAGATGGAAGCTGACGAGATGGAAGCTGACGAGATGGAAGCTGACGAGATGGAAGCTGACGAGATGGAAAGCTGACGAGATGGAAGCTGACGACGAGATTGAAGCTGACGAGATGAAGCTGACGAGATGGAAGCTGACGAGATAGAAGCTGACGAGATGGAAGCTGACGAGATGGAAGCTGACGAGATAGAAGCTGACGAGATGGAAGCTGACGAGATGGAAGCTGACGAGATGGAAGCTGACGAGATGGAAGCTGACGAGATGAAAGCTGACGAGATGAAAGCTGACGAGATGGAAGCTGACGAGATGGAAGCTGACGAGATAGAAGCTGACGAGATGGAAGCTGACGAGATAGAAGCTGACGAGATAGAAGCTGAGATGGAAGCTGACGATTGAAGCTGACGAGATAGAAGCTGACGAGATGGAAGCTGACGAGATGGAAGCTGACGAGATGAGCTGACGAGAGAAGCTGACGAGATGGAAGCTGACGAGAGAAGCTGCGAGATGACGAGATGAGATGACGAGATGAAAGCTGACGAGATGGAAGCTGACGAGATGGAAGCTGACGAGATAGAAGCTGAGATGGAGCTGACGAGATAGAAGCTGACGAGATAGAAGCTGAGATGGAAGCTGACGAGAGAAGCTGACGAGAGGAGAGCTGACGAGAGATTGAGCTGAGATATGAAGCTGATGAGATGGAAGTGATGAGATAGAAGCTGATGAGATGGAGCTGATGAGAAGAAGCTGACGAGATGGAAGCTGATGAGATGGAAGTTGATGAGATAGAAGCTGATGAGATGGAAGCTGATGAGATGGAAGCTGATGAGATAGAAGCTGACGAGATGGAAGTTGATGAGATAGAAGCTGATGAGATGGAAGTTGATGAGATAGAAGCTGATGAGATAGAAGCTGATGAGATAGAAGCTGACGAGATAGAAGCTGAGATGGAAGCTGACGAGATTGAAGCTGACGAGATAGAAGCTGACGAGATGGAAGTTGATGAGAAGCTGATGAGATGGAATGATGAGATAAAGCTGATGAGATGAGCTGATGAGATAGAAGCTGATGAGATAGAAGCTGAGATGGATGAGACGAGATGGAAGCTGACGAGATGGAAGCTGACGAGATGGAAGCTGACGAGATAGAAGCTGACGAGAGAGAAGCTGACGAGAGAGAAGCTGACGAGATAGAAGCTGACGAGATAGAAGCTGACGAGATAGAAGCTGACGAGATGGAAGCTGACGAGATGGAAGCTGACGAGAGACAAGCTGATGAGATAGAAGCTGACGAGATAGAAGCTGACGAGATAGAAGCTGACGAGATGGAAGCTGACGAGATGGAAGCTGACGCGATAGAAGCTGATGAGATGGAACCTGATGAGATAGAAGCTGACGAGATAGAAGCTGATTAGATAGAAGCTGATGAGATAGAAGCTGACGAGCTAGAAGCAGTCCAGCTGCTGTTCCTCTGGTTGGTCCTGACAGGAGCACAGATATCTTCTACAGCCAGGAACCTTCTGGACCATGACAATAAAGAATAACGGTTTTCCTAACGGTTTCCTGTCCAGCTGTCAGGTCATCTACAGGTGAACAGCTGGTCCAACCTCTGAGTCTCTGCAGCAGCTGAAGGTCTCACCTGGAAGTGGTCGTCCTCCGGCGGCTCCTCGCCCTTCTTCAGCAGCTTCTTCTTCTTCTTCTTGCTCAGGTTCTGCTGCTCCACGATCTTGTCGTAGTTGAAGTGTTTGTGCTTGTCGTCATCGTCGTCCATCAGCAGAGCTATCTCCGCCTGGAAACAGACAGGTTTAGGTGCTGCACCTGCAGCTGGGAGGAGTCTGATGGTGGGAGGAGTCATGTCTGACCTTCTGTTTCTCCAGCTCTTCCTCCTCTTCAGCTGGACGCTCCTCCTCCTCCTCCTGCTTCTTCTTCTTCCTGCCCGTCTGTTTCTTCTTTGTCTCTGTGACCAGATGACAGAAACACTAAAACCGTTTGTGTGACACCAGAAGAACTGATGATTCAGTTGATCTGATGACACCTGGCTGACCTTCACAGACACCTGGCCGACCTTCACAGACACCTGGCTGACCTTCACAGACTCCTGGCTGACCTTCACAGACACCTGGCTGACCTTCACAGACACCTTGACTGACCTTCACAGACACCTGGCTGACCTTAACAGACACCTGACTGACCTTCACAGACACCTGGCCGACCTTCACAGACACCTGGCTGACCTTCACAGAAACCTGGCTGACCTTCACAGACACCTTGCTGACCTTCACAGACACCTGGCTGACCTTAACAGACACCTGGCTGACCTTCACAGAAACTTGACTGACCTTCACAGACACCTGGCTGACCTTAACAGACACCTGGCTGACCTTCACAGACACCTGACTGACCTTCACAGACACCTGGCCGACCTTCACAGACACCTGACTGACCTTCACAGACACCTGGCTGACCTTCACAGACACCTGACTGACCTTCACAGACACCTGGCTGACCTTCACAGACACCTGACTGACCTTCACAGAAACCTGACCGACCTTCACAGACACCTGGCTGACCTTCACAGACACCTGGCTGACCTTCACAGACACCTGGCTGACCTTCACAGACACCTGACTGACCTTCACAGACACCTGGCCGACCTTCACAGAAACCTGACCGACCTTCACAGAAACCTGACCGACCTTCACAGAAACCTTGCTGACCTTCACAGACACCTGACTGACCTTCACAGACACCTGACCGACCTTCACAGACACCTGACTGACCTTCACAGAAACCTTGCTGACCTTCACAGACACCTGACTGACCTTCACACAGAGACTGACCTTCACAGACTGACCTTCACAGACACCTGGCTGACCTTCACAGA
Source organism: Hirundichthys speculiger (assembly GCA_018398805.1). Taxonomy (NCBI): domain Eukaryota; kingdom Metazoa; phylum Chordata; class Actinopteri; order Beloniformes; family Exocoetidae; genus Hirundichthys; species Hirundichthys speculiger. The sequence goes on along the minus strand of JAGFBZ010000433.1, from coordinate 246,574 downwards.
CACCTGGCTGACCTTCACAGACACCTGACTGACCTTCACAGACACCTGGCCTGACCTTCACAGACACCTGACTGACCTTCACAGACACCTGGCCGACCTTCACAGACACCTGACTGACCTTCACAGACACCTGGCCGACCTTCACAGACACCTGACTGACCTTCACAGACAACTGGACTGACCTTCACAGACACCTGGCTGACCTTCACAGACACCTGACTGACCTTCACAGACAACTGGCTGACCTTCACAGACACCTGGCTGACCTTCACAGACACCTGGCCAACCTTCACACAGTTGCAAAACCAAATACTGAACCAGGATCAGATTTAGGATCAGGTCTGGTGATACGAGGCAGCAGAACCAATGAGAACCTGTGGATCACCTGAACCTCCGAGCTCCTCTGTGAAGAACGGGTCACTGAGGTCCACGTCAGAAGGAAGCTCGTCATCGCTGAGATCTTCATCACCTCCTCGCTGGAAGAAGGAAAGTGGAGAAGCTGTTAATGTCCTTCAAGAACGTAAACGTTTTTCACCGGAGGATCAGAAACTGGAGGTCAGATGGTTTCACTGACGTCTCACATCAGCTACAGCAGCCAGGAGAAGTCTGTGAACCCCAGGAGAAGTCTGTGAACCCCTCAGTGAGCTGGTCTCCTCTGTGGCCTCTGGATGGAGGACTGGACCAGTCTGCTGGGTTCCTCAGCTTGGCTGCTTCTCTAGACTGGACCAGAGCCCTGGAACGGACCACTGGACCAGACCTCTGGACCAGAGCCCTGGACCAGAGCCCTGGACCAACCGACCCCCTGGACCAGAGCCCTGGACCGGACCCCTTCAGAGGACCTTAGTGTCCACAGATGAGGTAACTCCACCATCTCTCCTGCCTCTGGTACTGATGGAGACAGAAGCTGGGGACCAGTATCAGAACAGGGATCTCCAAAGTCCAAAGTTGGACTGGAGCCTCACTGGTTCTGCAGCAGCATCGTTTCCCTCGTGGGACCGACTCAGTCCAGTCTGCTCTGAGATGGAGACCATTAACCAAACAATGCAGCTGGATGTCAGGAACGTTCTCATGGAAGGATGGACCAGAGGAGCTGCTCTCTCTCTAGAAGAGCTGCTCTATCTCTAGAGGAGTCGTTCTATCTCTAGAGGAGCTGTTCTATCTCTAGAGGAGTCGTTCTATCTCTAGAGGAGTCGTTCTATCTCTAGAGGAGTCGTTCTATCTCTAGAGGAGTCATTCTATCTCTAGAGGAGCTGCTCTATCTCTAGAGGAGCTGCTCTATCTCTAGATGAGTTCCTCTATCTCTACAGGAGCTGCTCTATCTCTAGAGGAGCCATTCTATCTCTAGAGGAGCCATTCTATCTCTAGAGGAGTCGTTCTATCTCTAGAGGAGCTCCTTTCTCTCAAGAGGAGCTCCTTTCTCTCAAGAGGAGCTCCTTTCTCTCAAGAGGAGCTCCTCTCTCTCTAGAGGAGCTGCTCTATCTCTAGATGAGTTCCTCTATCTCTACAGGAGCTGCCCTATCTCTAGATGAGTTCCTCTATCTCTACAGGAGCCGCTCTATCTCTAGAGGAGATCCTCTATCTCAAGAGGAGATGCTATATCTCTAGAGGAGTTCCTCTCTCTCTACAGGAGTTTCTCTATCTCTACAGGAGCTGCTCTATCTCTAGAGGAGCCGCTCTATCTCTACAGGAGCCGCTCTATCTCTAGAGGAGATCCTCTATCTCTAGAGGAGATGCTATATCTCTAGAGGAGTTCCTCTATCTCTAGAGGAGATGCTCTATCTCTAGAGGAGTTCCTCTATCTCTAGAGCAGCTCATCTCTCTCTAGAGGAGCTGCTCTATCTCTAGAGGAGTTCCTCTATCTCTAGAGCAGCTCGTCTCTCTCTAGAGGAGCTGCTCTATCTCTAGAGGAGCTCCTGTATCTCTAGAGAAGTTCCTCTATCTCTAGAGGAGTTCCTGTATCTCTAGAGAAGTTCCTCTATCTCTAGAGGAGTTCCTCTTTCTTTACAGGAGTTCCTCTTTCTTTACAGGAGTTCCTCTATCTCTAGAGAAGTTCCTCTATCTCTAGAGAAGTCGCTCTATCTCTAGAGGAGCTCCTCCAGTCTGGAGCTCTGCCTGGATGTTCAGGTCTTGACGGCCTCTACAGACCTGCTCTGCTCACCTGCTTTCTGTCTGCCTTCTTCTTCTTCTTCTTCTCCTTCTTCTTCTGCAGATAGTCCTCCCAGGGCGTCATCGTGTCCGTCCCCTCCAGCTTCTTCTTCACCAGCTCCTCTGTGCTCTCCTTCAGACCTGCATGTGGACAAAAAGGTCCAGATCAAGGCGCTGTGTGTGGTCCTGGTCTCTGACCAGGTTCTGGACGGCGGTCATGTGGAGGATTGTCCTCCAGGTCCACTGGTGGTCCTAGCTGACCTAAAGCAGGACGGCTTCAGTCTGGTTCTAGACCTGGTTCTGGTCTCCAGAGCTGGACATCTGGAGGCTGAGCTCCTGCTTCATCTCTACTACGTCTCGTTTGAACCTTACTGTGTGACGAGGTCCATCACTCCTGGGTTTTCTGTACCTGGAACCCAGGTGATCTCCATCTCCATGTCTTTGTCCTCCTGCAGCTTCTTCTCTTTGTCCTTGATGCCTTTCAGCAGCTCTCTGTACTTGAAGATCTGCTCCTCACTTTTCTTCTTCTTCTTCTTCTCTCCTTCCTCCTCCAGGGGTTTCTGCAGCTCCCTGACGGGTTCTTCTGGCCCAAACAAACACACAGAGATGCCTCAGCGCTGATTCATCTCAACACAGCAGAAGATAGTGAAGAACCAGAAGATTCATCCACTCACCTTCTGCTCTGGTGACATCCTCCTGCTCTCCATCTTCATCTTCCTCTTCCTCGCTGGAGGAGGCCAGGTAGGCTTTGAAGTCCATGTCCAGCAGCTCGTCTCTGTTGAACTTCCTGTTCAGGGCCGTCACACGCTCGTGGTCCGTTTCATCCCACGTCAGCTGCACCTGACAGGTGTCAATCAAACAGAGGTTGTGGGTGGAGCTGATCTGCAGATCCAGACGTGTTCAGCAGTAACTTCATCGTTCCAGATGGTTTTATTCTACTGATCCTGATCAGGAGGTTCTCAGACCAGCTGGGTTGGTCCTGGCTCCTCTGGTTCAGATAGTCTTTATCATCTAGGAGAACATTCAAGCTATCAAAGTGTTGAGGACCTGGATCAGGACCTGGTGGAAGCTCATCTAACCGCTACAACAAAGACGAGAAGAAAGGAAACGGCCCGTTTTCACAGCGTCTGAAATACAGTCAATGTTTCTCAGATCACAGTTTTATATTCTTCACCATCGTAATGATTCCATCCAGGTCTGAACAGCCCAACGGTGGTTTGAGAACTAGGATCTGGTCTAGAGTGGCCTCCATGTTCTCCAAAGCAGAGGAACGGCCCTTCAGCCGTCTGTCCAACCAGAAGCTTCATGGAGGACCCTCTAATGTTTCAGCCCTCTCATGATGGTGTGTGTCTACTGGTGATCTTCTACAGTTGGTCTGGCTGGTGAGGGTCAGTGGTCTCTGGTCTCTGGTGAAGGTCAAACCAACGACCTTAGAGGCTCTTTATTCAAAGAACCATCAGGTGAATAACAACAGCAGCCAACTCAGGAGTTTCCCTTGTTGAGACCAGAGAAGTTCCTCAGTTTCAGCTACAACTGGCCAGATGTTGTCATGGATGAGCGATCCCTGTCTGTCAACATTTTACAGCTGAACTGGCTGTTTCCAGATGTGTTTTACGAGCCAATCTGACTGATCCTGATGTCTGTGACCCAACGAAAATCAACGAGAACCAGCAGTTACCAAAGAACTCCACTAGAGGGCAGCAAACACCAACCTGAAGCTGTTGCTGGAGGTTCCTCAGTCTACACAACAGAGGCTCAATGGCATCAACATAGAGCTGACCTGGAACAGGACAGACCTGCCTGGTCCCCCGGCCTACCTGTTGTTTTGTAAAATAAAACAATTCTCTCTGATATGATCTCCATCCACAAATCAATCAGTCTACTGATGTCAGTTGATTCATCAGCAGCCCTTCTGGTGTCATCTGCTGCTGTCTGCTGTCACGTCTTTGTTATATTAATCTTCTAACATTTGCAGTGATCCTCCTTTGACTGGTACCTGTTTTCAGTATTGTATTCCAGGTCTTCATCCATCTGTCTGGCTTCTCACCTGGTCACAGGTCAGTCTGGATGTAACTTCTGGTCCCGTCAGAGAGCGAAGGGCGGTTTTATTTCAACAGATTTACATATATCACATGGTCCTAACTCTGTCTTATCTAAACCATCCAACATTATCTGATGGTTCTTTGAGTAAAGCCCATTGGCTTATTGAGCCCGTCACCTGACTTCCTCCAGCTGATTCATGTTCAGCAGCTGCCAATCAAGTCTGGGTCGCAGGTTTTACACTGCGACCCAGGTTTTAACTGTTGAGAACAGAAAGCACCGGCTGCCAGAAAGCTCCCCTGGTCGAGTTCCCAGTCGAGTCCCCTGGTCAGGTCCCCTGGTCAAGTTCCCTCGTCGAGTTCCCAGTCGAGTCCCCTGGTCAGGTCCCCTGGTCAAGTTCCCTAGTCGAGTTCCCAGTCGAGTCCCCTGGTCGAATCCCCTGGTCGAATCCCCTGGTCCGGTTCCCAGTCAAGTCCCCTGGTCGAGTTCCCCGTCAAGTACCCTGGTCGAGTCCCCCGGTCGAGTCCCCCGTCAAGTCCCCTGGTCGAGTTCCCCGTCAAGTCCCCTGGTCGATTCCCCCCTCAAGTCCCCGGGTCAGAAACCCAACGGGTCCCCCAGTCGAGTCCCCTGGTCGGGTCCCCCGGTCCGGTCTCCTGGTCAACTTCCCTGTCAAGACCCCTGGTCAGGTGCCCCGGTCAAGTCCTCTGGTCCGGTCTCCTGGTCAAGTTCCCAGTCAAGTCCCCTGGTCAGGTCCTCCACTAGGTCCCCTGGACGAGCAACCTTCACGTTGGACCATTTCATAACAGTTTCAAGTCGACCAACCGAACCACCATGTCATTAGGATTGGTCGACCCGCAAGCTGGGCGACCTACATCCACAGTCCCCCTTGGATCGGTCTGCTGAGCGCAACCATGGGCCAATGGACCTAGCAACCCCACACATCCCAGCGTAGCTCAGTTAGTTTAGCAGCGCTTGTTTCAGAAGAAACATCAGACTGATTCCAGCAAAATGAATGTAAGGCATCAGTAGCTACATCATAGCATTACTTGAGCTATGCCAGCCGAGCTAAATTAGTCAACTTGTGACAGCTAAGCTAATGAGTTTGCATTACAGCTGGTTTGGAGGCCTGCTGGTTCCACCCACTTTTGGGTTCACCAGGGTTGGGCAGCATCAGCTCCTCCCAACACGGAGCCATTCAAAGAAATGAAGACTCCTCAGAAAACCTGCAGGTGATGTCACAGGGGTCTTTATCCAGGTCTTTTTATACGGTCCATGGTTCTGGGGGGTTCATTCCCATCTGGAACAGACCTGGAGCTTCAAGGTTTGAACCTTCTCAGCCACCAAGCAACACTCTGGAAACTCTTTTCACACATGAACAAAGCTGTTCTGGTGGAGGAACAAGAGCAACTGTTAAATTAAAACGAGTGAAGCTACCAGATCCTGACACCAGGTATCCAACGACATGGAGGTTTTCAGATCTCAACGGTATCGGAGCAACTCGATCGATACCAGAACGGTTTACAGATCCATCAGAATATAAAGACGCAGGCAGAGATGAGGTGTTGGAGGAACCGTCTGGTCTGGAGAACCGTGTCTCACCTTTGAGGTCGCGGCAGCAGACGAGGTGAACAGCTTGGGCGTGTACGACGACAGGTTGACATCCGTCGCAGAGTCTTTGGGCTCCTCGTCAAACGCCACGTCATCAGGAATAAAACTGTTCAGTTTAGAGGGAAAAATGTTAAAAACAATCTAAGAGTCGATGATCTTCCTGAGCTCAGCCTGAAACGTCGTACCGGAGGTCCAGGACGGAGCAGCTGCTCTCATACTCGTAGCCGTCACATTCATTGTAGATCTTTGCCGCCGTGTCCACCGAGTCACACTCCACCACGGCGTAGAAATACTTCAGCCGCTTGAACTGGTAGTCGCGCATCTTCTCTCTGTAAACCCTGAGGAGGTGGACACCAACAGACGTCAAACCCCACTATCCTTATCGTTGAGGACACTCAATGATAAGGATAGGGCTAGGGTTAGGGTTAGGGCCCTAAGTCCTAACCCGCTGATGTGGATCCACAACAAGGCCCCTGACGCCTGTCTACGACCTCAACCGCCACATCGACTGAGCCGCCAGACCTAAACCTTCATCACCCTAACTGCCTCCGTCTGGTTACCTTTCCTCCTCCGTGTCATCCTCGGAGTCTTCGGGCAGCGCCTTCAACTCCAGTGGTCCCTGAGTCTCCTCCACCGTCAGCCTCTCCTTCCCGAACTCTGAGGGGTAGACCTGGACAGGAATACCCAGCATGCATGGCGGTTACTGAAACTGCAGTCCACGTGAATCCAGACAGCTTCAGCAGAGCGGAGAACCGAGCGGCTTCACCTTGACGGACAGCACGGCCCCTCCTTTGGGCACGAAGGAGCTGAACAGAACCAGGAGGTCTTTGGCCTTCAGGCGGTCCCAGTCCATGTTGCAGACGGCCAGCCGTGCAGAGACCTGAAACAGGACACGGGTCAGACCTGTGACCGGGGTGGATCACCCATCCCCCCCACTCCCCCCCCCCCACTCCCCGCTCCCCAGACGTCGCCTCACCTCGTCGTTTCGGACGGCGTCCTTGCACAGCTCCCCCCAGTCGTGCTCGATCTCCTCCTCCTCCTTCCTCAGGATGGCGTCCACGTCGTCCTCGTCGTCCTCGTCAGAGCTCGTCTCTACGTTGCCTTTCCCTCGGGCCAGATCCGGACCGCTGTCGCTGTCTTCCCCCGAATCCAGACCAGACTCCTCCTCATCGTATCCACTGGCCTCTGCGCCCCCCTCCTCCTCCTCATCAGAGGTACCGCCTCTCAGATCAGCATCGTCATCTTCATCATCTGCAGACTGCTCTTCATCTTCATCTAAGATGTGAACAGATTGAGTTAGTTGGAGCCAAACCATAAACATCTCTGATGTCTTCTTGCCATCGTTTATCTGGAGTTAGAACTACGTGGACCAGCGAGATCCTCTGAGGAGACCTGGAGTCCAGGTCCTGAGAAGGTTTTCAGGTGTGAATAGAGCTGCAGCTCCAAAAACATCTTATTGATCTTTTATTACTTCATTCTACTGAAAAGACAGATTCAAAGTTTGTTGGTCCCCTCCTGGTAGATAAAAACAAACTAGAGTTAATCTGCAGAGAAGGAGAACTTTCTGAACTGGAAGCTGCTGATCTCCAACAGAAGAACTCTGCTGAGGACCAGAGGTCCACACCTGGTTCCTCTACTGGGAACTAGTGCTGGGCAATATCACGATACATATCGTGGGGATGATAGAAAATTGTATATCGTGCCATTTCTCTTCTATTGTTTCTATCGTTTCTAACCTAATTTTATCAATTATTACAGCAAATATGTAATTAAATAACCTGCAACGATAAATTTGATAGAATCATATTTACTTCTACAAAGTAGCCTTTTATGTTTGCACTTTTATTCATGGTTAATGCCTTAAACAGAGTTCTCTTCAACCCTGATGTTTACTTTAGACACTTTATATTGGTTTGCAAACTTTGCACTACAAGGTTACAGATTTCAGAAAGTTGAAAAATAATTTGTGTTTATTTTTTATAGCTGAACTTCAGTGCAAAAATGTGTTTTTCCTCTCAGAAACTGTTGTGCACTTTAAAAAAAATGTGAAACGCTACTGTACCTCTGTACCTACCTGTTTTTGCTGCACTAAAATGTATGTTTGTGACAGTTCAGCCTAAATGTCCTTTCAAAATAAAGTTGAGAAGTAAGCAATGAAATTTTTGTCAAACTTTTCAGAGAATAACTGAAAACATACTTTATTATGGTATATCGTGATATATATCGTTATCGTGATATAAAATAGTCCATATCGTGATATCTGATTTTTTCCATATCGCCCAGCACTACTGGGAACATGAACCAAACTTCTCACCCTCTTCAACCACTCGGACTCCTCGTTCAGGTCGCTCTCCTTCTTTTTGCACATCTGTGTTTGCTGTCCTCCTTTTCTCCTCCTCCTCCTCCTCCTCCTCCTCCTCCTCCTCAGAGTCAGACAGCTGGTAGAAGCGCTTCAGGTCCTCCGTGGAGGTGTGGTTGATGGGGACGGCCTCGCTTGTCCACCGTGTACTTCACCTTGAAGCGCTTGTCGTGAAACATGGACTGGAAGCGCTTGTCGATCTTGACTTTGCGCTCCCTCTCTGGCATCTCCCAGAACCGCGGGTCCTTCTGGACCCGGAGGAAGCGCTGGTCGCCATCCCGGTTCTTCTGGGACGCCATGGTGGTGACGGGAGGAGAACCTGCAGAGAATGTTGGCTCACGTGAAGGTAGAAGCTCCAGGCATCCGTTTAATTCAGCAGTCATTAAGGCGTTCACTGGAACGATTCCCTCATCCACCCATCATTCATCTATCTATCCATCCATCTATCCATCATCCATCCATCCATCCATCATATCATCATCCATCTATCTATCCCATCATCCATCATCATCCATCCATCCCACCCAAGCATCATCATCCATCTATCTATCTATCTATCTATCCATCCAGCCATCACCATCTATCATCCCACCCACCATCCATCCATCTATCTATCTCATCACCCAGCATCCATCATCTCATCTATCATCTACCATCTATCTATCTATCTATCTATCTATCTATCCATCACCCATCCATCCACCCATCATCCATCTATCTATCTATCCATCACCCATCCATCCACCCATCATCCATCTATCTATCTATCCATCACCCCAGCCATCCATCCATCTATCATCTATCTATCTATCTATCTATCTATCCTATCTATCATCCTATCAGCCATCCTAGCATCGAGCTATCTATCTATCCATCATCCACCCATCCATCCAGCCATCTATCCATCATATCCATCTAGATCATCCACACCCCCATCCATCCATCCCATCATCCATCTATCTATCTATCTATCTATCTATCTATCTAGCTATCGAGCTATCGATCTATATCTATCATCAGCCCATCCATCCATCATCCATCTATCTATCTATCCTATCATCCATCCACCCATCATCCATCATCGAGCAAGCTATCCATCGAGCATCCTAGCGATCTATCGAGCGAGCGAGCTAGCATCCATCCACCCATCCACCCAATCCATCATCTAGATCTATCCATCTATCTATCTAGCGATCTATCTATCTATCTATCTATCTAGCCATCATCTATCATCACCAGCAGCCCACCCATCCATCCACCCATCATCCATCTATCTATCTAGCCAGCATCCATCCACCCATCACCCATCTATCCATCCATCATCTATCTATCATCTATCTATCTAGCTATCTATCACACTATCCATCCAGCATCGATCCAGCATCATCCATCCATCCACCCATCATCTATCATCTATCTATCCAGCACTATCCATCCATCCATCCATCCATCATCAGCATCATCTATCTAGCATCCATCTATCCATCCATCAGCCTAGCAGCTAGCGAGCGATCCATCACCAGCCCATCACCAGCATCCAGCAGCATCAGCATCCATCATCCATCGAGCTATCTATCGAGCCATCCCCCATCCATCCATCATATCCATCATCCCATCCAGCCCACCCTATCATCCATCTATATCTATCTATCTATCCATCCATCTATATATCATCCATCATCCCATCATCCATCCATCCATCGCCATCATAGCTATCCATATAGCCATCACCCATCATCCACAGATCATCATCCATAGCATCTATCTATCATCACCCATCCATCCACCCATCATCCATCCATCTATCTGCCATCCATCACCCATCCATCCACCCATCCATCCACCCATCACCCACCCATCATCCATCCATCATCATCTACATCCATCAATCTATCCATCATCCATCCCTCCATCCATCATCTACATCTATCCATCATCTACATCCATCATCCATCCATCCCTCCATCCATCCCTCCATCCTCATAGTAAATCTAAGTCTTACCGGTTCAGTGAAAGTTTTCAGCGTCGACCACAGAGAAGCTCTGAAGGTTCAGACTAACAGGAACAGAAACCATGACACAATTCAGATATTACACTGTCACAACATTCTCATTTGTTCTAATTCAATATGTCCAGAGATCAATCTAACCATTCTTAAATGACGCAGGATTGATCCAAATACACATAAATAACAGATTTAAGGTACCAGTTTCCATTAATTTTACCCAAAGTTATCCAGTTACATTATAAGTGTTGTTGAAATGTCATCTCTATCCAGCAGGTTTTTCTTTCAAATGTTTTTAATCAACATCAAGTGTAGGTCAGTTTATTGATTGGTCAATGTTTGAGAAATAATAAAAAAAAAAATGATCAGCACATAAAGATTTTAACCCATGTCATATTCAATGAATTCATATTCATATTCAATGTTTACCTGTGGTAAATCTCTGTTTTATTGAACAAAATCAGCTCATTTACGGTTTGTATTTACCATCTTTTGTTCTGGATGAGTTATTTGCCATAATTATTATTTTAAATGTTTATTAAATGCTGTTTTGTTTCTAGTTTTATATCGCATCAGTTTCGTCTGTTTCTGACCAGGATGACATGAAAATGTGAAGCCGAATATCAGGACACTTCAGTCAGAGTAGTTGTACCGGAAAATTAACATCTGTTAGAGCTTCGGTACCAATTTAAACCACTTTTTTACAGAAAAAACAAAAAACAAAAACAAAACTGGAAGATAAAGAGCTGATCTGGTGGGGTTCTCGGCGTAGCTACACGTCACGAACTCCTTTAGTCTTTACGTTAAACTATTTTTATCAACTTCTCTGAACGTAGACTTTTAAGTTTGACCGATTCCAGTTTTCAACTACTGTACATAAAATAATTCGGCGTGTTTTTCAGTCTGATTGAAACTGGAGTTTGAGATGTGGAGGCATTTTTCTGACATGTAAACAAACCGTCCGATCACGATAACAAAACAGAAACGGTAAGGGAAAAATCAAGATCTTCAAGTCGTCGTGTTGTTAAAAACCACCGAGAATGTGGTTTCAAAACTCACTAAAACAATTTAGAAAAATAAAAATTTACCTGTTCTTCACGGATCCTCCTCAAGCACACATGTGGTTTCCCGGCATGCACCTCTGGCGTAGCTTCCCTGCTGTCTTCCACGCCTCCCTTCTACGGCAGCCACGAAGGGACAGAATGTGCGAGATCCTACAGATTATAACTGATCTCTATAACACTTTATAGTCTTGTAATCTGATATTTTTAAATTAGTGGTCGTCATTAATAGGTTGATAGTTTTCTGAGGTTTTAATGTGGCAGGTGCCCAGGCGCGGATCCGGTTCCAGGCGCTGATCCGGCTCCAGAGCTTCCACCCCTCCCGGCAGGATCCAGCTCCAGGTCTTCCCCCCTCCCCTCCGCTCTGAGGTCGTTCAGACAGGCCGGAAGCAGCGGCTCAGAGCTGACATGTTGAGTCTGATCCTGCAGCGGGAGCAGACAGCAGCATGAGCACCAGGGTCTGTGGGAGAGTCCTGCAGAGGCTCCAGACCTGGAGCTGGGCCCCCTGCTGCTGCAGGCTCCGGGCCCAGACCAGCTCCGGACCCCTCAGGGGCCTCTCGGGGTCCAGCAGGGGCACCATGAACGTGTTCAACAGGGAGATGAAGAAGAGGCAGAAGAACTGGGCTGCTTCTCTGCAGGACGGAGACCACTACGACTACCTGAGGGACGAGGTGAGAGGACCCCTGAAGACTGGTCCTGGTCCTGGTCCTGGCACTGGTCCTGACTGCAGCTTGTGTTCACAGGAGACGTCTGTTTGTGTCTTTGATGCTGTGTTTGTCTGTAGTTGTCCACTGTCTCCTTGCCGTCCCTGTCTGATGCTCCGTCCTCACAAAAAGTTGCTCGTCTGCTCTGAAAAAGCTCGATGTGATAGTTTACTGCAAACACATCTACGAGGAAATACGAGCGATGACAGTGGTGCAGCACAGCAGGTAATCTGATGTCACAGGAGGACGGCCACCACCGTGCTCTACAGGAGGACGGCCACCACCGTGCTCTACAGGAGGACGGCCACCACCGTGCTCTACAGGAGGACGGCCACCACCGTGCTCTACAGGAGGACGGCCACCACCGTGCTCTACAGCAGGACGGCCACCACCGTGCTCCACAGGAGGACGGCCACCACCGTGCTCTACAGCAGGACGGCCACCACCGTGCTCTACAGCAGGACGGCCACCACCGTGCTCTACAGGAGGACGGCCACCACCGTGCTCTACGGGAGGACGGCCACCACCGTGCTCTACAGCAGGACGGCCACCACCGTGCTCTACAGGAGGACGGCCACCACCGTGCTCTACAGCAGGACGGCCACCACCGTGCTCTACAGCAGGACGGCCACCACCGTGCTCTACAGGAGGACGGCCACCACCGTGCTCTACAGGAGGACGGCCACCACCGTGCTCTACAGGAGGACGGCCACCACCGTGCTCTACAGGAGGACGGCCACCACCGTGCTCTACAGCAGGACGGCCACCACCGTGCTCTACAGGAGGACGGCCACCACCGTGCTCTACAGCAGGACGGCCACCACCGTGCTCTACAGGAGGACGGCCACCACCGTGCTCCTACAGGAGGACGGCCACCACCGTGCTCTACAGGAGGACCACGGCCACCACCGTGCTCTACAGGAGGACGGCCACCACCGTGCTCTACAGGAGGACGGCCACCACCGTGCTCTACAGGAGGACGGCCACCACCGTGCTCCACAGGAGGACGGCCACCACCGTGCTCTACAGCAGGACGGCCACCACCGTGCTCTACAGGAGGACGGCCACCACCGTGCTCTACAGCAGGACGGCCACCACCGTGCTCTACAGGAGGACGGCCACCACCGTGCTCTACAGGAGGACGGCCACCACCGTGCTCTACAGGAGGACGGCCACCACCGTGCTCTACACCAGGCCACAGGAGGACGGCCACCACCGTGCTCCACAGGAGGACGGCCACCACCGTGCTCTACAGGAGGACGGCCACCACCGTGCTCTACAGGAGGACGGCCACCACCGTGCTCTACAGGAGGACGGCCACCACCGTGCTCAGGAGGGACGGCCACACCGGCTCTACAGGAGGACGCCACCACCGTGCTCTACAGGAGGACGGCCACCACCGTGCTCTACAGGAGGACGGCCACCACCGTGCTCTACAGCAGGACGGCCACCACCGTGCTCTACAGCAGGACGGCCACCACCGTGCTCTACAGCAGGACGGCCACCACCGTGCTCTACAGCAGGACGGCCACCACCGTGCTCTACAGCAGGACGGCCACCACCGTGCTCCACAGGAGGACGGCCACCACCGTGCTCTACAGTTGGGACCTTTTTTCTCTAAACACACCGATGATCGATGTGAGGAGACGGTTCAGTCTAACCCTACGTCTCCAGAAGTGTCTCTGTGTGCAGCTGTGAACTCTAATCTGGCGTTTGTCTCGTGGTTTTGGAGCAGTAGCTTTCTCTCGCTCCCTGGTCTTTGTATCCAGGGATGAACCAGACTCATGAAAGTCCTCCGCTCTTTTTCTTCTGGTTTTCCCATGATGCCGTGCATCGAGGTGCTTGTCCACAGCTGTCCTCCGGTTAACTCAGATGACCTCAGTTATCCTGCCAGAAGCTTTTCATGTCCAAACATCACGTTGCTGCCTATAACGTGAACGTTCCTCAGCTCTGCTGCTACAAACGTGCTCTGGGCCGTCTAACGTTCTGGTTCTGGAAATATTTGTGGTCAGCTGATGTCCCGTCTCTTCAGATGCTTCCAGACCAGCCTGGTTGAACAGAGACAGAACTTCAGGTGGTTTGGAACTCTGACCTTCAGAGAGACGTGGACGCAATGTTGGCTCACTGACGCTACCTGCAAGGTGTCATGTTGGCCAGACGAGGTCCAAAGGTCTGAGCTGGGTCTAATCCGGTTGACGTGTGTGCTGTATGGTCCAGATGTGCTCCAGATGATCGAGTGAAGGTAAGTGTTGTGAGGGCCAGACGTGGACCAGAAGCGTGAAGAGGACACAGATGTGGGTCCATGCCGTCATTCATGGGCAGATGTGGACCGTGTGTGCAGATGTTGAGTGGAGCGTAGATGGAAAAGACTCTCAGCCCGCTGAAAACCAGTTCTGACTTCTTCTTCTGCTGGTTTCCAGGTGGGCAGTCGAGTGGCTGATCGGGTTTACGACATCGACAGGTGAGTTCAGGAGGATGAACTGCTGCAGGAGATAAAAGCATGTTGAGCTGAGAGCAGGATGATGACCACGTCCATGCAGGTGTGGACCACGTCCATGCAGGTGTGGACCACGTCCGTGCAGGTGTGGACCACGTCCATGCAGGTGTGGACCACGTCCATGCAGGTGTGGAACACGTCCATGCAGGTGTGGACCACGTCCGTGCAGGTGTGGACCACGTGCATGCAGGTGTGGACACGTCCATGCAGGTGTGGACCACGTCCATGCAGGTGTGGAACACGTCCATGCAGGTGTGGACCACGTCCATGCAGGTGTGGACCACGTCCATGCAGGTGTGGACCACGTCCATGGCCACGTCCATGCAGGTGTGGACCACGTCCATGCAGGTGTGGAACACGTCCGATGCAGGTGTGGAACACGTCCATGCAGGTGTGGACCACGTCCATGCAGGTGTGGACCACGTCCATGCAGGTGTGGACCACGTCCATGCAGGTGTGGACCACGTCCATGCAGGTGTGGACCACATCCATGCAGGTGTGGACCACGTCCATGCAGGTGTGGACCACGTCCATGCAGGTGTGGAACACGTCCATGCAGGTGTGGAACACGTCCATGCAGGTGTGGACCACGTCCATGCAGGTGTGGACCACGTCCATGCAGGTGTGGACCACATGGATGTTGATGTGGACAACGTCCATGCAGGTGTGGACCATCTCCATGCAGGTGTGGACCATCTCCATGCAGGTGTGGACCATCTCCGTGCAGGTGTGGACCACGTCCTTGCAGGTGTGGACCACGTCTGTGCAGGTGTGGACCACGTCTGTGCAGGTGAGGACCATGACCATGCAGGTGTGGACAACGTCCAGGCTGGTGTGGACCACGTCCATGCAGGTGTGGACCACGTCCATGCAGGTGTGGAACACGTCCATGCAGGTGTGGAGCACGTCCATACAGGTGTGGACCATCTCCATGCAGGTGTGGACCATCTCCATGCAGGTGTGGACCATCTCCATGCAGGTGTGGACCATCTCCGTGCAGGTGTGGACCACGTCCATGCAGATGTGGACAACGTCCGTGCAGGTGTGGACCACGTCCATGCAGGTGTGGACCACGTCTATGCAGGTGTGGCCCACCTCCATGCAGGTGTGGACCATCTCCATGCAGGTGTGGACCATCTCCATGCAGGTGTGGACCATCTCCGTGCAGGTGTGGACCACGTCCATGCAGGTGTGGAACACGTCCATGCAGGTGTGGACCATGTCCATGCAGGTGTGGAACACGTCCATGCAGGTGTGGACCACGTCCATGCAGGTGTGGACCACGTCTGTGCAGGTGTGGACCATGACCGTGCAGGTGTGGACAACGTCCAGGCTGGTGTGGACCACGTCCAGGTGTGGACCACGTCCATGCAGGTGTGGACCACGTCCATGCAGGTGTGGACCACGTCCATGCAGGTGTGGACCACGTCCATTGCAGGTGTGGAAACACGTCCACGCAGGTGTGGACACGTCCACGCAGGTTGTGGACCACGTCCATGCAGGTGTGGACCATCGTCCATGCAGGTGTGGACCACGTCCATGCAGGTGTGGACCACATCCATGCAGGTGTGGACCACGTCCATGCAGGTGTGGACCACATCCATGCAGGTGGGGAACACGTCCATGCAGGTGTGGAACACGTCCATGTTGGTGTGGACCACGTCCATGCAGGTGTGGACCACGTCAATGCAGGTGTGGACCACGTCCATGCAGGTGTGGACCACGTCTGTGCAGGTGTGGAACACGACCACAGGTGTGGAACACGTCCATGCAGGTGTGGACCACGTCCATGCAGGTGTGGACCACGTCCATGCAGGTGTGGAACACGTCCACGCAGGTGTGGACCACGTCTGTGCAGGTGTGGAACACGACCACAGGTGTGGAACACGTCCATGCAGGTGTGGACCACGTCCATGCAGGTGTGGACCACGTCCATGCAGGTGTGGACCACGTCCGTGCAGGTGTGGAACACGACCACACAGGTGTGGAACACGTCCATGCAGGTGTGGACCACGTCCATGCAGGTGTGGACCACGTCCATGCAGGTGTGGACCACGTGCAGGTGTGGACCACGTCCATGCAGGTGTGGAACACGTCCATGCAGGTGTGGAACACGTCCATGCAGGTGTGGACCACGTCCATGCAGGTGTGGACCACGTCTGTGCAGGTGTGGACCACGTCTGTGCAGGTGTGGACCATGACCGTGCAGGTGTGGACAACGTCCAGGCTGGTGTGGACCACGTCCATGCAGGTGTGGACCACATCCATGCAGGTGTGGACCACGTAGATGTTGGTGTGGACCACGTCCGTGCAGGTGTGGACCACGTCCACGCAGGTGTGGAACACGTCCACGCAGGTGTGGACCACGTCCACGCAGGTGTGGACCACGTCCATGCAGGTGTGGACCATCTCCATGCAGGTGTGGACCACGTCCATGCTGGTGTGGACCACATCCATGCAGGTGTGGACCACGTCCTTGCAGGTGGGGAACACGTCCATGCAGGTGTGGAACACGTCCATGTTGGTGTGGAACACGTCCATGCAGGTGTGGACCACGTCATGCAGGTGTGGACCACGTCCATGCAGGTGTGGACCACGTCTGTGCAGGTGTGGAACACGACCACACAGGTGTGGAACACGTCCATGCAGGTGTGGACCACGTCCATGCAGGTGTGGACCACGTCCATGCAGGTGTGGAACACGTCCACTGCAGGTGTGGACCACAGTCCACGCAGGTGTGGACCACGTCCATGCAGGTGTGGACACATCCGTGCAGGTGTGGACCACGTCCACACAGGTGTGGAACACGTCCATGCAGGTGTGGACCACGTCCATGCAGGTGTGGACCACGTCCATGCAGGTGTGGAACACGTCCATGCAGGTGTGGACCACGTCCATGCAGGTGTGGAACACGTCCACGCAGGTGTGGACCACGTCCACGCAGGTGTGGACCACGTCCATGTAGGTGTGGACCACGTCCATGCAGGTGTGGAACACATCCATGTAGGTGTGCAACACGTCCATGCAGGTGTGGACCACGTCCATGCAGGCGTGGAACACATCCGTGCAGGTGTGGACCACGTCCGTGCAGGTGTGGACCACGTAGATGTTGGTGTGGACCACGTCCATGCAGGTGTGGAACACGTCCATGCAGGTGTGGATCACGTCCATGCAGGTGTGGACCACGTCCATGCAGGTGTGGACCACATCCACGCAGGTGTGGAAAACGACCACACAGGTGTGGACCACGTCCACGCAGGTGTGGACCACGTCCATGCAGGTGTGGATCACGTCCATGCACATGTGGACCACGTCTGGACCAAACTGGGGAGTTTTTTCATCCTAAATCCGTCTGTCCAATCTCTGCAGTCCTGGAGACGTTTCAGGATTGGACTGTTTTTTTTCCAGCCATCATTTGTTCTGGTCCCACTGAACATCTTTATTTATCTTAAAAATACAAGACCAACCATATTTGTCCTCCTTCATGAGAGCACTGACTGGACGTGAAACCCCACGGTGGTCTTTGTCTCTTTGTCTTTGGGCGATCAGGTCATGTTGGTCATCTGAACTTTCATCAAGGTCATTCCTTTTATCGATGATCCTCTACACCTTCATCCTGGAAGAGGAGGCTCATCGTAGGACCCCCAAACCCCCAACTGCTGGGACACTAAACAAAAACGAACCTCCTCTGGAGAACGTAGTGCTGTTAACGGAGCTTCTTTGTCCTCATTAAAAGCACCTTTGATGACAGAAATCTTATTTTTGAACATGTTGAAGGGTCAGGATCTCTTGACTGGATGCTCCAGGGTGACGTCTGTCCTCTTCTTCTCTCCTCAGGACGTTTCCTCTGGTTTTGGACATCGGCGCTGGGAAAAGTCACATCGCAGAACATTTAAACAAGGTAGAGTCCAAGCAGAGATGACTGTGATCCTGGTGTGACATTGACTTATTTCTGATGAGGAAGCAAACCAAGCAGCTTCATTGGTGACACGGACCTTTGGTGACCTGTTTAACCTCAGGACAACCAGCTAAAGAGGAAAAAAACAACTTCACTTTCTACAGCCAAACATTAAATTTGGTTTCAACTTTGCTATTTGACCGTTATAAATCAGATTCCAGCAGAAAACTCCTCTATGCCTCTAGAACAAGTCTTTATCATTTTTTATCTCTGAGGTGGTGTCTGTTGGTCTGAGCATTTTAGGAAACATGCAATCTTTTCTTCATTCTCACTAGCTAATGCTAGAAAGGATATTTATTTGTGAACTGCCCGTGATTCTATTGGCTGTGAAGATTCCATAGATGTGTCAATTACTCAAATCCATCAAGGCCTTCCTGAGATACGGCCTTGTTCAAACTAGGGATGTTCCTGGCGACTAATTTCCCTGTCGACTAAACGAAATTTTTAAATTAAAACTAGTGGACTAGTCTAAAAAAAAGGAAAACACTCAGAAAACAGTGAAAATTTAGCACAATTTATTGAAACATCAAAACAGCAACATTAACTTCCTGAAGCCTTTACCTTCCACAAAGTTAAGTGGAAGCATATCTTGCGAAGTCATTATCGTGATGAGCTGCGTTATCCTCTCAGACCGGACGGGAGAATGCCGGGTAAACAATGTCAAATTGGCCTGAATGTGGCTAGCACCGCTAGCATCAGCAGCCGTCGTCTCGTGCAGATTAACATCCAAATGCTTGAGTTGAATGTGGTTGCGCATTGCTCCAGTCGAGTGATTGTATGCCAGTTGTTTCTGACACAGTCTACATACTACCTTGTTTTCATTTTCTAGATTAAAGTACCGCCAAACTGCGCTGGTTTTGCGAGACCATCTTCCCACCGTGCCGTTTTAAAACTCCAGTCTACTCGAGCATTGCCGCGGAGAGGGGGGGGACTGCTGTCTGACGGCTCTGTAGCTCCGACTAGTGGCGGGCGGCTGTATGACAGTTAAGCGGCCTTGTACATGAATAAAACACAAATTGGTTTAAACAACTAATATTTCTGGTGCCGACTAGTAAGTGGGCGGACGTTTAATCGTTTAGACGACTAATAGCGCGCATCCCTAGTTCAAACACCCGTGGTTCAGCTACTGGTGGTACTGTTGATGGTCAGAAAGATGGTTCCTGATGGGAGTCCCAACAGGGTCCTTCCTCTGTGGAGTTTGGATGTTCCTCCTGGTCTCGGATGGGT
The DNA here is from genome assembly GCA_018398805.1 of Hirundichthys speculiger. Lineage (NCBI taxonomy): Eukaryota > Metazoa > Chordata > Actinopteri > Beloniformes > Exocoetidae > Hirundichthys > Hirundichthys speculiger. The sequence goes on along the minus strand of JAGFBZ010000433.1, from coordinate 226,970 downwards.
TTTCTCTGGGTACTCCAGCCTCCTCCCACAGTCCAGGTTCAGGTTCATCGGTGGTCCTAAATTGCCTCCAGGAGTGATTGTGAATATGTGGGGTTGTTAGTCTACATGTGACCCTGTGATGGACTGGTGACCCTGCAGAGGGATGAGCGGGTATAGATAATGGATGGATGTTGCGTTTTCAGGTTTTCACTTAATGAAACCAAAGAGCCATGACATTTAAAAGTTGAAGTCAGGTGGACGTTGCTTCTTCAGACACACCTGGTGGTTACTGAGATATACCCATTTGAATTAGCGATTACAGCTTCAGTCTTCATCAAGGAGCCACAAGGATCAGCTGTTTCACCTGTAGCTTTGTGTGAAACTGATAACAGATGATTGTTTGTGTTGCAGGATGTGGTGGAGCGTTTGTTCCTGACGGACATCTCCCCACAGACTCTGGTGAGTTCTGACATCACACAACCGGATCAAACCCAAGAAATGTCGCGTTTTTCTCATGAGCATCCTGTCATTTGTTAACAAACATCCATTCTTGCACTACAACCTGGAGAAACACCTCAAAGACCCGAATCAAGCCAGCTGGACATCCTGGTCTTAGATCTTGAAGATGTTCCACCAACCATCCAGAAGTCTTCTTCTGTTCCGATCCATGTTCCTACCCTCACCTGTGGTCACCAGAGGTAGTGACCAGAAGACGTAAACTGCAGATAAAAGTGGCTGAAATGAGTTCCCTTTGCAGAGTGGCTGGACTCGTCCTTGAAGATAGGAGGAGAAGTTCAATCAGACTCAGAGTAGAGCTGCTGCTACTCCACATTGAGAGGAGCCAGTTGAGATAGTTCAAGCATCTGGTTAAGGTGCTTCCTGGTGAGGTCTCGAGGCAGACCAAAGATACCCTGGAGAGATTCTCAGGTGGGCTGGAGATGCCTTTGTGTCCTTTTGGAAGAGTTAGGTTTGGTTCCTGGACTGGTTCTGGTGCTGCTATGCTTCAGGAGCTAACCCCTGCAACCAGAACGGATGGATGGATGGAGGGATGGAGGGATGGATGGATGGATGGATGGATGGATGGAGGGATGGAGGGATGGATGGAGGGATGGATGGAGGGATGGATGGATGGAGGGAGGGATGGAGGGATGTATGAATGGAGGGATGGATGGAGGGATGGATGGATGGAGGGATGGATGGAGGGATGTATGAATGGAGGGATGTATGAATGGAGGGATGGATGGATGGATGGATGGATGGATGGATGTATGGATGTATGGATGGATGGATGTTAACCTTGTCCAGAAGTGCCAGCGACATCCCTGGACTCAGAGGTATCTGGGATGGACCATCACTCAGTGGAAAAACATGGATTGTATGAACTGAGGAGTACCACAAGCCTCTGTATGAGGACCCCTGCTTCTTCCACGTGCTTCCACTCAGCGCCATCTGGTGTTAATATAGATGTCAGTTTATGTGCATGTGTATGAGTTTTTTTTTTTTTTTTTTTTTAAAGAATGGACAGTATGTGTCTCAGACTATTCCCATCAGTCTTCATCAGCTAGCCTGTCATCCAGGCTTTGTGATGGTCTGGACTTGTATCAGTGTCCTTGGAAAAGCTCATCTCCACTTCCATGATGGCAACATTAAAGCAGAAAAGTACATTTTAGAGCACCATCTGCTGCCTTCAAGAACACGTGTTTTCCAGGGACGTCCATGAACCTTTCAACCAACAATGGACACATTATAAGAAGAAGAAGGTCCGGGAGTGGACTGCTCTGTCTGCAGTCTTGATCTGTCCCCAGTAGATGTCAAAATGGATGTATATTAACAAATGAGACCCATTACATATCCAGGGTTCATCTGGTATGAGTCACTGCTTGAAGGGTCTTCACATGAGGTCCTCATATCTATGTGGTCTATGTCTGTCTGTGATCTCCAGAAACACAGGAGGCAGAGCGAGATCCCGACTCACTGCGTTCTGGCAGACGAAGAGTTTCTGCCGTTTAAAGAAAACACCTTTGACCTGGTGGTCAGCAGCCTGACGTGAGTAGTCCTCTGTACTGGGATGGAGACAGGATTCAGCTTCTTCAGGAGGCTTTTATTGTCCTCCTCCAGTAGATTTGTGGTATAGCTAGTGGGACATCAAACCGCCACAGCTCTGGGAAAGAAGCTGCTCCTCCATGGTTCTGTATCTTCTCCCTGGTGGAGGACCAGCTGATTGTGACCCAGGTCTTGGGTCTGTTGTGATGCTCGGGGTCTGTTTGGTGTAACATCTGGTTCAGGAGGTCTGAGGTCTGATCTGGTCAGTTACGGATCAGGTAGGGATCAGGTACAGGTCAGGTATGGATTAGGTAGGGATCAGATACGGGTCAGGTATGGATCAGGTATGGATTAGGTAGGGATCAGATACGGGTCAGGTACGGGTCAGGTTTGGATCAGGTATGGGTCAGGTATGGATCAGGTAGGCATTAGATACGGGTCAGGTATGGATCAGGTATGGATCAGGTATGGGTCAGGTATGGATCAGGTATGGATCAGGTATGGGTCAGGTACGGATCAGTTACGGGTCAGGTATGGATCAGGTATGGGTCAGGTATGGATCAGGTATGGGTCAGGTACGGGTCAGTTACGGATCAGGTATGGATCAGGTACGAGTCAGGTACAGGTCAGGTAGGGATCAGATACGGGTCAGGTACAGGTCAGGTATGGATCAGATACGGGTCAGGTATGGATCAGGTATGGATCAGATACGGGTCAGGTACAGGTCAGGTATGGATCAGATACGGGTCAGGTACGGGTCAGGTACCGGTCAGGTACAGGTCAGGTACGGGTCAGGTATGGTTCAGGTAGGGATCCGATATGGGTCAGGTACGGGTCAGGTATGGGTCAGGTACAGGTCAGGTATGGATCAGGTAGGGATCAGGTACAGGTCAGGTATGGATCAGGTAGGGATCAGGTACGGTCAGGTATGGATCAGGTATGGATTAGGTAAGGATCAGATACGGGTCAGGTATGGATCAGGTATGGATTAGGTAGGGATCAGATATGGTTCAGGTACGGGTCAGGTATGGGTCAGGTATGGATCAGGTAGGCATTAGATACGGGTCAGGTATGGATCAGGTATGGGTCAGGTACGGATCAGGTACGGGTCAGGTACAGGTCAGGTATGGATCAGGTATGGATCAGGTACGGGTCAGGTATGGGTCAGGTACGGATCAGTTACGGATCAGGTATGGATCAGGTACGAGTCAGGTACAGGTCAGGTATGGATCAGGTATGGATCAGATACGGGTCAGGTACAGGTCAGGTAGGGATCAGATACGGGTCAGGTACAGGTCAGGTATGGATCAGATACGGGTCAGGTATGGATCAAGTATGGATCAGGTATGGATCAGATACGGGTCAGGTACAGGTCAGGTATGGATCAGGTAGGGATCAGATACGGGTCAGGTATGGATCAGATACGGGTCAGGTACGGGTCAGGTATGGGTCAGGTACAGGTCAGGTACAGGTCAGGTAGGGATCAGATACGGGTCAGGTACAGGTCAGGTATGGATCAGGTAGGGATCAGATACGGGTCAGGTATGGATCAGGTATGGATCAGGTACGGTTAGGTATGGATTAGGTAGGGATCAGATACGGGTCAAGTATGGATCAGGTACGGGTCAGGTATGGATCAGGTATGGGTCAGGTATGGATCAGGTATGGGTCAGGTACGGATCAGGTAGGCATCAGATACGGGTCAGGTATGGATCAGGTATGGGTCAGGTACGGACCAGGTACGGGTCAGGTAGGCATCAGATACGGGTCAGGTATGGATCAGGTATGGATCAGGTACGGGTCAGGTATGGGTCAGGTACGGGTCAGTTACGGATCAGGTATGGATCAGGTACGAGTCAGGTACAGGTCAGGTATGGATCAGGTATGGGTCAGGTATGGATCAGGTATGGATCAGATACGGGTCAGGTATGGATCAGGTATGGATCAGATACGGGTCAGGTACAGGTCAGGTAGGGATCAGATACAGGTCAGGTACAGGTCAGGTAAGGATCAGGTATGGGTCAGGTACAGGTCAGGTACAGGTCAGGTATGGATCAGGTACGGGTCATGTATGGGTCAAGTACAGGTCAGGTATGGGTCAGGTACTGGTCAGTTACGGATCAGGTATGGGTCAAGTACAGGTCAGGTATGGGTCAGGTACTGGTCAGTTACGGATCAGGTATGGATCAGGTAGGGATCAGGTACAGGTCAGGTATGGATCAGGTAGGGATCAGTTACAGGTCAGGTATGGATCAGGTAGGGATCAGGTACGGTCAGGTATGGATCAGGTATGGATTAGGTAGGGATCAGATACGGTTCAGGTATGGATCAGATACGGGTCAGGTATGGATCAGGTATGGATTAGGTAGGGATCAGATACGGTTCAGGTATGGATCAGATACGGGTCAGGTATGGATCATGTATGGATCAGGTATGGGTCAGGTATGGATCAGGTAGGGATCAGGTACAGGTCAGGTATGGATCAGGTATGGATCAGGTACGGGTCAGGTATGGGTCAGGTACGGGTCAGTTACGGATCAGGTATGGGTCAGGTACAGGTCAGGTATGGATCAGGTATGGGTCAGGTATGGATCAGGTATGGATCAGATACGGGTCAGGTACAGGTCAGGTAGGGATCAGATACGGGTCAGGTACAGGTCAGGTATGGATCAGATACGGGTCAGGTATGGATCAGGTATGGATCAGATACAGGTCAGGTAAGGATCAGGTAGGGATCAGGTACAGGTCAGCTATGGGTCAGGTCAGGATCAGGTACGGGTCAGGTATGGGTCAGGTACGGGTCATTTACGGATCAGGTATGGGTCAGGTATGGATCAGGTATGGGTGAGGTATGGATCAGATACTGGTCAGGTATGGATCAGATAGGGGTCAGGTACAGGTCAGGTAAGGATCAGGTAGGGATCAGGTATGGGTCAGGTCCGGATCAGGTACGGGTCAGGTATGGGTCAGGTACGGGTCATTTACGGATCAGGTATGGATCAGGTACGAGTCAGGTACAGGTCAGGAAGGGATCAGATATGGGTCAGGTACAGGTCAGGTATGGATCAGATACGGGTCAGGTATGGATCAGGTATGGATCAGATACGGGTCAGGTACAGGTCAGGTTAGGATCAGGTATGGGTCAGGTACAGGTCAGGTACAGGTCAGGTATGGATCAGGTAGGGATCAGGTACAGGTCAGGTATGGGTCAGGTCCGGATCAGGTAAGGGTCAGGTACGGATCAGGTACAGGTCAGGTACATGTCAGGTACAGGTCAGGTATGGATCAGGTACGGGTCATGTATGGGTCAAGTACAGGTCAGGTATGGGTCAGGTACTGGTCAGTTACGGATCAGGTACGGGTCAGGTACGGATCAGGTACAGGTCAGGTACAGGTCTGGTATGGATCAGGTACGGGTCAGGTAGGGATCAGGTACAGGTCAGGTAGGGATCAGGTACAGGTCAGGTAGGGATCAGGTACAGGTCAGGTAGGGATCAGGTACAGGTCAGGTCTGGATCAGGTACGGGTCAGGTAGGGATCAGGTACAGGTCAGGTAGGGATCAGGTACAGGTCAGGTCTGGATCAGGTACGGGTCAGGTATGGATCAGGTACGGGTCAGGTAGGGATCAGGTACAGGTCAGGTATGGATCAGGTACGGGTCAGGTATGGATCAGAAACTGAAGCACATTGAGGTTTTTACTGTTATTTATGTTAAACTGCTTTTTAATTTGATTTTTATTTTCAGCCTGCATTGGATCAACGACCTGCCTGGAGCTCTCAAACAGGTGACTTTAACCTTCTTGTTGTCTGCTACACTGGGGGGGGGGGGGGGGGGGGGGGGGGTCTCCTGAGAGCCAGCTCACCTGGTGAAGCTGTTCAATTAAATTCAATTCAGTTTTATTTGTATAGCGTCTGTTACAATGACAATTGTCTCTAGGCGCTTTACAGTGACCCAGATCATGACCCCCGAGCAAATATCATTAACTAAGATTATATCATTAAATCCAGTCAATGATAATGGAGGTAAAAAACTCCCACAGAGGGAGAAAAATAACCTTTAAGCCAAACAGAGGCAAGAAAAAACTCTACTTTAAGAGGAAGAAACCCTGTTGCTCTCAGATCTTCTCAGACCACTCCCCCTCTCAGATCCACCAGGTGCTGAAGCCAGACGGAGTCTTCATCGGGGCGATGGTGGGGGGGGAGACGCTGTATGAGCTGAGATGTTCCCTGCAGCTGGCTGAGACGGAGAGGGAGGGGGGCTTCTCCCCCCACGTGTCCCCCTACACTGCCGTCACTGACCTGGGTAACCTGCTGGGCCAAGCTGGCTTCAACATGCTGACCGTGGTGAGATATTCAACTTATTTAAACTTTATTCATCCACATTCATCCACTTATATAAAATTCAGCTAAACCAGAAATATAACGAGAGGTGAGGAACCGTTAGAACAGGGGTGTCAGACTCATTTTCACTGAGGGCCACATCAGCATCATGGTGGCCCTCTAAGGGCCAGATTGACAACATGAGTGTAACAAAATGCAATGTAAATCAAAATATATTAAACTACACCTTATTATATTGTTAAATAACGGATTCTGTATTTATTTACATGTTTTCTGTCAAAATGCTGACGTAGATTATACTTTCACAACTGACACCGCCTCATAACACAAAACACAGACTGTTTTTTCACCTTGAGGTACAAACTTGTATTCGTTTTCTCGTTGATAAAACTGTCTTCCTTGTGCATCAATTTTTCTTTTCTTTGACATGTTGGGAGTTTGTAGAGGTTTTTCTCAAATCCATCAGTTCTGCAAATCGTCTTGAGTTCTTGCTAATGTGATATACTGTTATCTGTGGTTAATGAAGAAATGCATTATGGGATATGTAGTTTATTGTCAATATGCACTTTAAAGCGGCGTAAGCTTATTTTATTTCTTAAAATATCGGTTTAAAATTTAATCCAATAGTGCACAAGCGCTGGAGGGCCACATAAAATGACGTGGCGGGCCACATTTGGCCCGCGGGCCTTGTGTTTGACACATGTGCGTTAGAAGATAGGAGTGTCACCTGGCAGCGGTGCTGATGACATCACATGTACCGCTGGGAGTTCACACAGGTAGACTCTATCGATAGACTTAGCAATAGGAATCTCCCCATCATGACAGAACCAAACTCAGTTTGTCAGAGTTCTGTACGTTTGTAGGACGGTTCAGGAGGACCTTTCATCTGTGATGCTCTCTGTCTTCTCCAGGACATCGATGATGTTCAGGTTAACTATCCAGGAATCATGGAGGTCATGACGGATCTGCAAGGTACAAACCGACACAGGTGTAATGAATTCACTTTCTGAGAAAAGTCAGTCAAATGATGACTAACAAAGACAACAGAGAAGTACTGACCGGCCACACAGGTTCAGTTTAACGCTGGAGCTCAGAGTTAGAAGCTTCCAGATGTTCTGTGACTCTGTAGACTTCCTGTTGGGGTAGATGGTTCTGGTGACTGATGTGTCGGTTCTGCAGGTATGGGTGAGAGCAACTGTGCCTGGAACAGGAGGTCGCTGCTGCACAGGGACACCATGTTGGCGGCAGCAGCCGTTTATAAAGGTGAGTTACTGAAGACGGAAACCACAGTCAGTCACAGGTGGAGGCCAACAGTCACCGGTCACAGGTGGAGGCCAACGTTCACCAGTCACAGGTGGAGGCCAAAGATCACCGGTCACAGGCGGAGGCCAAAGATCACCAGTCACAGGTGGAGGCCAACAGTCACCGGTCACAGGTGGAGGCCAATGTTCACCAGTCACAGGTGGAAGCCAAAGATCACCGGTCACAGGCGGAGGCCAACAGTCACTGTTCACAGGTGGAGGCGAACGTTCACCAGTCACAGGTGGAGGCTAAAGTTCACCAGTCACAGGCGGAGGCCAACAGTCACTAGTCACAGGTGGAGACCAAAGTTCACCAGTCACAGGTGGAGGCCAACAGTCACCGGTCACAGGTGGAGGACAACGTTCACCGGTCACAGGTGGAGGCCAACAGTCACCGGTCACAGGTGCAGGCCAACGTTCACCGGTCACAGGTGGAGGCCAACGTTCACCGGTCACAGGCGGAGGCCAACAGTCACTGGTCACAAGTGGAGGCCAACGTTCTCCGGTCACAGGTGGAGGCCAACGGTCACCGGTCACAGGCGGAGGCCAACAGTCACTGGTCACAGGTGGAGGCCAACGTTCGCCGGTCACAAGTGGAGGCCAATTTTCGCCGGTCACAGGTGGAGGCCAACGTTCTCCGGTCACAGGTGGAGGCCAACGGTCACCGGTCACAGGTGGAGGCCAACGTTCACCGGTCACAGGCGGAGGCCAACAGTCACTGGTCACAGGTGGAGGCCAAAGTTCACCAGTCACAGGTGAAGGCCAACAGTCACCGGTCACAGGTGGAGGACAACGTTCACCGGTCACAGGTGGAGGCCAACAGTCACCGGTCACAGGTGGAGGCCAACAGTCACCGGTCACAGGTGGAGGCCAACGTTCACCGGTCACAAGCGGAGGCCAACAGTCACTGGTCACAGGTGGAGGCCAACGTTCGCCGGTCACAGGTGGAGGCCAACGTTCGCCGGTCACAGGTGGAGGTCAACGTTCTCCGGTCACAGGTGGAGGCCAACGTTCTCCGGTCACAGGTGGAGGCCAACGTTCACCGGTCACAGGTGGAGGCCAACGTTCACCGGTCACAGGTGGAGGCCAACGTTCACCGGTCACAGGCGGAGGCCAACGTTCACCGGTCACAGGTGGAGGCCAACGTTCACCGGTCACAGGTGGAGGCCGACGTTCACCGGTCACAGGCGGAGGCCAACAGTCACCGGTCACAGGCGGAGGCCAACGTTCGCCGGTCACAAGTGGAGGCCAACGTTCTCCGGTCACAGGTGGAGGCCAATGTTCTCCGGTCACAGGTGGAGGCCAACGTTCACCGGTCACAGGTGGAGGCCAACGTTCACCGGTCACAGGCGGAGGCCAACGTTCACCGGTCACAGGTGGAGGCCAACGTTCACCGGTCACAGGCGGAGGCCAACAGTCACTGGTCACAGGTGGAGCCCAACGTTCGCCGGTCACAGGTGGAGGCCAACGTTCTCCGGTCACAGGTGGAGGCCAACGGTCACCGGTCACAGGTGGTGGCCAACGTTCGCCGGTCACAAGTGGAGGCCAACGTTTGCCGGTCACAGGCGGAGGCCAACAGTCACTGGTCACAGGTGGAGGCCAACATTCGCCGGTCACAAGTGGAGGCCAACAGTCACTAGTCACAGGTGGAGACCAAAGTTCACCAGTCACAGGTGGAGGCCAACAGTCACCGGTCACAGGTGGAGGACAACGTTCACCGGTCACAGGTGGAGGCCAACGTTCACCGGTCACAAGTGGAAGCCAACAGTCACCGGTCACAGGTGGAGGACAACGTTCACCGGTCACAGGTGGAGGCCAACAGTCACCGGTCACAGGTGGAGGCCAACGTTTACCGGTCACAGGTGGAGGCCAACGTTCACCGGTCACAGGTGGAGGCCAACGTTCACCGGTCACAGGTGGAGGCCAACGTTCACCGGTCACAGGCGGAGGCCAACAGTCACTGGTCACAGGTGGAGGCCAACGTTCGCCGGTCACAAGTGGAGGCCAACGTTCGCCGGTCACAGGTGGAGGCCAACGTTCAGCGGTCACAGGTGGAGGCCAACAGTCACTAGTCACAGGTGGAGGCCAACAGTCACTAGTCACAGGTGGAGGCCAACATTCACCGGTCACAGGAGGAGGCCAACATTCACCGGTCACAGGCGGAGGCCAACAGTCACTAGTCATCGGTCTCCACCTGTGACCAGTGAACGTTGGCCTCCACATGTGACTGACTGTAGTTTCCGACTGACTGTAGTTTCCAAAGATCACCGGTCACAGGTGGAGGCCTACGCCTGTGACCGGTGAATGTTGGCCTCCACCTGTGACCGGTGAACGTTGGCCTCCGCCTGTGACCGGTGACCGTTGGCCTCCACCTGTGACCAGTGAACGTTGGCCTCCGCCTGTGACCGGTGAATGTTGGCCTCCACCTGTGACCGGTGAACGTTGGCCTCCGCCTGTGACCGGTGACCGTTGGCCTCCACCTGTGACCAGTGAACGTTGGCCTCCGCCTGTGACCGGTGACCGTTGGCCTCCACCTGTGACTGGTGAACGTTGGCCTCCACCTGTGACCGGTGAACTTTGGCCTCCGCCTGTGACCGGTGAACGTTGGCCTCCGCCTGTGACCGGTGAATGTTGGCCTCCACCTGTGACCGGTGAACGTTGGCCTCCGCCTGTGACCGGTGACCGTTGGCCTCCACCTGTGACTGGTGAACGTTGGCCTCCACCTGTGACCGGTGAACGTTCGCCTCCACCTGTGACCGGTGAACGTTGGCCTCCGCCTGTGACCGGTGACCGTTGGCCTCCGCCTGTGACCGGTGAACTTTGGCCTCCGCCTGTGACCGGTGAACGTTGGCCTCCGCCTGTGACTAGTGACTGTTGGCCTCCACCTGTGACTAGTGACTGTTGGCCACCACCTGTGACCGGTGAATGTTGGCCTACGCCTGTGACCGGTGAATGTTGGCCTCCACCTGTGACCGGTGACCGTTGGCCTCCACCTGTGACCGGTGACCGTTGGCCTCCACCTGTGACCGGTGACCGTTGGCCTCCACCTGTGACTGGTGAACGTTGGCCTCCACCTGTGACCGGTGACCGTTGGCCTCCACCTGTGACCGGTGAATGTTGGCCTCCACCTGTGACCGGTGAATGTTGGCCTCCGCCTGTGAGCAGTGAACTTTGGCCAACAGTCACTGGTCACAGGCGGAGGCCAACACTCACCGGTCACAGATGAACTGGGCCAGATGTGACAGGATGGTTTGTGGTCTTAAACTGCAGCCTGCTGTAGCTAGGAGCTGCAGCACATAACCATGTTTAATAGCATGTTGACAGGATGCATAATGAAATGCAGTTAGCATCTAACCAGAAGTGCTTTTGTATTTATTTCACTGCAAAAACACTTCTGGTTAGATGCTAACTGCATTTCGTTTCCCTGTACTTTGACATGTGCAATGACAATAAAGTTGAATCTAATCTAATCTAATATGGGATCTAAAGCTGAGGTGAGACTCAACGACCATCTCTGCTCATCTTCTGTGACATGAACAGTAATCTGACACAAGTGGAGGCAGCTGGTCAGGATGTGTTTGTCACACTTCTGCTTTCCACTCATTTAAATAATCTGCCGTTTTCTGGTCACCATTATTCACGCTGACGCATCACAACACAATGTTGGTGCGTCACCTGAGTTCCCCCTGAGAACCTTCAAACCACATAAAGGTTTTTGTTGTGGAATAGATAACTAGATAAATGACTGAAACATCTGAGGGAGACTAAGAATAAACTTTAATAACAAGTTCTGGCAACAGCTGGAGTTTAGTGGATTAAACATCCATTTGCTTGTAAAGGGGTCACACCTTACACCTCAGAAGATCAATGAAGATCAACCACGAGCATCAGTGGTGCAACTGGTTTAACGGACGTGAAGCAAGAACATCACCCTCAACTTAGATAACAACTCATTAGAAATAGTTTTTTCCATTTCACCACAGGTTTACGCAACAGATGTTCTTATGTGCTGAAACTGGTCCTGATGCTGCTGAAGGAGCCTCACGCTGACTCTGTCTGAAATGTTTCAGAGATGTACGGGAACGAGGACGGCTCCGTCCCCGCCACCTTCGAGATCCTCTACATGATCGGCTGGAAGCCTCACGAGTCGCAGGTAAAAACACCTGAGCGTGGCCTCGTTCACCTTCAATGGAATAGTTTGTTGGCCGTAGTGAATAAAACGTCATTAACCCCAAAAGGGAAGCGTGACTGAGCTGATGACATCACACGCAGCGTTGGCAGGTAACTTGGGTGAAGGACAGTTGAATCTCCAGGTGCAGAGGTGCTCCTTCACAGTAGCATGTCCAGGATTACACCGTCTTCTACTGGACAACAGCAGGCTTTTAAAGGAAGACGGCGTTCTTTCAGTCCTTTGACCACGCAGATTGTTTCCCACGGCAACAACAAGTTGGCATTAGTCACATTAGCATTGTTAGCATTAGCATCAAGTAAAAAAAACCTGTACGTCCTCGTGTTGAGCACCAGGGATCGTGTTCCATGTTTCACACGGACTAACGGAGGCCAAGTGTAAACAAGGCGTTAAGGAGCGTTGCATCGCTCCTCCTTTAGCTTTAGCGCTCTGCTAGCAGTCTCTGTCTTTAAACGTACCAGACGGTGTTCTAGTTTTTAACCTCCAACTGAAGTGTCCTCTTTGCATGCTGTTAACCACAACGTCACATCGTTCCTCTTCTCCACCTTCAAAAACAGGAAGATATCTTTGAATCCCATTGGATTAGAGGTCTTCAGAACAACCCGAGGTTTCGACCCGACCCATGGTCTCGGGTCCATTCAGAAGACGTGACTCCGGGTTCGGGTCTGAATCGGTACAGTTAGTCTTGGTCCGGTCAGTGCTCTCTGACAGGTTGAGTCCGCATTAGGACTGGTAACAGGTAACAGGTAAAGATGTTGGCGGTGGCAGCTGTCACTGCCAAAAAAAAACAAAACAAAAACGTGGTGTGTTTGTCATAAAACACGACACGTCCTGACCGCTGTAGGCTATTAGCGTTAGCAGTTGCTACAATTAGCATCTGTATCCACAAAGAAAATAACGACGTGGATTTATTGTTGTTTATTGTTGTTTACATCACGTAGCCTATGTAGCAACTGAACCGGGTAGCAGAAGAGACAACTTTAGGTAAGAAAAGTCAAGTTTTATTTAACGCTAGACAACTTTTAACAGGAGCAACTATGGGCTGGATTGTCTCGGTTCTGTTCGGGTAACTCGGTTCAGCAGGGTTATAATAGTTTTGGATTTTCTATTAGTTTTAGTTTTTATTCAGTTTTTAGTTTAGTTTTTCCAAATTCAGTTAGTTTTAATTCGTTTTTTTTAGAGATGTTTTGCTAGTTTTTATTTGTTTTTTTAGTTTTAGTTTAGTTTTTATTAGTTTCAGTGTTAGTTTTAGTTTTATTTTGTAAATTAGGGCTGTAATTTTGGTTGGAGTGAAGCACTGAACTTTTTGAAGGCTATCGAATCACATAGTCATGTTTACATTCTGGTCTCAATAAACATATTTATCAATGCATCTTCCTGCTTGTGGTGTCCCTGCGTATTTACTGACCAGCAGCTATCTGGTCTCCATGGAAACAGTCCATTATAGTTGCTGTTTTCTCCCGTTCCTTCCCAACGCTGACTGGCCTGCAGCTGTAGCTTCTTTCCAGGGAGCTAGCTTAGGCTAGCTTATCCAGCTAGTCTTGGTTAGCCTTCTTTCCAGGGGGCTAGCTTAGGCTAGCTTATCCAGCTAGTCTTGGTTAGCCTTATGCGAGCTTTTCAAATGGACTTTTAGATTTGTGTTTTTTTTTTCCCCCTTGAGAAGTATTTCACACATTGTATCACCTGCTTCTACAACGAGGCACTTATTTTTATCGTTAACACAGTCATAGTCAAAGAAATCCCAAATAGGACTGTGCTGCTTTCTCCCAACTTTTGCTGCAGCCATCACTGCTTTTTTTTTTTCTTTTGCGGTTGTTGTTGTACGGCGGAGTGAAATTAATAGATTTCAAGCATTTATGAGGAAAAAAAATTACGAAAACAAAGGACGTTCTTGACATTATTATAGTTAATTTTAGTTTGTTTTATAAACACATAATAGTTTCAGTTAGTTATGGTTTTTTAAAAACTCGTTTTTATATTATTTCAGTTAACGAAAATGTTTTTTCCATTCTAGTTTTCGTTATTTCGTTCGTTTTCGTTAACTATAATAACCTTGCGCTTCAGTTCGGAAATTAAAGACTCGGGTCGGGTCGTGGTCAGGTTTCAGTACATCCGATAACATAAGACAAGGGTCAACGGTGTACTGGTCCCAGCGCTCCTTTTCATAGATGAGGAAACAAGGTTACCAAGAGGAAAGAGGAGGGAAGAATGGTATTCCTCACACTGGGTCCAGTACTGGGAACCAGTGTGAGATTACAAAAAAAACACCTCAGCACAATAATGGCAGACGTTAGTACAACAAACTCAGACATGGAAAGGGATGGGGGTCGAGGGGGGGATTCAAGAGTTTAACAGAAAACTGGACCTCTGACCTCCACTGTTTTTCTTTTCCAGGCCAAAGCAGCGAAGCGAGGATCAGCCACGGTGTCGTTTGGAGACCTGTCAAAGATCAGTCCACCGTCCGGTTCTGAGTCCTAGAGCTGCACATCTGTACTGGACTGATCACCACATCTGTACTGGACTGTGATGGGACTCTGGAGCTAAGCTGTGATGATGCATCACAGTGTTTCCTTTAACATGAAGTTCACATTTAGAAAAGTAAAAATAGTTTTGTTTTTGCCATGACTGTCTTCAGCTCTGTATCTGAGAATAAAGGCTTTCCTGGGCGTGGCTTGACTGTCGTCCTGAAATAGCGGTTTTATTTCCCCAAACCCCGTGATAACTTCCTCATCCACTGAAGGGACACTTTTTCTGCAGAGAGCGTCAGGGATGCTGCTTCTCCTCCCCGTCCTGGTTCTGGGCTCCTGTCTCGGTTCAGGTAACAAACCTGCTTCACCAGCTTCTCTTTTCATTCAAGCAGCTGTAAAGATGTGAAACTTCATTTGAAAAGTGGCTTCCTGCTTGTTTCCATCAAAAGCTCATGAATCTGTTAGTCCAGTGGTCCAGGTAGGAGATCAGAGATCATCGGGAATGTCGGGTCTGAGGTGACCATCCCTGAAGAATCCCAGATGTTGGTGGAGCTGCTTTGTTCTTGGCTGGATTCACTTGAAACATGTGGAGTTGAGGAACATTTAATATCAGCAGGACGTTTATTCCGTCTGTGTGCAGCAGAGCAGAGATGTTTGGTTGTAACTGGAGCTTCTGCCTGGAGATCTCAGAGCTCCACTGGTTTATGTTCTTACCAGGAGATCAGAAATGGACTCTGGCTCCGCGTTATTAACTGATTTGTAAACTAAAAAGACTTTAAAGTCTGTTCTGTGGGTAGCTGGTAGCCAGAAGGACGTTCTCAGTTCTCCTGGTTCTGCTCAGAACTCTGGCAGCAGCTGGAGGAGCTTCTCTAGATCTCGGGTCGACCCAGACCTGGTTCCAGATAACATGCACATCTCAGAAGTAAAGAGCAACTAAAAGGAAAGTAACTAAAGTGGCAGAAAGCCATGAACACTGGAGCCGCCAGAAATAGATCTACAGTTCCTTCTGAAAGTATGGAACTTTTCAACCTTTTGCCACATTTCAGGCTTCAAACATAAAGATATAAAATTTAAGTATTTTGTCAAGAATCAACAACAAGTGGGATACACTCGTGAAGTGGAACGAAATTTATCAGATATTTTAAACTTTTTTAACAAAAAACTGAAAAGTGGGGCGTGCAATATTATTGGGTCCCTTTACTTTCAGAGCAGCAAACTGACTCCAGAAGTTCAGTGAGGATCTCTGAATGATCCAATGTTGTCCTGAATGACTGATGATGATCAATAGAATCCACCTGTGTGGAATCAAGTCTCCGTATAAATGCACCTGCTCTGTGATAGTCTCAGGGTTCTGGTTAAAGCTCAGAGAGCATCATGAAGACCAAGGAACACACCAGGCAGGTCTGAGATACTGTTGTGGAGAAGTTTAAAGCTGGATGTGGATACAAAAAGATTTCCCAGCTTTAAACATCTCAAGGAGCACTGTGCAAACAATCAGACTGAAATGGAAGGAGTATCAGACCACTGCAGATCTACCAAGACCCGGCCGTCCCTCTAAACTTTCATCTGGAACAAGGAGAAGACTGATCAGAGATGCAGTCAAGAGGCCCATGATCACTCTGGATGAACTGATCTACAGCTGAGGTGGGAGAGTCTGTCCAGAGGACAACAATCAGTAGTACACTGCACAAATCTGGCCTTTATGGAAGAGTGGCAAGAAGAAAGACATTTCTTAAAGATATCCATAAAAAGTATGGTTTAAAGTTTGACACAAGCCACCTGGAGACACACCAAACATGTGGAAGAAGGAGTTCTGGTCAGATGAAACCAAAATAAAACTTTCTGACCACAATGGAAAACGATATGTTTGGAGTAAAAGCAACACAGCTCATCACCCTGAACACACCATCCCCACTGTCAAACATGGTGGTGGCAGCATCATGGTCTGGGCCTGCTTTTCTTCAGCAGGGACAGGGAAGATGGTTCAAACTGATGGGAAGATGGATGGAGCCAAATACAGGAGCATTCTGGGAGAAAACCTGTTGGAGTCTGTTAAAGACCTGAGACTGGGACGGAGATTTATCTTCCAACAGGACAATGATCCAAAACATGAAGACAAATCTACAATGGAACGGTTCACAAATAAACGTATCCAGGTGTTAGAACGGCCAAGTCAAAGTCCAGACCTGAATCCAGTCCAGAATCTGTGGAAAGAGCTGAAGACTGCTGTTCACAAACGCTCTCCATCCAACCTCACTGAGCTCCAGCTGTTTTACAGGAAGAATGGACCAGAATTTAGTCTCTGGATGTGTTAAACTGATAGAGACAAACCCCAAGAGGCTGGCAGCTGGAACTGCAGCAGGAGGGGGCGCTGCAGAGTATTAATGCAAGGGGGCCCAATAATACTGCACACCCCACTTTTACAGTTTTTTATCTGTTAAAAAAGTTCAAAATATCCAATAAATTTCGTTCCACTTCACAATTGTGTCTTGCTTGTTGTTGATTCTTGACAAAAATTCTTAGTGTTATATCTTTATGTTTGAAGCCTGAAATGTGGCAAAAGGTTGAAAATTTCAAGGGGCCGAATACTTTCAGAAGGACCTGTATGTGTGATGGTGTCTCTGCTTTTCCTGTTGACATCATCAGGTGGTTCCTTCAGCTCACAGGAGCAGCTGGTCGCTACCGTTGGACTCTAACTATGACTTGTAGGTTGAAGTGGAAACATTCATCAGACGTGTTTAACTTCCAGCTGCTTCTGTACTTGCAGAGACTCCTCAGCAGATGGCGCCGCTGGACTCCATCGCCGTTCTTCCCTGTCCTCATGGAGCTGGAGATGTCACCTGGAGCAGAGTCATCAACGGTGAAAGAGTGACCCTCGCCACCGTCAGAGATGATCTGGAACGGAAGCTTAGCGACCGCTACGGATCCCTGGCCAACGGTGCTCTGGTTATCATGAAGGTTCAGCAGTCCGATGAGACGATGTACCTGTGCAACGGTAAAAGAACCGTCTACCTGAGAGTGAACACAGGTCCCAACAATGTGACTCCATCAGGAGACAAGCCCATCTCACCAGGAAGTGACGACCTGAACGGTGACCTCGAACTGGACCAGGAGGATGGAGCTGCAGACGCCCAACAACCTTCAGACTGGTGGAAAATCCCCGTTGGCGTGGTCACCGGAGCCTCAGTGATGCTTCTCTTCATCTTCACCCTGAGACGTTGCTCTGCAGAGAGAGCAGAGAGGACGAGCAGCGGCGACCAGGAGACGGTTTATGAGGAAATCAACCACGCCAGCGTGCAGCCTCGAGCAGACTCCGAGGTCCAGAGCTCGCACTACTGGTCAGCCATCGTAGATCCGTCAAACACCTCCACGCTGACCAGTCCCAACCTGCACAGCACTGTGAACAAGCTGAAAGCTGACAGGCGCAGCAGCTTGGACAGCATCTACTTTCTCGCCCAAAACCCGAGCCTGGACGCGTCCTCGTAGCAGCCTTCAATCCACCAGGGGAGTACTCTCCAGACAGTCCCAGAAGGTCTGGACTGAACCAGGCTAGACAGCTGAAATAATGACTTACACCTGGATATAGGCCAAAAAAGCTCTGTCGTTTTAGTCTTAGTAAAATACAGTATTGATCAGGACTGAAATGAAAACGCAAAAATGTTCATTCTTTCTGTTTCCAGACCTGATGGTGAATGGAATAAAAAAATCACATCTCTGCAAGTTTTCCTTCTATGAGGCCACCAGAAAGCCTCTCCTGGTCGCACCAGGAGGAGGCTTCAGATCAAGACTTGTCCTGGTTTGCAGTCCAGCACAGCTGCAGAGTTCAGACCAGACGAGATGAACCAGCACTGGAGTCTCACATTTCCAGTGTATCAGGATGGTTTTCATTCGGCTCTGATCAGAGACGACTGCAGACTCAGACACCAAGGCCCCGATCGTGCACCTCCCGCTAGCCGCTACCTGCAAATTGCGGGTTTAGGAACCTCCGCTAAGCGCTAAAGAAATCTGCCGCTTCCCTAAAGCCGCTACCTGCCATGCCGACTCCCTTACTCACATTGTAGGTGCGGCAATGGGCGTGTCTTTTGCGCTTTCCGCAAACTCGATATCTTGCGATCGCGGGTTTAGGACACTCCATAGCGGGTTGTGGGTAGCGGGTACCGCAACCTGCTCTTAAAAGGAATGGCTACTGACGCACTGACTGGTTTAACAGGTGGAACACCCTAACCACTCCTATGGATAAATATAGCGGTTAGCGCAGGTAAGATCGTGGGTTTAGGGAGGTGGAAGATTACGTTCTTTGCGGGGGAACGCCCCTCCCGCTACCCGCTATCCCTAAACGGCAGCTTTAGGAGGTTTGGCGGAAGATCGGGCCCCAAGTCTGCCTCTGATGATTAGTTGATTAGTTTTAAATTTTTTAACAGGCTTGTGGATTTCTCTGTGATGACGCTGATCCGGCTGTCACAGATGATTATCAGGGCTATTGCTTGGTTTTGTAAAGTAATAAAAGTAAAACCAGTGGTTGAACTCTCTGTTATGGTGGAACTGGCACCTTGAGGTCTAAAGGTCACCAGGACCTGTTTTCCAGCGTACTCTGGACAACAGGTCCGGTGACCTTTAGACCTCAAGGTGCCAGTTCCACCAAAACACTGCCACCCTGTGAAATAATCCCTTTATGAGTAAAGACCTGAGAACAAGAGTTGGAAAACATACAGTCATGGAAAAAATTATTAGACCACCCTTGTTTTCTTCAGTTTCTTGTTCATTTTAATGCCTGGTACAACTAAAGGTACATTTGTTTGGACAAACATAACTATAACCACAAAGATTGCTCATAAGAGTTTTATTTAAGAGCTGATATCTTGGGGGGCGCTGCTGAGCAGTTAATGGAGTAGGACATGCTTTTGGAGGCTCCTTCCGATTTTGATTTAAATTGATATTCTACGGCGCATTTCGGTCACATACTTAGTCTAACTACGGCGACAGGCTGCTTCCCGTTTGATACCCAGTATTAAAAATACCAGTGGTACAATTACTACAGACCCTGTCGAAATTAATGCTACTTTTAAATCATTTTACTCCTCATTGTACAAAGCTGATTCTCCTAAAGACAATACTCGAATGAATGAATTTCTTCATAATCTTTCTAATCCGGTGATTGATTCTAATATTGCCGAACAATTGGACTCCCCTCTCTCTCTTGAGGAAGTATCTAATTCAATTACAGCTATGCAATCCAATAAAGCCCCTGGCCCTGAAGGGTTCCCGATTGAATTTTTTAAAACATTTATTGGAAAAGTGGCACCACTACTCTTATCCGTTTTCAACGAATCCTTGGAATCTGGTTCTTTACCACCAACTCTGACACAAGCCACTATAGCTCTCCTTCTTAATCAATTGCATCTCGGTTAGAGAACGTGCTCCCCTCTATCATTCAAGTATTCAGCTGAACTTCCTGAGATTGTGATTTCATTAGATGCTGAAAAAGCCTTTGATCGGGTAGAGTGGGGATACCTGTTTGCAGTTTTGACGAAATTTGGATTCGGTGATAAATGTATTTCTTGGATTCGCCTTCTCTATTCATTCCCTAAAGCTAGTGTCCATACCAATGACATTTACTCTGATTATTTTGCCTTGAGTCGCGGATGTCGTCAGGGCTGTCCTCTGTCACCTTTGCTCTTTGCCATCGCTATTGAGCCTTTATCTATTATATTAAGGTCCTCGCCTTCATTTAGAGGAATCGTCCGAAATGGAATTGAATACAAATTATCATTATATGCTGATGATTTGTTATTGTATGTAACTGATCCTGCAATTTCTATCCCTGCTGTTTTAAGTATTCTGGAGAATTTTAGTTCCTTTTCTGGTTACAAATTGAATCTGGAGAAAAGTGAATGTGTCCTCCAACAGAAAGACTTACCCTTTCATTTTAGTCTGTCGGGGTTTAAATACCTAGGTATAAATGTGACGCGTTCAATATCTAACCTTGCATCAGCTAACTTCACTCCTCTCATCTCAAAGATAACATTGGATACTCAAAGGTGAGGTAACCTTCCCCTTTCATTAATTGGCAGGATCAGTGTTGTCAAAATGAATATTTTGCCAAAATTTCTTTTCTTATTTCAGTCGATTCCTCTTTTTTTTTACCAAAACACTTTTTTGTTTCTCTGGATAAAATAATTTCTTCTTTTATTTGGGCTGGGAAGTCACCAAGGGTTCGTAAATCTTTATTTCAGAGATGCAGACTAAGTGGTGGACTTGCATTACCCAGTTTTCAATCTTACTACTGGGCTGCTCACATCCATAAACTTTGTTACTGGTTACAGTCTCCTGAAACCTGCTGGTGTAAATTAGAACTATCGTCTTGTAGGGGATCCTCTATAGCGGCTTTACTTTATTCTTCTTTACCTACAAAACTCTCTTTATACACTGATAACCAAGTAGTTCTTAATACATTAAAGATCTGGTATCAATTTAGACGTCACTTTAAATTCATAGCTATATCTTCTTTGGGTCCTTTAAACAACAACCACTTGTTCCCTTCATCACTTTTGGACTCAACGTTCTCCATCTGGTACGACAAGGGTATCAAACAATTCAAACATTTATATGTAGATGGGGTCTTTGATAGCTTTGCTAATTTGTCATCTAATTATGGCCTCCCTATTACTCATTTATTCCGCTATTTTCAAATTCGTAATTTTGCTTCTAAATCTTTCCCTAATTTTCCCTCTGTACCTCCAGAGCAACCTTGGGAGAGCTTGCTTTCACGTACTCCAGATCAGAGAGGAATGATTTCAAATATATATAACTTCATTCTGGCATTAAACAGTCAGTCAAATGACAAGATTAAGAATGCATGGGAAAGGGAACTGGGAACTCAGTTAACAGAGGAGGTCTGGGAATGCACGGTAGGTAGAATACAGTCTACTACTTCTTGTGCTCGTCTTGGACTTATCCAATTTAAAGTTCTACACAGGGTCCATTGTCAAGACTTTCTGAAATATATCCAGAAGTAGAAGACACATGTGATAAGTGCCATGGCTCTCCCTGTCACCTTAGCCGTATGTTTTTTACTTGCCCCGAGCTCAGTTGTTTTTGGTCCGGCTATTTTTCCATCATGTCCACTGTTCTCGGAGTGAATCTGCAGGTTTGCCCGTTGATCGCCATCTTTGGGATTCCTGATGCCTCACTTGCACTAAATTCTTCACAAACGGATATAATATCTTATACATCATTACTAGCAAGACGTTTATTATTGTTGCATTGTAAATCTGCCAAATATCCTTCCATTTCCCTGTGGCTTAAAGACACCATGTTTTTCTTAACACTGGAGAAAATTAAGTTTACAATGAGAGGATGCACCGAGAAGTTTTTTGACTAATGGCAACCCTTTATTTCTTATTTTAGAAATTTAGAAGTACTCCCCAGCTGAGTGTACCTGTTTTTTGTTGTATTTCGGAATGCATGGATAAACAGTATTATTTGTTGTCATGATTAGCCGTGGACGGGGTGGGTGGGGTGGGAGGGCAGGAGGGTAGTTTGTTCGGGGAAAAAAAAAATTTAAAAATGTAAATTGTGATTCAGTGACTGATTTTGTCTGATGTTCTTTTTCAATAAAAATATTTATTTAAAAAAAAAAGAGCTGATATCTTACCATTTTCCATGGTTTTCTTGATTATAACCTAAATCACTTAAGTTTTTACATCAATAGCTATGGCGTTGTACTGCCAAAAACACTGCTTTTATGCATTCAGTGTTTTCTTTTCTGTCTGTTTTAGTCACATGATGACGTTTAGTGGTACCAGGTATTAAAATGAACAAGAAAGTAAAGAAAAAATGGTGGTCTAATAATTTTTCCATGACTGTATGTGTTAAAAGTAAATAAGTTGGTTCCATGTAAGTGGAGAAAAGGAGGAGGGCGAGGACGGAGCCCTGGAGTTCTCCTCAGTCAAGATCCATCTCAAAGATGTGTGGTTCTAAAGCTGAGGTGACGACGCTCAAATATGCGTCAACGTCAACGCAGATTTCTCTCTGGTTCTTTGTTTCCCGGAAGGACGACACTATAATGTTAAGGTCTTAGTTGTATCTCCTCCGCCAGGTTTTTGGGAACTGAGTTTGTATCCGACACAAAGATGTCATGTGACAATGGTAGTACTGGGTCGCAGAACTGGCTCATGACAGTCAGGACTGTCCATGTTTCCTGTGTCCACTGTTCCTGTTTCAGGTAGCTCAGAGGGTTCAGCAGGTGGTCCAGGGTCTACAGTCCTGCAGAGGTCACAGGTTCAGAGAAAAAAAAAACCTTTTAACCTGAGTATTTGGTGTTTTCCACTTGAACAAAGAGACCAAACATGAAGATGAGACAGTTGTAAAGAGGTCAGGCGTCACCCTGTCTTTCCTTTAACAGGAAGTTCACTTTGATATAAAAAAAAAGGGGATGTCATTGTGAAATGATTAGTCAGAAGTGATGCCATGAGGCAACCATCATGGTTACGTTGTGGGGTCGGTGACAGGAAACCAGCTCCAGCTGCCGTTGATCGCCAGGCCGAAACGGACGTTTCTCACCTGTTAACCTCCTCTGCCGTCGAAGAAACCACGTTTTCAGCAGAGATGCTGCTTCTCCTGTCCGTTCTTCTGGCTCCAGGCTTCTGCCACAGCTCAGGTAGGCTTCCTCTCTGCATTCACGGACCTGTAAAGATGTGGGTGTCTGCTGTTGTGTAGCGTTTCCTCTTGGACCTGTTTCCAGTTTTCTGTGACTGACGACTGTTTTCACACCAAACTAGGACCGGGACACAAAGTACGGTTTCTTTAGTGATTGTTTCCTCTCCTTGTTTCCTGCGTTATCTGTCTCCTGTCTCCTCGTCCCATCTGTTCTGGTGGTTTTCACCTGCGTCTGGTCCCATGCCCTCCTTGCTGGTCCTGGTCCTGGTCCTGTTTCCCACCTTGTGTACTGCCCTGTCCTTCATTTGGAGATCCTGCACCTTTTGAAGCTTGGATTATCATTGTTGGACGTTCCTGCATCTGGGTCCAGGTCCAGAACCATGGCCGGGTAAAGGAGTCTGGTTATTTAATGATCTTAAGAGCGTTGATGATGTGGGGAATCTTCAGACATGAACAAGTCCACAGCTGGGAACCATCCTTAGGGTTAGGGTTTACCCTAAGGGAACATCTAAGACCTGCTGTTAGGGTGGGGGGTGCACACGGTGTGTTTCTGGGTTTTGTGAGGGTCTCGTCTCGTCTCGTCTCATCTCGTCTCGTCTCGTCTCGTCTGTCCTGAGTCTCTTGTTTCCTGTATTACTTTGAAAGTCTGTCTTGTCTTCACTGTGTTCTGGTT
Organism: Hirundichthys speculiger; assembly: GCA_018398805.1. Classification (NCBI taxonomy): domain Eukaryota; kingdom Metazoa; phylum Chordata; class Actinopteri; order Beloniformes; family Exocoetidae; genus Hirundichthys; species Hirundichthys speculiger. The sequence goes on along the minus strand of JAGFBZ010000433.1, from coordinate 203,318 downwards.
TCTTCCTCCCCTGCATCATCCTGATTGTTCCCATCTGTCTCTTGTTTGTCCCTCTGTCTATTTGAGTCTGGTCTTTCCCGTCTCTGTTGCTGGATCTCCAGATGTCTCCGACCTTCTCCCTACCCTGTTTTTTCTTGGATATCAAGTCAAGGTTGGACTTTTGTTATTTTGTAAATCAATCACATTGACTGGAAACTCCTGTGTTTGGGTCGTCCACACAACTCATCACATGACACTTGCAGGACACCGGATTTTTCCACCCCTGGTCTATGCAAATAAGTAAGTTGACCTGGGAAAGAATCATCAGAGATGTTTAACTTCCAGCTGCTTCTGTACTTACAGAGACCCGTCTGCAGTCGGCGCCGCTGGACACCGACGCCATTCTTACCTGTCCTCAGGTAGCTGAAAACATCACCTGGAGGCAGAGTCATCAGCGGTGAAAGAGTGACTCTCGTCACCATCAGAGACGGTCCGGAACAGAAGCTTAGCGAGCGTTACGGCGTCCTGGCCAACGGTGCTCTGGTTATCAGGAAGGTTCAGGAGTCCGATGAGACGGTGTACTGGTGCAACGACAAACCAGTGGTCTACCTGAGAGTCACCTCTGGGTCACACAAGGGGTTTACCAAGGCTCCCCAGGGAGACCAGTCATGGGTCACTCCAGGAAGAGACAGCCTGAAACCAGACCAGCCTCTAGTCTGGTGGAAAGTCCTCATCAGGGCGGCCACGGCGGCTTCTGTGATACTTCTGTCCATCTTCATCCTGAGACACTGCTTGACAAAGAGAGCAGAGGAGACGAGCAGCGGCGACCAGCCGGGTCTTGTGACGGTTTACGAGGAAACTCACTTTCAGATCTCAGAGAGGGTCTGAGGTCGAGGGTCCGTCCTGCTGGTCGTTGAGGCTTCAGACAAGTCCAACCAGAACCTGGACGGCATCGTGAACAAGCTGAGAGCTGAAAGACTAAATGCTGCACTATCAAGAAAAAAATCACATTACAATAGCAGGACATTAAGTTGCAGTTATTTTAGGATTCTCTAAATTTAATTTAAAAAAAAAGTGTCAATACTGCAAAATTCTGTTTTAGGGCAAAAAGCTAAGAATGTTGAAAAGGATTTCGTACATTTCTATGACAGAATGCTGCAATTTTATAACAAAGGTCTTGCAAAATGTGACTTTTTTATGATGGTCATCTCTCATGAGCATCTCTGTGATAATTATGGTTGTAGAAATAAAAGACTGGTTTTAAATATGGTGGACATGGTGTGATGTCACAGTATATCATAAATGTCATGTGACTGAGTGGACTAAACTGTGTTGCCAGATTGGGCGGTTTTCTGCCCAACTGGGCTACTTTGAATAACAGCAGGCGGGAAAACACGTTGGGCAGGTGGATGAAATTTGGGTGAGGGTTGGAACAAAGATCTACCAGGAAACAGAGTCTCAGCTCTCTCTGAACCACAACAGACCGGTACAGAGTCACCACCACAGCAGACGCTGCACCGATCCATCTGGAGATCTGCTGCTCCTTTCTCCATCACTGGTGAACAAGACCCAGAGATACTGAAACTCCTCCACTGGAGGCAGAACCTCACTCCCAACCTGGAGAAGACCTTCTACCCTTTTCAGACTGAGGACCATGGTCTCAGATCTGGAGGTGCTGGTTCTCATCCCTGCTGTGAACCGCTCCAGTGAGAGCTGAAGGTCTCCACCTGATGGTCCCAACAGGACCAGGTCCTCCTCCAACAGCAGAGATGAAATCCTGACACCACTGAACTGGAACCCCTCTGCTCCTTGGCTGCTCCTAGAAATTCTGTCCATTAACGTGATGAACAGAACCAGAGACAAAGATCAGCCCTGATGGAGTCCAGCTCTCACTGGAAACCAGTCTGACTACAACCATCAATGTGGACCAGACTCTGGCTCTGTTTGTTCAGGGACTGGACAGCCGTAACAATGGGCCCAGGACCCCAGACTCCTGGAGGACCCCCCACAGGACCCCAGACTCCTGGATTAACCCCCACAGGACCCCAGACTCCTGGATTACCCCCTACAGGACCCCAGACTCCTGGAGGACCCCCCCACAGGACCTCAGACTCCTGGATTACCCCCTACAGGACCCCAGACTCCTGGAGGACCCCCCCACAGGACCTCAGACTCCTGGATTACCCCCCACAGGACCCCAGACTCCTGGAGGACCCCCCCCACAGGACCTCAGACTCCTGGATTACCCCCCACAGGACCCAGACTCCTGGAGGACCCCCCCCACAGGACCTCAGACTCCTGGATTACCCCCTACAGGACCCCAGACTCCTGGAGGACCCCCCCCCCCCCCCCCACAGGACCCCCAGACTCCTGGAGGACCCCCCCCACAGGACCTCAGACTCCTGGATTACCCCCACAGGACCCCAGACTCCTGGATTACCCCCTACAGGACCCCAGACTCCTGGAGGACCCCCCACAGGACCTCAGACTCCTGGATTACCCCCCACAGGACCTCAGACTCCTGGATTACCCCCTACAGGACCCCAGACTCCTGGAGGACCCCCCCACAGGACCTCAGACTCCTGGATTACCCCCCACAGGACCCCAGACTCCTGGAGGGCCCCCCCACAGGACCTCAGACTCCTGGATTACCCCCCACAGGACCCCAGACTCCTGGAGGACCCCCCCCCACAGGACCTCAGACTCCTGGATTTACCCCCTACAGGACCCCAGACTCCTCCTGGAGGACCCCCCCCCCCCCCCCCCCCCACAGGACCCCAGACTCCTGGAGGACCCCCCCCACAGGACCTCAGACTCCTGGATTACCCCCCACAGGACCTCAGACTCCTGGATTACCCCCTACAGGACCTCAGACTCCTGGATTACCCCCTACAGGACCCCAGACTCCTGGAGGACCCCCCCCCACAGGACCTCAGACTCCTGGAGGACCCCCCACAGGACCCCAGACTCCTGGAGGACCCCCCACAGGACCCCCTGAAGGACACGATCAGATGTCTTCTCCAAGTCCACAGAACACATGTGGACTGGTTGGGTAAATTCCCATGATTCCTCCAGGACCCTAGTGAGGGTCTACAGCTGGTCCAGTGGTCCAGAACCAGGACTGAACCCACATTGTTCCTCCTGGATCTGAGATTCAACAATTGATGGGACTCTGTTCTCCAGCAGACCTGCATAGACCTGACCAGGGAGGCTGAGGAGTCTGGTTCTCCTGGAAATGGAACACACCCTCCGGTCCTGCTTCTTAAAAAGGGAAACCACCACCCTGGTCTGCAGGTCCAGAGGTACTGGTCCTGATGTCACCACTCTGGTTCAGATCAGAGAGGCCGTTCCTCCCCATCACCCCCCTCCAGGTACCACTGTCATTGACCACAGATCATTGAAGTCCTCCAGCAGAATAAAGGAGTTCCCATTAGGGGGACTTTCCAGCACCCCCACCAAGGACTCCAGAAGGCTGGGTACTCTGAACTGTCATTCATAAACACAGGTGTCAGTCAGAGCCCCTCCCCCGACCTGAAGGAGCAGGGAAGCGACCCTCTCATCTACTGGAGGAAACCCTAACGTCCAGGCTCCAAGCTGGGGGGCTATAAGACCCCACCAGCCGTCCCCTCTCACCCTGGACAACTCCAGAGGAGAATCAGGTCCAGCCTCTCTGGAGGAGACTGGTTCCAGAGTCCAGGCTGTGTGTTGAGGTGAGTCTGATCTAGCTGGTACCTCTGAACCTCAGAACCAGCTCAGGCTCCTCCCCCACCAGAGAGGTGACGTTCAGGTCCCAGTAGACAGTTTAGTCAGTCGGGGGTCGGCAGATCAAGGCCCAAAACACATCACACCTGACAACTATGACCCTCCCTGCAGGTGGTGGACCCACGGGGAGGAGAACCCAGGTAACCCGTTCAGGCTGGGTCCAGCTGGGCCCCATGGGTGAAGGCCCGGCCACCAGGTGCTCCTGAACGAGCCCCTCCCCCAGACCTGGATCCAGGGTGGAGCCCCTCCCCCAGACCTGGATCCAGGGTGGAGCCCCTCCCCCTAAGGACGCTGCTCTGATCCGTCGCTGAGTCGTTGTGGGCAAAGATTTGGTTGATTTACTGCGCTCTTTGTTGGTTGCAGCGGGATGTCATGGGTGTCTGGCAACATCATAGTCTGGGCTGGTTTTTTTTTTTTTTTTTTTTTTTTTTTTGTTGATTGGGTGGGTTTTAAGCTTTGATTTGGCTGGAAACTGCCAATCAGATCTGGCAACACCGCCCCTAAAGCATCCCTGCACAGGCCCCTAAAAAGGCAAGGCCAGTTTATTAGAGAGCACATTAGTGTACAAGACAATTCAACGTGCTTCACATAAAACATTAGAAGAATTACAGAGCATTAAAGAGTACTTTAAAAACAGGAAAGAAATGAAATAAAATTAAATATTAAAACCCTCATAGAAGGTTGGATAAAAAACAAAGTTAATCAACAGTTGTTTTTGAATAAAAAAGAATGAAGAGTGTGGATCAAATTCAAGAAATAAAAGTTAATTATTTTTGATAAAAGGTGGCAAATAGAAAAGTTTTTAACCTTGATTTAAAACTGCTGAGAGTGTCAGCAGACCTGCAGGTTTCTGGGAGTTTGTTCCACATTTGAGGAGCATAAAAACTGAACGCTGCCTCTCCGTGTTTAGTTCTGACTCTGGAACAGAAAGTAGACTTGAACCTGATGACCTGAGGGATCTGGTGGGTTCAGAACCAACCAGAAGACCCTGAATGTATTTTGGCCCTAAACCAGGGGTCTTCAACCTTTTTTAGCCCAGGGACCCCTTGGATGAGAGAAAAACAGAGCAGGGACCCCTGCTTGTAATTCTTCCCCCCCCCCCGTTTTTTTTTTAAGTGTCACATTTTAAGCCTGGCTTATAATAACTTTTAGCTGTATTTTATTCTGCTTATTTCACCTTATTAACCAATTCCTGACTGGGTTTTTAGCCTACATGTGTTTATGGTTGATAAAACTTTCATGCATATCATTATTATTATTATTATTATTATTATTATTATTTTATTTATTTATTTATTTTTTAGTTGGTATGAGACAATATTTTTTATTATTGTTATTTTCCAACAATGAAACGTTTAACTTCAGGCAGTTGTATATTTAGAACTGCCTGTATGGTGTATATATATATATATATATATATATATATATATATATATATATATATATATAATTTTTTTTTTTTTTTTTTTTTTACTCTCAAATTATTTTGGTTAAAATTGCCTTTATTTCTTATTAAGTTGGAGGACCCCCTACAGTACCTCCACGGCCCCCCAGGGGTCGCGGACCCCCGGTTGAAGACCACTGCCCTAAACCATTCAGTGCTTTGTAAACTAACAGCAGGATTTTGAAGTCAATTCTTTGACAAACAGGAAGCCAGTGTAAAGATCTGAGGACTGGAGCTATATGATCCAGTTTTCTGGTGTTAGTGAGGACTGGAGTTATATGATCCAGTTTCCTGGTGTTAGTGAGGACTGGAGTTATATGATCCAGTTTCCTGGTGTTGGTGAAGACTGGAGTTATATGATCCAGTTTCCTGGTGTTAGTGAGGACTGGAGTTATATGATCCAGTTTCCTGGTGTTCAGTGAGGACTGGAGTTATATGATCCAGTTTCCTGGTGTTAGTGAGGACTGGAGTTATATGATCCAGTTTCCTGGTGTTAGTGAGGACTGGAGTTATAGGATCCAGTTTCCTGGTGTTGGTGAGGACTGGAGTTATATGATCCAGTTTCCTGGTGTTGGTGAGGACTGGAGTTATATGATCCAGTTTCCTGGTGTTGGTGAGGACTGGAGTTATATGATCCAGTTTCCTGGTGTTAGTGAGGACTGGAGTTATATGATCCAGTTTACTGGTGTTGGTGAGGACTGGAGTTATATGATCCAGTTTCCTGGTGTCAGTGAGGACTGGAGTTATATGATCCAGTTTCCTGGTGTTAGTGGGGACTGGAGTTATATGATCCAGTTTCCTGGTGTTAGCGAGGACTGGAGTTATATGATCCAGTTTACTGGTGTTAGTGAGGACTGGAGTTATATGATCCAGTTTACTGGTGTTAGTGAGGACTGGAGTTACATGATCCAGTTTCCTGGTGTCAGTAAGGACTGGAGTTATATGATCCAGTTTCCTGGTGTTAGTGAGGACTGGAGTTATATGATCCAGTTTCCTGGTGTCAGTAAGGACTGGAGTTATATGATCCAGTTTCCTGGTGTTAGTGAGGACTGGAGCAGCAGGTTCTGGACTAACTGCAGCTGTCTGATGGTCTTTTTAGGGAGACCTGTCAGGACAGCGTTACAGTAGTCTAGTCTACTGAAGATAAATTCAAGGACAAGTTTTTCTAAATCCTAAAGAGACATCAGTCCTTTAATCCTCCAGATCAGCGATTCTCAAAGTGTGGGCCGTGGCCCCCTGGTGGGCCGTTGTGGTACTGCAGGTGGGCCGTGAGAGGTTACTAAAATTAAACAAATATGTTTTAAATTCTCGATCTTTTTTAAATATGTTTTTAATTCATTAAAAATATTCATGACATGAATAAAAAAACATTAAGAAGTAACAAAGCAAACCAGTTAAGTGTTATTCTACTATCATCTTAACTTAATATGACAAATGTCACCTATTTGTTGACCCTTTACATTAATATCGGATCATGGTTCCTAGTCCTGTATGTTGATCACAGTTGTGATTAAAAGTTTCGGTGGGCTGTGGAGATTTTTCACATTTCAAATTGAGCCTTGGTATTCTGTAGTTTGGGAATGGCTGCTCCAGATGTTCTTTAAGTGATAACTTCACAACTGTCTTAATGTGACTACTAAAGTTTAGGTCTGAGTCCATGACTACACCCAGATTTCTGGCTTTGTTGATGGTTTCTAATTTAGCTGTTTGAAGCTGGGAGATTATTTTTAATCTTTCTTCTTTTTCAGATTTGTCTTCATAAAGCCACAAAACGCCATAAACAGCCCTGCCAGTTGAAATAACGGTTTCTCTGAGGCGCAGCGCCATTTCTGACCCTTCGGGCTTGCCATAGTCACGTGACCGCGTTGCTATGACAGCATCTCCCGGTCATGTCTGTGTGAACGCGGCTGAGCTGCAGATCCGGTTTACGGTGTCGAGCGGTTATTGTTTACATGATAAACCGATGACCGACTGAGTCGTGGGTCGTAGTTAGCCTGTTAGCACTAGCCGGTTAGCGGTCCTCCGACGGGGCTGAACGGCTCTGAGCGTCGGTATGTTTCCACCCAAGACCGACAGACGGACCGGGGGGACCCGCTCCGGGGACGGTGGACCCGCCGGGCGGCTGTCCCAGAAACAGGTCAGAACCGACGCGGACCGGAGCGAGCGCGAGCCCCGCCAACCCGAGTCCCGGTGTCGCGGCGAGAAGCGCGTCCCCGACCGCGGGAGCGCGCACGCCTCCAACATTGTTTATCAGTTTAGTTCTGCGTTTTTAGTGATTAAAGATGATTAAAGTCTATGGGTGGGTCGAACCTCTGAAACTGGAGACTGCTGTTCTGGACCAGTCTTTAATCTCGTTTGTGTCTCCTCTAGAGTTGTATTTATGAGACAACTGAGGACATGAAGACAGCAGCTTCTATCAGGAACGTACCATTGGTGTCCAGTAGAGGAGGGGGGTTCTAGCAGTGGAACGTTCCACTACCAGTCCGGTCCAGTAGTTAAACTGGGAACCAGAGCAGATTATAGAGGTTCCTTGGTTCCTCTGTTCTCCCTTTGGTGGAGCTGGAGCTCCTCTGCTCCTCTAGTTGTTCCCATCACTAGCTCTGGTTGAGTACACCCCCTGTCTGGTTCAGGACAGGTGTGTCCTGAACCAGACAGGTGAACAGATCTGTGGTGACTCATTGATCTGCTGCTGGAGAGGAACAGCTCTGAGAACTCCAGACCTCTGACTGGAATTCTACCTGTCTGTTTCTAGAACACACCTGTACACCTGCTGCTGCTGCTGTAGACACCTGTACACTGCTGCTGCTGCTGCTGCTGCTGACTGCAGCACCTGTACACCTGCTGCTGCTGCTGCTGCTGCTGTAGACACCTGTACACCTGCTGCTGCTGCTGCTGCTGCTGTACACCATGCTGCTGCTGTGCCTGCAGACACTGTACACTGCTGCTGCTGCTGCTGCTGCTGCTGTAGACACCTGTACACCTGCTGCTGCTGCTGCTGCAGACACCTGTACACCTGCTGCTGCTGCTGCTGCTGCTGTAGACACCTGTACACCCTGCTGCTGCTGCTGCTGCTGCTGTAGACACCTGTACACCTGCTGCTGCTGCTGTAGACACCTGTACACTGCTGCTGCTGCTGCTGCAGACACCTGTACACCTGCTGCTGCTGCTGCTGCTGCAGACACCTGTACACCTGCTGCTGCTGCTGTCAGACACCTGTACACCTGCTGCTGCTGCTGCTGCTGCTAGACACCTGTACACTGCTGCTGCTGCTGCTGCTGCACACCTGTACACCTGCTGCTGCTGCTGCTGCTGCTGCTGCAGACACCTGTACACCCTGCTGCTGCTGCTGCAGACACCTGTACACCTGCTGCTGCTGCTGCAGACACCTGTACACCTGCTGCTGCTGCTGCTAGACACCTGTACACCTGCTGCTGCTGCAGACCTGTACACTGCTGCTGCTGCTGCTGCTGCAGACACCTGTACACCTGCTGCTGCTGCTGCTGCAGACACCTGTACACTGCTGCTGCTGCTGCTGCTGCTGTAGACACCTGTACACCTGCTGCTGCTGCTGCTGCTGCTGCTGCAGACACCTGTACACCTGCTGCTGCTGCTGCTGCAGACACCTGTACACCTGCTGCTGCTGCTGCTGCTGTAGACACCTGTACACCTGCTGCTGCTGCTGCTGCTGCAGACACCTGTACACCTGCTGCTGCTGCTGCAGACACCTGTACCCTGCTGCTGCTGCTGCTGCTGTAGACACCTGTACACCTGCTGCTGCTGCCAGACACCTGTACACTGCTGCTGCTGCAGACAGTACACTGCTGTGCAGACACTGCTGCTGCTTCTGCTGCAGACACCTGTACACTGCTGCTGCTGCAGACACCTGTACACCTGCTGCTGCTGCAGACACCTGTACACCTGCTGCTTGCTGCTGCAGACACCTGTACACCTGCTGCTGCAGACACCTGTACAACTGCTGCTTCTGCTGCAGACACCTGTACACCTGCTGCTGCAGACACCTGTACACCTGCTACTGCTGCAGACACCTGTACAACTGCTGCTTCTGCTGCAGACACCTGTACACCTGCTGCTGCAGACACCTGTACACTGCTACTGCTGCAGACACCTGTACACCTGCTGCTGCAGACACCTGTACACCTGCTACTGCTGCAGACACCTGTACAACTGCTGCTTCTGCTGCAGACACCTGTACACCTGCTGCTGCTGCTGCTGCTGCAGCAGACACCTGTACACCTGCTTCTGCAGACACCTGTACACCTGCTGCTGCTGCAGACACCTGTACACCTGCTTCTGCTGCAGACACCTGTACACCTGCTGCTGCAGACACCTGTACACCTGCTTCTGCTGCAGACACCTGTACACCTGCTGCTGCTGCAGACACCTGTACACCTGCTGCTGCTGCAGACACCTGTACACCTGTACACCTGCTGCTGCAGACACCTGTACACCTGCTGCTGCTGCAGACACCTGTACACCTGCTGCAGCTGCTGCTGCAGACACCTGTACACCTGCTGCTTCTGCTGCAGACACCTGTACACCTGCTGCTGCAGACACCTGTACACCTGCTGTTGCTGCTGCAGACACCTGTACACCTGCTGCTGCTGCAGACACCTGTACACCTGCTGCTGCTGCAGCCACCTGTACACCTGCTGCTACTGCAGACACCTGTACACCTGCTGCTGCAGACACCTGTACACCTACTGCTGGTGCTGCAGACACCTGTACACCTGCTGCTGCAGACACCTGTACACCTGCTGTTGCTGCTGCAGACACCTGTACACCTGCTGCTACTGCAGACACCTGTACACCTGCTGCTGCAGACACCTGTACACCTGCTGCTGCTGCTGCAGACACCTGTACACCTGCTGCTGCAGACACCTGCTGCTGCACCTGTACACCTGCTGCAGACACCTGTACACCTGCTGCTGCAGACACCTGTACACCTGCTGCTTCTGCTGCACCTGTACACCTGCTGCTGCAGACACCTGTACACCTGCAGACACCTGTACACCTGCTGCTGCTGCAGACACCTGTACACCTGCAGACACCTGACTGTCCTCTTGTTGTCTGTTGGTGACCCGAGCGTGTTTGTCCTGCAGCTGGAGGAGCGGCTGGTTCATCTCCTGGAGGAGCTGGACAAAGAGCGCCAGGAGAAGAGCTTCTTCCAGCTGGAGAGGAACAAGATCCAGGCCTTCTGGGAGATCTCCAAGAGGAACCTGGAGGGGGCGGAGTCTGAGCTGAGGAGGAGGAGCAGGGAGAGGGAGGAGGCTGAGGAGCGCCACCGGGTGGAGATCGGAGTGAGCAGGACACTTCCAGGACTTCTGCCTGACTCACGAAGCTGAGCTCAGTTAGACACAGGGGACTGTTCTGACCTGAGCGTCACCTGAGTACACCTGAGTACACCTGAGTTTCAGTTTCATGTCATCATTATAGATCCACCCATCCAGCTGTGGTACACGCCCCCCTCTCAGCAGCTGCTCACCTGACCTCCATGTTTGTGGTTGTCCTCCAGGTCTACAAGCAGAAGCTGAAGCTCCTCCTATCTGAGCAGCAGAGCCCCGCCTCCTCTTCCTCGCCGGTCCAGAACCATCACAGGGAGCCGCGGCCCAGTCCAGGTGTTGGGGGCCCGCGGGGGGGCGGGGAGGAGCTGCAGCTGGTGAGGCGTTGGCTGTCATCGGTCATCACATTTCCAGTTTCCTTCCTTCACCTTAACGCATCCTCCCCTTCCTCTTCCTCCTTCTCTTCCTCTTTCTCCTCTTCCTCTTCCTCTTCCTCTCCCTCTCCAGAGACACCAGGTGGAGCTGCTGGAGCTCAGCAACGACTACGAGCGCCGGCTGCGAGGTAAGACGGCTGCACCTGGACAGGTGAGCCTGACACTCAGGAGACGTCCCGATCACATGACTGATGAGGTCACGGCTCCATCCTGTCATTCCTTCATTTCCTCACCTCCTCCCTAAATCTCTTCTTCCTTTTTTCCTTCCTTTAAATCCCTTTCTTCCTTCCTTTCTTTCATTAATCCCATCTTTCCTTCCTTCCTACATTCCTTTTATCTTTTATCTCTTTCCTGCCTCCTTTCCTTCCTTCCTTCCTTCTTCTTCTCCTTTCCATGATTCTTTAAATCCTTCCTTCTTCTTTCCTTCCTCATTTCCTTTCCTCATATCTTTCCTACCTTCAATCCATCCTAATTTTTCCCCTAATTTCTTTTCCTCACTTCTTTCATCCATTTCTGTCTCTTCCTTGTTTCCTTCCTACATTTGTCATCCTTCCCTTCATTTGATCCTTCCTTTCCTAACTTCATTTCCATCTTTAATCTTTTTTGCCTCCTTCCTTTTCCCCCTGAATCCCTCCTTCCCTCCCTCCCTCCCTCCGTCCTTCCTCACTGCTGATGGTTGCTGCTGATCTCTGGTCCTCAGAGCTGGAGGTCAGCTTCCACCAGAAGCTTCAGTCTGTGATGGAGGCGGAGCAGAGGCGGCGGAGGGCGGCGGTCAGGGAGGCGGAGCGTCAGATGAGAAGCCGTGAGGCGTCTCTGGTTGTGAATCACGAAGAAGCGCTGAGGAAAGCAGAGGAGCATCACTGCAGCGCTGAAGCCAGACTGGAGGACCAGCTGAGGACGCTGAAGGTGAGGAGGACAGGGACACGTCCCCAGAGCATCAGAGGAGGCTGGACACCTGAGAGCTTCCTAACTGGGTCTAGTTCTAACTGGGTCTAGTTCTGGGTCCTAGTACTTGGTCTAGTTCTGGGTCTAGTTCTGGGTCTACTTCTGGGTCTATTTCTAAGTCTAGTTCTGGGTCTAGTTTTGGGTCCAGTTGTGGGTCAAGTTCTGGGTCCAGTTGTGGGTCTAGTTCTGGGTCCAGTTGTGGGTCTAGTTGTGGGTCCAGTAGTTCTGGTCTAGTTCTGGGTCTATTTCTGGGTCTAGTTCTGGGTCCAGTTCTGGGTCTAGTTCTGGGTCCAGTTGTGGGTCGAGTTCTGGGTCTAGTTCTGGGTCTAGTTCTGGGTCTAGTTCTGGGTCCAGTTGTGGGTCCAGTTCTGGGTAGTTCTGGGGTCTAGTTCTGGGTCTAGTTCTGGGTCTAGTTCTGGGTCCAGTTCTGGGTCTAGTTGTGGGTCTAGTTGTGGGTCCAGTTCTGGGTCTAGTTCTGGGTCTAGTTCTGGGTCTAGTTCTGGGTCTAGTTCTGGGTCTAGTTGTGGGTCCAGTTGTGGGTCCAGTTGTGGGTCTAGTTCTGGTTCTGGGTCTAGTTCTGGGTCCAGTTCTGGGTTCTGGGTCTAGTTCTGGGTCCAGTTGTGGGTCCTGGGTCCCTGTGGGTCTAGTTCTGTGGGTCCAGTTGTGGGTCCATTCTGGGTTCTGGGGTTCGGGTCTAGTTTGGGTCTGGGTCTGGGTCTAGTTCTGGGTCTAGTTCTGGGTCCAGTTGTGGGTCAGTCCTGGGTCTAGTTCTGGGTCCAGTTGTGGGTCCAGTGGGTCCTGGGTCCAGTTCTGGGTCTAGTCTGGGTCCAGTTCTGGGTCCAGTTCTGGGTCCAGTTCTGGTCTAGTTCTGGGTCCAGTTGTGGGTCCAGTTCTGGGTCTAGTCCTGGGTCTAGTTCTGGGTCGGGGTCTAGTTCTGGGTCCAGTGGGTCTGGGGTCCTAGTTCTGGGTCAGTTGTGGGTCCAGCCTGGGTCCAGTTCTGGGTCTAGTTCTGGGTCCAGTCTGGGTCTGGGTCCAGTTGGGGTCCAGTTCTGGGTCTAGTCCGTGTGGGTCTAGTCCTTCTGGGTCCAGTTGTGGGTCCAGTTGTGGGGTTCCTGTGGTAGTCCTGTGGGTCTAGTTCCTGGGTCTGGGTCCTAGTTTCTGGGTCTGGGTTCTGGGTAGTGGGTCTGGGTCCAGTTCTGGGTCTGGGTCTAGTAGTCTGGGTCTAGTCTGGGTCTAGTTTTGGGTCCAGTTCTGGGTCTAGTGGTCCAGTTGGGGTCTAGTTCTGGGGTCTAGTTCTGGGTCCTAGTGGGTCGTTGGGTCCAGTTGTTGGGGTTCTGGGTCAGTTGTGGGTCTGGGTTGTGGTCCAGTCAGTTGGGTCAGTTCTGGGTCTAGTTCTGGGTCCAGTTGTGGGTCCAGTTGTGGGTCCAGTTTTGGGGTCCAGTGGGTTCTGGGTCCAGTTGTGGGTCTAGTGGGGTCTGGGTCCAGTTTGTGGGTCCAGTCTGTTCTGGGTCAGGTTCTGGGGTCGGGTCCAGTTGTCTGGGTAGTGTTCGGGTCTAGTCCAGTTGTGGGTCCAGTTGTGGGTCCAGTTGTGGGTCTAGTCCTGTGGGTCCAGTTGTGGTTGTGGGTCCAGTTCTGGGTCTGGGTCTAGTACTGGGTCTAGTCTGGGTGTCTAGTTTGGGTCCAGTTCTGGGTCTAGTGTGGGTCCAGTTTGGGGGGTCTAGTTCTGGGTCTAGTGGTCTGGGTCCAGGTTTGTGGGTCCAGTGGGTTCCTAGTTCTGGGTCCAGTTGTGGGTCCAGTTGTGGGTCCAGTTCTGGTCTAGGGTTCTAGTCTGGGTCCAGTTGTGGTCTATTTGGGGTTCTAGTTGTGGGTCCAGTTGTGGGTCCAGTTGTGGGTCCAGTTGTGGGTCCAGTTCTGGGTCTAGTCCTGGGTCTAGTACTGGGTCTAGTACTGGGTCTAGTTTTGGGTCCAGTTCTGGGTCTAGTTCTGGGTCCAGTTGTGGGTCTAGTTCTGGGTCCTAGTTCTGGGTCTGGGTCTAGTCTGGGTGGGTCTAGTTGTGGGTCCTAGTCCAGTGGGTCTAGTTTGGGTCCAGTTGTGGGTCCAGTTGTGGGTCCAGTTGTGGGTCCAGTTCTGGGTCTAGTTCTGGGTCTAGTTCTGGGTCTCAGTTCTGGGTCCAGTTGTGGGTCCAGTTGTGGGTCTAGTTCTGGGTCTAGTTCTGGGTCCAGTTCTGGGTCCAGTTCTGGGTCTAGTTCTGGGTCTAGTTCTGGGTCTAGTTCTGGGTCTAGTTGTGGGTCCAGTTGTGGGTCCAGTTGTGGGTCCAGTTCTGGGTCTAGTTCTGGGTCTAGTCTGGGGTAGTCAGTGGGTTGTGGTCCAGTTGTGGGTCCAGGGGTCTAGTCTGGGTCTAGTTCTGGGTCCAGTTGTGGGTCCAGTTCTGGGTCTAGTCCTGGTGTCTAGTTCTGGGTCCAGTTGTGGGTCCAGTTCTGGGTCCAGTTGTGGGTCCAGTTGTGGGTCCAGTTGTGGGTCCAGTTCTGGGTCCAGTTGTGGGTCTAGTTCTGGGTCCAGTTCTGGGTTCTAGTGGGTTGTGGGTCTAGTCTAGTTCTGGGTCTAGTTCTGGGTCCTAGTTCTGGGGTCCAGTTGTGGGTCTAGTTCCAGTTGGGTCCAGTGTGGGTCTGGGTCCAGTCTGGGTCCAGTTGTGGGTCCAGTTGTGGGTCCAGTTGTGGGTCCAGTTCTGGGTCCAGTTCTGGGTCCAGTTTGGGGGTCTGTTCTGGGTCCAGTTTTGGGTCCGTTTGGGGTCCAGTTTGGGTCCATTTCTGGGTCTAGTTCTGGGTCTGGGTCTAGTTCTGGGTCCTAGTGGGTCTGTTGGGTCCAGTTGTGGGTCTGGTCTAGTGGTCTGGGTCCTAGTGTCTGGGTCCAGTTGTGGGTCCAGTTGTGGGTCCAGTTGTGGGGTCTGGGTCAGTTGTGGGTCTAGTCCTGGGTCCTAGTTGGGTCTGGGTCTAGTGGGTGGGTCTGGGTCTGGGTCAGTTCCTGTGGTCTAGTTCCTGTGGGTCTAGTCCTGGGTCCAGTTCTGGGTCCTTGTGGGTAGTTAGTGGGGTCTGGGTCAGTTGTGGGTCCAGTTCTGGAGGTCTGGGTCCTAGTCTGGGTTAGTGGGTCCTGGGTCTAGTACTGGGTCTAGTACTGGGTCTAGTTGTGGGTCCAGTTCTGGGTCTAGTTCTGGGTTGCGTTCTGGGTCCAGTTGTGGGTCTAGTTCTGGGTTCCTAGTTGTGGGTCCAGTTGTGGGTCCAGTTTTGGGTCTAGTTCCAGGTTTGGGTCCAGTTGTGGGTCCCAGTTGGGGTCCAGTTGTGGTCCAGTTGTGGGTCCAGTCTGGGTCCAGGTGTGGGTCAGTCTGGGTCAGTTTGGGTCCAGTTGTGGGTCTAAGTCCAGTTGTGGGTCCAGTTCTGGGTCTAGTTCTGGGTCTAGTTCTGGGTCCAGTTGTGGGTCCAGTTGTGGGTCTAGTTGGGTCTAGTCCTGTCTGGTAGTGGGTCCCGTTGTGGGTCCAGTTCTGGGGGTTGGGTCCAGTTGTGGGTCCAGTTGTGGGTCCTAGTTCTGGGTCCAGTTCTGGGTCTAGTACTGGGTCTAGTACTGGGTCTAGTTTTGGGTCCAGTTGTGGGTCCAGTTCTGGGTCTAGTTCTGGGTCAGTGGGTCTGGGTCTGGGTCCAGTAGTGGGTCTATTCTGGGTCTAGTTCAGTTGTGGGTCCAGTTTGGGTCTAGTTGTGGGGTAGTGTGGGGTCCAGTTAGTGGGTCTGGGGTTCTGGGTCCTGGGTCCCCCAGTTGTGGGTCCAGTGGGTCTGGGTTCTAGTCTGGGTCTAGTACTGGGTCTAGTTTTGGGTCCAGTTCTGGGTCTAGTTGTGGGGTCCAGTAGTGGGTCTAGTTCTGGGTCTAGTCCTGGGTCCAGTTGTGGGTCCAGTTGTGGGTCTAGTTCTGGGTCCAGTTGTGGGTCCAGTTGTGGGTCCAGTTGTGGTGGTTGGGTCCAGTCCTGGGTCTGGGGTCTAGTACTGGGTCTAGTGGGTCTAGTTTTGGGTCCAGTTCTGGGTCTAGTTGTGGGTCCAGTAGTGGGTCTAGTCCTGGGTCTAGTTCTGGGTCTAGTTCTGGGTCCAGTTGTGGGGTCCAGTAGTGGGTCTAGTCTGGGTCTAGTTCTGGGTCCAGTTGTGGGTCCAGTTGTGGGTCCAGTTGTGGGTCCAGTTCTGGGTCCAGTTCTGGGTCCAGTTGTGGGTCCAGTTGTGGGTCCAGTTCTGGGTCTGGGTCTAGTACTGGGTCTAGTACTGGGTCTAGTTTGGGTCCAGTTCTGGGTCTAGTTGTGGGTCCAGTAGTGGGTCTAGTTCTGGGTCTAGTTCTGGGTCTAGTTCTGGGTCCAGTTGTGGGTCCAGTAGTGGGTCTAGTTGGGTCTAGTTCTGGGTTCAGTTGTGGGTCTAGTTCTGGGTCTAGTGCTGGGTCCAGTTGTGGGTCTAGTTCTGGGTCTAGTTCTGGGTCCAGTTGTGGGTCCAGTAGTGGGTCTAGTTCTGGGTCTAGTTCTGGGTCCAGTTGTGGGTCTAGTCCTGGGTCCAGTAGTGGGTCTAGTTCTGGGTCTAGTTCTGGGTCCAGTGTGGGTTAGTTCTGGGTCTAGTTCTGGGTCAGTGGGTCAGTAGTGGGTCTTGTGTGGGTCCAGTTGTGGTCAGTTGTGGGTCCAGTTCTGGGTCTAGTTCTGGGTCCAGTTGTGGGTCCAGTTCTGGGGTCTTGGGTCTGGGTCTAGTACTGGGTCTAGTACTGGGTCTAGTTTTGGGTCCAGTTCTGGGTCTAGTTGGGTCCAGTTTGTTTGGGTTCCAGTTGGGTCAGTTTAGTGGGTCTAGTTCTGGGTCTAGTTCTGGGTCCAGTTGTGGGTCCAGTTGTGGGTCTAGTTCTGGGTCTAGTTCTGGGTCTAGTCCTGGGTCCAGTTGTGGGTTGTGGGTCCAGTAGTGGGTCAGTTCTGGGTCTAGTTCTGGGTCCAGTTGTGGGTCTAGTTCTGGGTCTAGTTCTGGGTCCAGTTGTGGGTCCAGTGGTGTGTCTAGTTCTGGGTCTAGTTGTGGGTCCAGTTGTGGGTCTAGTTCTGGGTCTAGTTGTGGGTCCAGTTGTGGGTCCAGTTGTGGGTACAGTTGTGGGTCCAGTTCTGGGTCTAGTCCTGTGTCTAGTTCTGGGTCCAGTTGTGGGTCCAGTTCTGGGTCTAGTTCTGGTCTGCTGTTGCAGGCGCAGCTGCAGGAGGAGCAGAAGCAGCAGAGACGAATCAGCGGAGAGTTTTCAGCAGCTCAGCAGGAGAACAAACGTCTGACAGAAGGTTTCCACAGAGAGCGACTGAAGCTGGCCGAGCTGCAGAGACGACTGCAGGAGCAGCAGCAGGACGAGGACGGCATGAAGGTACCTGCAGGTTCCTGCTCCTCCATCAACCAGATGAACCAGCTGGAACCAGGTGTTAGATCCCCCAGGTGACGGTTTCAGTCTCTGACCAGCAGAGTCTGTCACCGGGACCAGATCTCCATCCTTTCGGGTCTGAAGTTGCGGCCTAGGGGGGGTTCACCTCGGTAGGATTCTTCAACTTTGTTTAAGCTGGTGTCGGAGAAGATTCGTCTAGCTCTCACTGCATCAATCCGTCTGAAATGTCCACCCTGCCTACCTGGCTTTAGGTTCTGTTACCAGCCACATTCGTTAACTGCAGCTCCCCCCTCATGATCTGGGCTCTTGTTACCGGCTACGTTAGGTTAGTGGCTTGGACAGCAAGCCCCAAGGGTTGTTATAACAGGGGGCTAGAGGAACCAATCAGGACCCACCCAAGGTTGCAGAGTTGTGAGTGTTAATTTGTGTTAATTTTGTTTTTAATAAGCAGGTTGGCAAGGTTAAGCAACAGCATTCATTGATTAAACATTGAAAATACAATCACTGATTCTAAAATAAAGCTGTTGCTTACAATTTGATTCATCTGCATTGATCCAAGGATGCTTGGGGATAGGAAAATGGCCAGATTGAGCTTTCTGAGGCTGCTGAGGAGCGAGGTGGTGGTGGTGGTGGTGCCGGCCAAAAGCCCTAGGAACTGGACTCTGGCTCCTCCCCCTTGGTTATAATTCATGAAGACCGTACAATAACATATTTACATACCACTCCTGATTGGTTTCACAATGACATGCATAATCATATTTACATATTTTTACATGATTGGTCCACGTCCCAAGTCCCACACAGACAACCTTAGCCCAAGGTTAGCCTGTTTACGAACTGTGCACGTGGCTGCAACTGGCACACCGCTAAGGCCGGGGAACTTCCTGCACCTGTCATCCATGGTCTGGAGTTTCCCACGTATATGCAAAACATCCCTTATAAGCTTAATATTTTAATAACAGCTGCACATAGAGTATCCAAGGTCCTTTACTGGCCTTAGAGTTGGTCTTGAACCATTCAGGTTGTTTTTGAAGAATTCCATCTAGCCTCCTCCTCTACAGAATTAGTTAACTAATTACAATCATAAAATTTGTCTTAATACATAAAAACAAGCACACTCTTTCCTTTCTCTTTTTTAAAGGGGATCCAAATCATTATTATATTTTAAGCGCTGGCTGTTATTGCTTCACATGACAGATAACGCTCAGTCTGCATCCACACACTGCCTTATTTACAGTTAGAGAATCGTTCTGAAATATTTCTTTAACATAATCGCCAAGATGATCTCAAAATCTCATGGATCACTCGACACAGATAAACCATCTGGAACCGGATGAACCTCCTGGAACCAGATGAACCTCCTGGAACCAGATGAAGCATCTGGAACCAGATGAAGCATCTGGAATCAGATGAACCTGCTGGAACCAGATGAACCTGCTGGAAACGGATGAATCTTCTGGAACCAGATGAAGCATCTGGAATCAGATGAACCTGCTGGAACCAGATGAACCAGCTGAAAACAGATGAACCAGCTGGAACCAGATGAACCTGCTGGAACCGGATGAACCTGCTGGAAACGGATGAATCTTCTGGAACCAGATGAACCTGCTGGAACCAGATGAACCTGCTGGAACCAGATGAACCTGCTGGAACCGGATGGACCATCTAGAACCAGATGAACCTGCTGGAACCAGATGAACCTGCTGGAACCAGATGAACCAGCTGAAACCAGATGAACCTGCTGGAACCAGATGAACCTGCTGGAACCAGATGAACCTGCTGGAACCAGATGAACCTGCTGGAACCAGATGAAGCATCTGGAACCAGATGAACCAGCTGAAACAGATGAACCTGCTGGAACCAGATGAACCTGCTGGAACCAGATGAACCTGCTGGAACCAGATGAACCTGCTGGAACCAGATGATCCTGCTGGAACCAGATGAACCTGCTGGAACCAGATGAACCTGCTGGAACCAGATGATCCTGCTGGAACCGGATGAACCTCCGGGAACCAGATGAAGCATCTGGAACCAGATGAACCTGCTGGAACCAGATGAACCTGCTGGAACCGGATGAACCAGCTGAAAACAGATGAACCTGCTGGAACCAGATGAAGCATCTGGAACCAGATGAACCTGCTGGAACCATGGTGGAACCTGCTGGGAACCAGATGAATCCTGCTGGAACCAAATGAACCTGCTGGAACCAGATGACCTGCTGGAACCTGAACCTGGAAAACCAGATGAACCTGCTGGAAACCAGATGAACCTGCTGGAACCAGATGAACCTGCTGGAACCAGATGAACCTGCTGGAACCGGATGAACCTGCTGGAACCAGATGAACCAGCTGGAACCAGATGATCCTGCTGGAACCAAATGAACCTGCTGGAACCAGATGAACCTGCTGGAACCAGATGAACCATCTGGAACCAGATGAACCTGCTGGAACCAGATGAACCAGCTGGAACCAGATGATCCTGCTGGAACCAAATGAACCTGCTGGAACCAGATGAACCTGCTGGAACCAGAAGAACCTGCTGGAACCAGATGAACCTGCTGGAACCAGATGAACCTCTGGAACCAGAACCAATGAACCTGCTGGAACCTGCTGGAACCAGATGAACCTGCTGGAACCTGAACCAATGAACCTGCTGGAACCAGATGAACCTGCTGGAACCAGATGAACCTGCTGGAACCAGATGATCCTGCTGGAACCAAATGAACCTGCTGGAACCAGATGAACCTGCTGGAACCAGATGATCCTGCTGGAACCAGATGAACCTGCTGGAACCGATGAATGAACCTGAACTGCTGGAACCGGATGAACCCTGCTGGAACCAGATGAATCTCTGAACCAAAGATCCTCTGGAACCAATGAACTGGAACGGAACCTGGAACCAGATGAACCTGCTGGAACCAGATGATCCTGCTGGAACCAAATGAACCTGCTGGAACCAGATGAATCTTGCTGGAACCAGATGAACCTGCTGGAACCAGATGAATCTTCTGGAACCAAATGATCCTGCTGGAACCAAATGAACCTGCTGGAACCAGATGAACCTGCTGGAACCAGATGAACCTGCTGGAACCAGATGAACCTGCTGGGGGGGGGGGGGGGGGGGGGGGGGGGTTTCCTGTCTAACAGCTATGTCATGTCTCCCAGAAGCGCTGTGCTCGTCTGAAGGTGCTGGAGGAGGAGCTGAGGGAGCTGAAGCTGGACCACCAGCTGCTGTTGGAGGCCTTCCAGAAGGTGTCCTTCCATCCTTACCTCCTTACCTCCTCACTCCTTCACTCTCAGCAGCCTGATGGTTCTGATCGTCCCTGCAGGTCCAGTGGGAGCGAGACCAGCTGCTGAGGACGCAGACCCAGATGATCCTAGACGTCCAGCAGAGGAGTGACCTGAAGAAGACGCTGCTGGAGAGGAAGCTGGCGGCGCTGAGCGACACTCTGGAGCTGAAGGAGACGCAGCTCTGTCCTCCACGTCCAACCTCTGGTGACTTGGACGCTCCCGGAGACACTGATGGAGGTCTGCAGGTACGAGTCTGAGCTCTGCTGCAACACCTGTGGTCCAGCAGCTCCACAGACTAGATGGTCTGTGGAGACCTCCTGGTCCATCTGTGGACGGTGTCCTCTACCAGAGGACACCGTCCACAGATGGACCAGGAGGTGTCCACAGACCAGAGGACACATGTGGACGGTGTCTTCTACCAGAGGACACCGTCCACCTCCAAACTAGTTGTCTGAGTGTTCATTTGTGCTGCAGATCAGGTCTTTATTAATATTCTGTCCTGTATTGATGATCCACCTGGAGAAGTTTCTTCTGTTACCTGAACAAATATAGAATCAGAGGAAGATCAACCTCAGATCAACGTCATTAACTGAACGACACCTGGACTGAGATGGAGGGATTATTATAGTATTGTTTTATTTTTATAGATCACTGACTCCTGAGACTCCAAAGACTCCTGGGACACCTGAGACTCCAGAGAAACCAGAGACACCAGAGACTCCTGGGACTCCTTAGACTCCAGAGAAACCAGAGACACCTGAGACACCTGAGACTCCTGGGACTCCTGGGACTCCAGAGACTCCTTGGACTCCTGGGACTCCAGAGACTCCTGGGACTCCTGGGACTCCAGAGAAACCAGAGACACCTGAGACTCCTGGGACTCCAAAGACTCCTGGGACTCCAGAGACTCCTGGGACAGAGACCAGAGACTCCTGAGACTCCAAAGACTCCTGGGACTCCAGAGACTCCAGAGACTCCAGAGACACCTGAGACTCCTGGGACTCCAAAGACTCCTGGGACTCCAGAGACTCCTGGGACAACTGAGACTCCTGAGACTCCAAAGACTCCTGGGACACCTGAGACTCCAGAGAAACCAGAGACACCTGAGACTCCTGGGACTCCAAAGACTCCTGGGACTCCTGAGACTCCTGGGACACCTGAGACTCCAGAGAAACCAGAGACACCTGAGACTCCTGGGACTCCTGGGACTCCAGAGACTCCTGGGACTCCTGAGACTCCTGGGACTCCAGAGACTCCTGGGACTCCTGAGACTCCTGGGACTCCTGAGACTCCTGGGACTCCTGGGACTCCTGAGACTCCTGGGACTCCAGAGACTCCTGGGACTCCTGGGACTCCTGGGACTCCTGGGACTCCTGGGACTCCAGAGACTCCTGAGACTCCTGGGACTCCAGAGACTCCAGAGACTCCTGGGACTCCTGGGACTCCAGAGACTCCAGAGACTCCTGGGACTCCTGGGACTCCAGAGACTCCTGAGACTCCTGAGACTCCAGAGACTCCAGAGACACCTGGAGACTCCTGGGACTCCAGAGACTCCAGAGACTCCTGGGACTCCAGAGACTCCAGAGACTCCAGAGACTCCTGGGACAACTGGGACTCCTGAGACTCCAGAGACTCCAGAGACTCCTGCTCTGACGTATAATCTCTCAGGTGACCTGATGGACCCTGGAGCTGCTCCAGCAGGTGTCTCCTTCATGTCTTCAGAACACGAGAACTTTATTTAAATGAACTCAAACAAGACCAGGATCTGGGACCATGAACGTGGCGGTTGGACTGCTGTTTCTGAGAGAACCTTAGTAACAGCAGGGTTTTTAGTTCTAGTCTAAATGTTTTAAACTAGAACTAAGGTCCCTCAGGTCTCAGAGATCCAGGTACTGGTCTGACTGGTCTGGACCGGTTCTTCTGGCTCTGCAGAGGCCACGTCTGCTGCTGGAATCTGGACTCACTGAACCATGTGGATTTGAAGGTTTCAGCTCAGGAGGGTTGAGACTTTTTTATTTCATGTACGACTGCTGACGTCAAACATGTGATTTCAGCAGGTTTGATGAGATCAGAACTCCAGAGTCCTGCTCCAGAAGGAACCAGAACCTGAACCACTGAGGTCCAGCTGGGGCCTCACACCATCTTCATGTTGGAGGACAAGTCGGTCCAGAGAATCTGAAGATGAATCACCACAGCAGATGTTCTGATCTTCTGACAAACCGTCCTGGTTTCTGTTTACCGTGTAAACGACAATAAAAAGTTACATTTAACATCTTCTGAACCAGGGGTGTTTCTAGGGACTGAGAACATTGGGGGCGGAGCCCAGACCCCTATGGTTCTGGGTATTCTACCCGGGAAATAAGCTCTATGCTTATAAGACATGCTGCGTCTTGTCTAGACCCAAATACTGCCAATGCGTACTTCAAAATGTGTCCAAATTAAACGACATGGCCGTAATAGTGATAGAAAGAGAATAATGACGTCTAGATAATCAGGAATTAAAAGGAATCACAGCGTCTTCTCTGTCCTCTGGACAAGACTTTGGAACAAATTACCTGACTTTACTAGAATGTCTGACTCTCTTGCCGCTTTCAAAAGTCGCCTAAAGACTCAGTTATTCTGTGTTGCTTTTGCATATTGATATAGATTTTATTTTTATTCTGTTTTTATACTATAGGATTGTCAAGCCCCTTGAGAGGTCTGACTTCAAAATGTGCTATACAAATAAAATTTACTACTACCATTATTATTATTATTATTAATATTAATAATAATAAAATCAATAAGTAACCAAACATTTAATATTCTGTCTGAAGTCAAGTTATATTCCCTCTAATAAAAGGTTATGATTTTCCTTATTTTTGTTTGCATGTTTGTTTGTTTTAAACCCCAGACCAAGTGAAAAATGTTGATTATCTTTCACAAAAAGGGAGAGGGCAAACAGACACCTTAGTAAAATGTCATAAAAGCAGTAATGTAGTTGCTAAATACGTATATGAGATAAATATCACTGAATGAAAGATGTAGCACATGTGTAACCTACAGTCACAGAGGTTGTAGTTTGATTGTAGCGCGCTTTCATTCATCTTCTTTTCCACCAAGCTGCCAAAGAGTGAAAGAGAGCACAGGATAGGCAGAAGGAAGCTGGTACTGGTACTGAAGCTGGTACTGGTACTGAAGCTGGTACTGGTACTGAAGCTGGTACTGTACCAACTCCAGTACCAGAGAAACCGGTACTGGTACTGGTACTGAAGCTGGTACTGGTACTGAAGCTGGTACTGGTACTGAAGCTGGTACTGTACCAACTCCAGTACCAGAGAAGCCGGTACTGGAGCTGGTACTGGTACTGAAGCTGGTACTGTACCAACTCCAGTACCAGAGAAGCCGGTACTGGAGCTGGTACTGAAGCTGGTACTGGTACTGAAGCTGGTACTGTACCAACTCCAGTACCAGAGAAACCGGTACTGGTACTGGTACTGAGCTGGTACTGTATACTGGTACTGGTACTGAAGCTGGTACTGTACCAACTCCAGTACCAGAGAAGCCGGTACTGGAGCTGGTACTGGTACTGAAGCTGGTACTGTACCAACTCCAGTACCAGAGAAGCCGGTACTGGACTGGAGAAGGTACTGGTACTGAAGCTGGTACTGTACCAACTCCAGTACCAGAGAAGCTGGTACTGGTACTGGAGCTGGTACTGTACCAACTCCAGTACCAGAGAAGCTGGTACTGAAGCTGGTACTGTACCAACTCCAGTACCAGAGAAGCTGGTACTGAAGCTGGTACTGGTACTGAAGCTGGTACTGTACCAATTCCAGTACCAGAGAAGCTGGTACTGAAGCTGGTACTGGTACTGAAGCTGGTACTGTACCAACTCCAGTACCAGAGAAGCTGGTACTGGAGCTGGTACTGTACCAATTCCAGTACCAGAGAAGCTGGTACTGAAGCTGGTACTGGTACTGAAGCTGGTACTGTACCAACTCCAGTACCAGAGAAGCCTGGTACTGAACTGGTACTGGTACTGAAGCTGGTACTGTACTGGTACTGAAGCTGGTACTACTGTACTGGTACTGGAACTGCTGGTACTGTACCAACTCCAGTACCAGAGAAGCCTGGTACTGGAGCTGGTACTGGTACTGAAGCTGGTACTGTACCAACTCCAGTACCAGAGAAGCTGGTACTGGAGCTGGTACTGAATGGTACTGGACTGAACTGTACCAACTCCAGTACCAGAGAAGTACTGAAGCTGGTACTGGTACTGAAGCTGGTACTGTACCAACTCCAGTACCGGAGAAGCTGGTACTGAAGCTGGTACTGTACCAACTCCAGTACCGGAGAAGTACTGAAGCTGGTACTGAAGCTAGCTGGTACTGGTACTGAAGCTGGCTGGTACTGTACCAACTCCAGTACCAGACTGGAGCTGGTACTGAAGCTGGTACTGGTACTGAAGCTGGTACTGTACCAACTCCAGTACCAGAGAAGCTGGTACTGGTACTGAAGCTGGTACTGGTACTGAAGCTGGTACTGGTACTGAAGCTGGTACTGTACCAACTCCAGTACCAGAGAAGCCGGTACTGGAGCTGGTACTGGTACTGAAGCTGGTACTGTACCAACTCCAGTACCAGAGAAGCCGGTACTGGAGCTGGTACTGAAGCTGGTACTGGTACTGAAGCTGGTACTGTACCAACTCCAGTACCAGAGAAGCTGGTACTGGTACTGGAGCTGGTACTGTACCAACTCCAGTACCAGAGAAGCTGGTACTGTACCAACTCCAGTACCAGAGAAGCCTGGTACTGAGCTGGTACTGGTACTGAAGCTGGTACTGTACTGTACCAACTCCAGTACAGAGAAGCTGGGGTACTGGTACTGTACCAACTCCAGTACCGAGAAGCTGGTACTGAAGCTGGTACTGGTACTGAAGCCGGTACTGGTACTGAAGCTGGTACTGTACCAACTCCAGTACCAGAGAAGCTGGTACTGAAGCTGGTACTGGTACTGAAGCTGGTACTGGTACTGAAGCTGGTACTGTACCAACTCCAGTACCAGAGAAGCCGGTACTGGAGCTGGTACTGGTACTGAAGCTGGTACTGTACCAACTCCAGTACCAGAGAAGCCGGTACTGGAGCTGGTACTGGTACTGAAGCTGGTACTGGTACTGAAGCTGGTACTGTACCAACTCCAGTACCAGAGAAGCTGGTACTGGTACTGGAGCTGGTACTGTACCAACTCCAGTACCAGAGAAGCTGGTACTGAAGCTGGTACTGTACCAACTCCAGTACCAGAGAAGCTGGTACTGAAGCTGGTACTGTACCAACTCCAGTACCAGAGAAGCTGGTACTGGAGCTGGTACTGAAGCTGGTACTGGTACTGAAGCCGGTACTGGTACTGAAGCTGGTACTGTACCAACTCCAGTACCAGAGAAGCTGGTACTGAAGCTGGTACTGGTACTGAAGCTGGTACTGGTACTGAAGCTGGTATTGTACCAACTCCAGTACCAGAGAAGCCGGTACTGGAGCTGGTACTGGTACTGAAGCTGGTACTGTACCAACTCCAGTACCAGAAGAAGCCGGTACTGGAGCTGGTACTGAAGTGGACTGGTACTGAAGCTGGTACTGTACCAACTCCAGTACCAGAGAGCCGGTACTGGTACTGAACTGGTACTGTACTGAAGTGGTACTGTACCAACTCCAGTACCAGAGAAGCTGGTACTGGTAAGCTGGTACTGTACCAACTCCAGTACCAGAGAAGCTGGACTGAGCTGGTACTGGTACTGAAGCTGGTACTGTACCAATTCCAGTACCAGAGAAGCTGGTACTGAAGCTGGTACTGGTACTGGTACTGAAGCTGGTACTGTACCAACTCCAGTACCAGAGAAGCCGGTACTGGAGCTGGTACTGAAGCTGGTACTGGTACTGAAGCTGGTACTGTACCAACTCCAGTACCAGAGAAGCCGGTACTGAAGCTGGTACTGGTACTGAAGCTGGTACTGTACCAACTCCAGTACCAGAGAAGCTGTTACTGGAGCTGGTACTGGTACTGAAGCTGGTACTGTACCAACTCCAGTACCAGAGAAGCTGGTACTGGTACTGAAGCTGGTACTGGTACTGAAGCTGGTACTGTACCAACTCACAAACTATCATCTGGGCCTCAGCAAATCGTGAAAATTTAAATCATAAGAACCATCATTTTGTTTGAAAATAATTTTCTATTTATTTTCATTTATTATTTAGCATAAAATCATTTGAAAAAGTGCAATTTCAGAGGTTTTGTTTTTAACACATTTTTAAAAGGTAATTTGGTCTATCAATCAAACCTATCAATCAATGTTTTTTTGGGGGGGGGCGGAGCGACCGGAGTGAACCCACGCAGTGACCAGAAAAACCCACCTGGGATTGTTGTTGTTGTGAGGTCATGATGGTGACCAGGACACCAGCGTGCTGCTACTCTTCTAGATCTGATTAAGAGAGTACATGTGTTGCAAATCAATGATTTAGAGACGTATCTGAACGTGTTGGGCCACTTCATTCATCCGGCCGGATGTAGCCTACTCCCGGGGATGCTAGCCGGTCCCACAGCCCCGCTAGTAACTACTGGGGATGCACCGGTTCTCAGTAAAATACCCAACCATTCGGTACGACCTGCATGGCCAGCGTAGCGGAGAAATTGGGAGAAACTTTTTTAATCGCTGGTGTGGGAGCATTTTGGTTTTGCTGTCGAACACACCGGCGAGGGAGTGAAAACAGTTAACAGAAACTTCACAGTCTGTGGGCCCGATCTTCCACCAAACCTCCTAAAGCCGCTATTAAGGGATAGCGGGTAGCGGGAGAGACGTTCCCCTGCAAAGAACGCAATCTTCCACCTCCCTAAACCCTGCGATCTCACCTGCGTAAGATCCAGTTGTTACCAGCTGTGCGTCTTGGCGCAGCTGATGTGCTTTTTAAAATACTGCAGAACGAATCACATTTAAAGATCAGGAACAATTAATGTTCCTGTCCCTCCTCGAGTATGGAGCGATAGGAGTGCCACATTAATAAATAAATAAATAAATAAACGTGGACATATAAAGAGAAAGAAAGAAATAAATAAATATGGAAATATAAAGAGAAATAAATAAATAAATAAATATATATGTGGAAATATAAAGAGAAATAAATAAATATATGTGGAAATATAAAAGGAAATAAATAAATAAATGTGGAAATATAAAGGGAAATAAATAAATAAATAAATGTGGACATATAAAGAGAAATAAATAAATAAATATATATGTGGAAATATAAAGAGAAATAAATAAATATATGTGGAAATATAAAAGGAAATAAATAAATAAATGTGGACATATAAAGAGAAATAAATAAATAAATAAATATGGAAATATAAAGAGAAATAAAGAAATAAATAAATGTGGAAATATAAAGAGAAATAACTAAACCTAATGTGGAAAATAAAGAGCATAAATGTATAAATCAATGTATATGTGGAAATATAAAGAGAAATAAATAAATATATGTGGAAATATAAAAGGAAATATCTATGAGTTAGCGCCCATACCGCCAGGCAGAAATCCAGTGATCAGGGAACGACTATCCATCCTGGACAGGAAGCCCCGCCCAGAGCCATTTGATTGACAGCTCAGTCCACCAAGCGTTTTGTCATTGCTTTATCCTTGTGTCACAGGAGTGCCAAAAAGGAAAAGCAAATGCAATACAAAAATTAAAGATGATTTTCCTTTTCATTTATTTATTTCTCTTTATATTTCCACATTTATTTATTTATTTCCTTTTATATTTCCACATATATTTATATATTATTTCTCTTTATATTTCCACATATATTATTTATATATTTTCTCTTTATATTTCCACATATATTTATTTATTTATTTCTCTTATATTCCAACATTTATGTTTATTTATTTCTCTTTATATTTCCACATTTATTTATTTATTTATTTATTAAAGTGGCACTCCTATCGCTCCATACTCGACCACCGACAGTTTCAGACATATCGGAAATAAATTCCCACATCCAACCTTTTCCAGCTTGACACCAGAGACAAAGATCTCCTTGGTTTCCTCCACAGCAAACATCTGGATGAGATCATGCCACAGCTGTACAGACTGACGTGTCTGGCCGTGACTATTCCCACAATCCACCACAACTGCTG
Organism: Hirundichthys speculiger; assembly: GCA_018398805.1. Taxonomy (NCBI): domain Eukaryota; kingdom Metazoa; phylum Chordata; class Actinopteri; order Beloniformes; family Exocoetidae; genus Hirundichthys; species Hirundichthys speculiger. Next base: position 174,582 of record JAGFBZ010000433.1, on the reverse strand, counting down.
ACCAGACATCCTCTGACCTCAAGAGAATAAAAACGTCTGACAGTAATACAGTGATGCGTCATCCAGAGGTGGAGCCAGTTGTGCACGTCCAGATGTGACCAGCTGGACGCACATTTATTCCATCTGGACGCGCTCTTTTACGCGCCGACATGCAGGTGGCGCTTTCCACAAACTCGGTATCTCACGATCGCGGGTTTAGGGTCTGAAACTGTGAGCCACCTGGACCTGTGTTGCATTCGCTGAAAACTGGAAAAACTTGAACAATGATCATGTGACCTTATCTGGACAGAAACATCACTGTTTTCATCGTCTCATTTATTTAACAAAAAGGACAAAGAAACCACGTGTGTGATGAGTTCAGGAGGAGCCTTCAGGAGCTGCTCTGGAGCACTCAGGGTGTTCACACAATGCCAGGAGGGAAAGACATCAACAGTGGTCTAAGAGAAGCAGCTGTTGCTGTTCCAGAACCGTTTCTAACGTCTCTGCAGTTCAATATTGGACAGTGAAGAAGATTAATTCACAGCCTGGAGGCTGAAGACCACAGCAGCAGGTCAGAAGAACCAGGACGGCCCGTCTGGACGGGTTTCCAGGAGACAACAGAGCATGGAAGCAGGACCTCTGGACAGATGAGACCAGAGGAACCCAGCAGGAACTCCTCAGACCCTCTGAAGCACGGTGGTGGAGGGGTGATGATCTGGGACATGAGGCGATCCCAAACACAGCAGCAGATGTCCACCAGAGACCGACTAGAATGTTCCAGAACCTGGATTCCTCTGTAGTCCAGACCTCAGCCTGGCTGAACCCCAGCCCTGGTCCCGGGGAGCTCGTGTACGTTACATGTGTTGTGGTGCAGATGTTCTCACTACGGAGGTCCCTGATGGTTCTGCTGGTTTCAGAACCTCCACTAGTAGGAGATCAAGCTCAGGGGAAAGCTTCAATGAGGACGACACTGGAGGCGGTTTGGTGCAACACGTTTTCTATTTAGCAGTCCTCTGAAGGACAGTCTTTATTGCAGGTTGTTTGAGAAACTGGCCTCAGGTCTGGAGGTCTGGAGGTCCTGACTGGACCATCACCTGAAGCAGTCATGAACATGGAGGAAACAGATTCATGACGACAACCTGCTGCAGCTCAGCTGCTTCATTCCAGTTTATTTCCACCTCTGATGTGAAAATGTGAGTAGGACGGATCGGATCAGGATCCAGAGCCGACCTCTGACCTCCGACCTCCGTCCTCCGTCCAGTCTCCCTCAGGTTCTCTGGAGACCTCCGGGCCCCTCAGCCGGTCCCGTGGCTGCTGGACTCGAACACGCCCTTCTTGAAGAACGGCGAGAACTCGCACACGTCGAGCTTGGAGAGGCGGAAGAGGCCGTCCTCGTCGGGTCGGAGGGGGGAGCTGGAGGAGGTCAGCATCACCTGGAACAGGTTCCTCAGGTAGCGCTGCAGAGAACCGGAGAACCACAGTTAGACACCAGACCCTCCTGGCGAGGAACCACAGAAACATAACAGCGTTGCAACACCAACTCAGACGTCTCAGAGACTTCAGAGGTGATGGCGTCTGTCGCCGAGCTGAATCGTGGCCTCTGTGCGTTGTGTTCATCAAAGGTTGGGGAATTTTCAACTTTTCTTCAACACATGTGCCAGCCAATCAAATCGCAGCTACACAGCTAGAGCCAGCCAATGAAATCACACGAGGAGGCGGGACTAATTCAAAGAGCACGGGTCATCTGTGCAGCAAGCAGCAACCTCAACATTGATGGTTGATTGACAGGTAGATGTCCCAGCGGTTGGTTGTCAGGACGACCGTCTCTCATCGGTCCTCGTCCTGACAGCCAACCAATCACAGCAGACGTAGCCACATCCAAGCGTCGTACCTCCAGGTGGCTCCGGCGCTCCGCCACCATGCGCTCGTCCCGGTTTCCAAACAGTTTCTTCGGTGGGAACTCGAGAGACGCCAACTGGAAGAAGCAGAAGGACGGAGCTCAGAGACGGGACGGACCGAAGAACCGGAGACCCAACAGATCACAACCCTGGACTGACCTTCAACCCAGAAACTCAACCACAGCTTCAGATCAGGTCAGAGAGGAAATAAAGAGTGAAGGAACCCTGAAGGTTTCATCCTTCCTCCTCCATCAGGTCTCCTCCTCAGAGGTGACGTTCAGGTTCAGTTCGCTACACCTGATGACTCCAGTAATAACTGCGCACCTGCATAACAACGTTAACAGGAGAATATTTGACCTTCTGAACCTCAGAGCCGACGCCTCCAACCAGCTGTGGAGGAGGAGTCTGACCTCTGGAGGAGGAGACTTACCTCTGAAGGAGGAGTCTGACCTCTGGAGGAGGAGACTTACCTCTGAAGGAGGAGTCTGACCTCTGGAGGAGGAGTCTGACCTCTGGAGGAGGAGACTGACCTCTGAAGGAGGAGTCTGACCTCTGGAGGAGGAGTCTGACCTCTAAAGGAGGCATCTGACCTCTGGAGGAGGAGTCTGACCTCTGGAGGAGGCGTCTGACCTCTGGAGGAGGAGTCTGACCTCTGGAGGAGGCATCTGACCTCTGGAGGAGGAGTCTGACCTCTGACTCTGACCTCTGGAGGAGGCGTCTGACCTCTGGAGGAGGAGTCTGACCTCTGGAGGAGGCGTCTGACCTCTGGAGGAGGAGTCTGACCTCTAAAGGAGGCATCTGACCTCTGGAGGAGGAGTCTGACCTCTGGAGGAGGCATCTGACCTCTGGAGGAGGCGTCTGACCTCTGGAGGAAGAGTCTGACCTCTGGAGGAGGCATCTGACCTCTGGAGGAGGCGGCTCTGACCTCTGGAGGAGGAGTCTGACCTCTAAGGAGGCATCTGACCTCTGGAGGAGGAGTCTGACCTCTGGAGGAGGCATCTGACCTCTGGAGGAGGAGTCTGACCTCTAAAGGAGGCATCTGACCTCTGGAGGAGGGAGTCTGACCTCTGGAGGAAGAGTCTGACCTCTGGGAGGCCTGGACCTGGAGGAGGAGTCTGACCTCTAAAGGAGGCATCTGACCTCTGGAGGGAGGAGGACCTGACCTCTGGAGGAGGACCTCTGACCTCTGGAGGAAGAGTCTGACCTCTGGAGGAGGCATCTGACCTCTGGAGGAGGAGCCTCACCCTGGGGGGAGGCGTCTGACCTCTGGAGGAGGAGTCTCACCTCTGGAGGAGGCATCTGACCTCTGGAGGAGGAGTCTAAACTCTGGAGGAGGAGTCTGACCTCTGGAGGAGGTGTCTGACCTCTGGAGGAGGAGTCTGACCTCTAAAGGAGGCATCTGACCTCTGGAGGAGGAGTCTGACCTCTGGAGGAGCCTCTGGAGAGGAGGAGGACCTCTGGAGGAGGAGTCTGACCTCTAAAGGAGGCATCTGACCTCTGGAGGAGGAGTCTGACCTCTGGAGGAGGCATCTGACCTCTGGAGGAAGAGTCTGACCTCTGGAGGAGGAGTCTGACCTCTGGAGGAGGAGACTTACCTCTGAAGGAGGAGTCTGACCTCTGGAGGAGGAGCCTCACCCTGGGGGGAGGCGTCTGACCTCTGGAGGAGGAGTCTGACCTCTGGAGGAGGCATCTGACCTCTGGAGGAGGAGCCTCACCCTGGGGGGAGGCGTCTGACCTCTGGAGGAGGAGTCTGACCTCTGGAGGAGGCATCTGACCTCTGGAGGAGGAGCCTCACCCCTGGAGGAGTCTGACCTCTGGAGGAGGAGCCTCATCCCTTGGAGGGAAGAGTCTGACCTCTGGAGAGAGGAGCCTCACCTCTGAAGGAGGAGCCTCACCCTGGGGGGAGGCGTCTGACCTCTGGAGGAGGTGTCTGACCTCTGGAGGAGGAGCCTCACCTCTGAAGGAGGAGCCTCATCCCTTGGAGGGAGGAGTCTCATCCCCTGAAGGGAGGGGCCTCGCCTCTGGAGGAGGAGCCTCATTCCCTGGAGTGAGGAGCCTCATCCCTTGGAGGGAGGAGTCTCATCCCCTGAAGGGAAGAGTCTGACCTCTGGAGGAGGAGTCTCACCTCTGGAGGGAGGAACCTCACCTCTGGAGGAGGAGTCTCACCTCTGGAGGAGGAGCCTCACCTCTGGAGGAGGAGTCTCACCTCTGGAGGAGGAGCCTCACCTCTGGAGGAGGAGTCTCACCTCTGGAGGAGGAGTCTCACCTCTGGAGGGAGGAACCTCACCTCTGGAGGGAGAAGCCTCACCTCTGGAGGAGGAGTCTCACCTCTGGAGGAGGAGCCTCACCCCTGGAGGAGAAGTCTGACCTCTGGAGGAGGAGCCTCACCCCTGGAGGGAGGAGTCTCACCTCTGGAGGAAGAGCCTCACCTCTGGAGGGAGGAACCTCACCTCTGGAGGAGGAGTCTCACCTCTGGAGGGAGGAACCTCACCACTGGAGGGAGGAACCTCACCTTTGGAGGAGGAGTCTCACCTCTGGAGGGAGGAACCTCACCTCTGGAGGGAGGAGTCTCACCTCTGGAGGAGGAGCCTCACCTCTGGAGGAGGAGTCTCACCTCTGGATACTTGAACTTCAGGCTCTTGTGCATTTCCCTGAAGCGACTGTAGCGTCTGAACACCGTCCACGTCTCGTCCATCACAGAGATCTGACAGGAGACAGAGACAGCTTCTGATCATGAGAGGATGTGGTGGAACATTTATATTCAGTTAGTTTCTTTAGGAGGTTTCTGGTAAAACAAAGGGCCAACAGTGTTAATCAGTTTCCAGATGTTAGGGTTAGTTTAGTTTCCAGATGTTGGGGGCAGACAACCAGAATGCAGACTGAATAATTATAGTCAGTTCATCTTTTGATCATTCAGACGTCTGCTAGAAAACAGATGTAAATGTTTCTGCAGACTCAACCCTCCAGGTCTCGCTGTTGAGCTCAGCTTTAATAAACTTGCTAGCATTTCCAGCTCTCCATTTTGTTTTATAAATTTTATAAATTTGCCACAACAAGGAAGAGTCCTGAAAACGGTGACAGCTGCTGCAACCGTCTGCAGATGAAACCTGGATGGCAGCTTTTAAAAACCTTAGAAATCTTCTAAAGCTGCATCTGTAAACCTGCCCTGGAGCTCCAGCACCTCTGGAGGTGTCTGTTCACATCACCTGCAAGGAGCAAAGAGGTTCTGCAGAGCTGGAGACCAGCTCTGGAGACCAGCTGGAGACCAGGTGGAGACCAGCTGGAGACCAGCTCTGGAGACCAGCTGGAGACCAGCTGGAGACCAGGCTGGAGACCAGCTGGAGACCAGCTGAGACCAGCTGGAGACCAGCTGGAGACCAGCTGGAGACCAGGTGGAGACCAGCTGGAGACCAGCTCTGGAGACCAGCTGGAGACCAGGTGAAGACCAGCTGGAGACCAGCTGGAGACCAGCTGGAGACCAGCTGGAGACCAGCTGGAGACCAGCTGGAGACCAGCTGGAGACCAGCTGGAGACAAGCTCTGGAGACCAGCTGGAGACCAGGTGGAGACTTGCTGGAGACCAGGTGGAGACCAGCTGGAGACCAGCTGGAGACCAGCTCTGGAGAACAGCTGGAGACAAGGTGGAGACCAGCTGGAGACAAGCTCTGGAGACCAGCTGGAGACCAGGTGGAGACCAGCTCTGGAGACCAGCTGGAGACCAGCTGGAGACCAGCTGGAGACCAGTGGAGACCTGGAGACCAGGTGGAGACCAGCTGGAGACCAGCTGGAGACCAGCTCTGGAGACCAGCTGGAGACCAGGTGGAGACCAGCTGGAGACAAGCTCTGGAGACCAGCTGGAGACCAGGTGGAGACCAGCTCTGGAGACCAGCTGGAGACAAGCTCTGGAGACCAGCTGGAGACCAGGTGGAGACTAGCTGGAGACCAGGTGGAGACCAGCTGGAGACCAGCTGGAGACCAGCTGGAGAAACTGAGAGCTGGAGACAGCTCTGGAGACAAGGTGGAGACCAGGTGGAGACCAGCTGGAGACCAGCTCTGGAGAACAGCTGGAGACAAGGTGGAGACCAGCTCTGGAGACCAGCTGGAGACCAGGTGGAGACAAGCTCTGGAGACCAGCTGGAGACCAGCTGGAGACCAGCTCTGGAGAACAGGTGGAGACCAGCTCTGGAGACCAGCTGGAGACAAGCTCTGGAGACCAGGTGGAGACTAGCTGGAGACCAGGTGGAGACCAGCTGGAGACCAGCTGGAGACAAGCTCTGGAGACCAGGTGGAGACCTAGCTGGAGACCTGGAGACCAGCTGAGACAGCTGAGACCAGCTGGAGCTGGAGACTAGCAGACCATGCTGGAGACTAGCTGGAGACCAGGTGGAGACCAGCTGGAGACCAAGTCTGGAGACCAGCTGGAGAGACCAGGTGGAGACTAGCTGGAGACCAGGTGGAGAGCGACCACCTGGAGACAAGTGGAGACCAGCTGCAGAGCTGGAGAACAGGTGGAGACAGCTGGAGACCAGGCTCTGGAGACCAGCTGGAGACCAGACTCTGGAGACCGAGCTGAGACCAGCTGGACCAGTGGAGACTAGCTGGAGACCAGGTGGAGACCAGCTGGAGACCCAGCTGGAGACCAGCTGGAGACCTGGAGCTGGAACAGCTGGAGACCATGCTGGGAGACAGCTCTGGAGACCAGCTGGAGACCAGGCTGGAGACCAGCTGGAGAACCATGGAGCTGGAGACAAGCTCTGGAGACTAGCTGGAGACCAGCTGGAGACCAGACTGAGCTGGAGACCACTGGAGACCCTGGAGACTAGCAAGCTGGAGACCAGCTGGAGACTAGCTGGAGACCAGCTGGAGACAGCTGGAGATCTTGGAGACCAGGTGGAGACCGGTGGAGACCAGCTGGAGACCAGGTGGAGACCAGCTGGAGACCAGCTGGAGACACTGGAGCAGCGAGACCAGCTGGAGACCAGCTGAGAGAGACCAGCTGGAGACCACTGGAGAGACCACCAGCTCTGGAGACCAGCTGGAGACTAGCTGGAGACCAAGCTGGAGACCAGCTCTGGAGACCAGCTCTGGAGACCAGCTGGAGACTAGAGAGACCCTCTGGAGACGCAGCTGGAGACCTGGAGGCTGGAGACTAGCTGGAGACCAGCTCTGGAGACTGGAGACAGCTGGAGACTACAAGACCTGGAGACTAGCTGGAGACTAGCTGGAGACTAGCTGGAGACCAGCTGGAGACTAGCTGGAGACCAGCTGGAGACCAGTGGAGACCAGCTGGAGACTAGCTGGAGACCAGCTGGAGACTAGCTGGAGACCAGCTGGAGACCAGCTGGAGACTAGCTGGAGACTAGCTAGAGACCAGCTGGAGACCAACTGGAGACCACGTGGAGACCAGATGGAGACCAGCTGGAGACTAGCTGGAGACCAGCTGGAGACCAGTGGAGACCAGCTGGAGAGCTGGAGACTAGCTGGAGCTGGAGACCAGCTGGAGACCAAGCTGGAGACCAGCTGGAGACCAGTGGAGACCTAGCTGGAGAGACAGCTGGAGACCACTGGAGACTGGAGACCTGGAGACAGCTGGAGACCAGCTGGAGACCAGCTATGGAGACAGCTGGAGACAAGGTGGAGACCAGGTGGAGACCTGTGGAGACAGCTGGAGACTAGCTGGAGACCAGCTGGAGACTAGCTGGAGACCCTGGAGACCAGCTGGAGACTAGCTGGAGACTAGCTGGAGACTAGCTGGAGACCAGCTGGAGACCAGCTGAGACTGGAGAGCTGGAGACCAGGTGGAGACAGACTGGAGACTAGCTGGAGACCAGCTGGAGACCAGCTGGAGACTAGCTGGAGACTGAGACCAGCTGGAGACTAGCTGGAGACCAGCTGGAGAGCTAGCTGGAGACCAGTGGAGACCAGCTGGAGACTAGCTGGAGACTGGAGACACTAGCTGGAGACAAGCTGGAGACCAACTGGAGACCTGGAGCAGTGGAGACCAGCTGGAGACTAGCTGGAGACCAGCTGGAGACTAGCTGGAGAGGAGACCAGCTGGAGACTGGAGACCAGCTGGAGACCAGCTGGAGACTAGCTGGAGACCAGCTGGAGACTAGCTGGAGACCAGCTGGAGACCAGCTGGAGACCAGCTGGAGACCAACTGGAGACCAGGTGGAGACCAGATGGAGACCAGCTGGAGACTAGCTGGAGACCAGCTGGAGACCAGGTGGAGACCGCTGGAGACCAGCTGGAGACCTGGAGACCTGGAGCTGGAGACTAGCTGGAGACCAGCTGAGGAGACCTAGCTGGAGACTAGCTGGAGACCTGGAGACCTGGAGACCAGGCTGGAGACTGGAGACTAGGTGGAGACCAAGCTGGAGACCAGCTGGAGACCAGCTGGAGACTAGCTGGAGACCAGCTGGAGACCAGTGAGATGGAGACCAGCTGGAGACCAGCTGGAGACAGCTGGAGACCAGCTGGAGACTAGCTGGAGACTAGCTGGGAAGCTGGAGCTAGCTGGAGACCTGGAGACTGGAGACAGCTGGAGACTAGCTGGAGCTACTAGCTGGAGACAGCTAGCTGGAGACTAGCTGGAGACCAGCTGGAGACCAGCTGGAGACTAGCTGGAGACCTGGAGACCAGCTGGAGACCAGCTGGAGACTAGCTGGAGACTAGCTGGAGACTACTGGAGACCAGCTGGAGACCAGTGGAGACTAGCTGGAGACTAGCTGTAGAGACTGGAGACAGCTGGAGACCAGCTGGAGACCAGGTGGAGACCAGATGGAGACTCTGGAGACAGCTGGAGAGCTGGAGACTAGCTGGAGACCAGCTGGAGACTAGCTGGAGAGCTGCTGGAGACCAGCTGGAGAACTAGCTGGAGACAAGTGGAGACCAGCTGGAGACTAGCTGGAGACTAGCTAGAGACCAGCTGGAGACCAACTGGAGACCAGTGGAGACCAGATGGAGACTAGCTGAGACTAGCTGGAGACAGCTGGAGACTGGAGCAGCTGGAGACCAGCTGGAGACCAGCTGGAGACCAGCTGGAGACTGGAGACTGGAGACCAGCTGGAGACCACTGGAGACCAGCTGGAGACTAGCTGGAGACCAGCTCTGGAGACAGCTGGAGACCAGGCTGGAGACTAGCTGGAGCTGGAGACCAGCTGGAGACCAGCTGGAGACTAGCTGGAGACCACCAGCCTGGAGACTGGAGACAGCTGGAGACTAGCTGGAGACTAGCTGGAGACCTGGAGGTGGAGACCAGCTGGAGAGCTGGAGACTAGCTGGAGAGCTGGAGCTGGAGACCTAGCTGGAGACTAGCTGGAGACTAGCTTGAGACCAGCTGGAGACTAGCTGGAGAGAGCTGGAGACTAGCTGGAGACCAGCTGGGACCATGGAGACCAGAGCTGGGAGACTAGCTGGAGACCCAGCTGGAGACCAGGTGGAGACCAGCTGGAGACCAGCTGGAGAGCTGGAGACCAGTGGAGACAGCTGGAGACTAGCTGGAGACTAGCTGGAGACTAACTGGAGACCAGCTCTGGAGACCAGCTGGAGACTAGCTGGAGACTAGCTGGAGACCAGCTCTGGAGACTAGCTGGAGACTAGCTGGAGACCAGCTGGAGAGCTGGAGACCAGTGGAGACCAGCTGGAGACTAGCTGGAGACAGCTGGAGACCAGGCTGGAGACAGCTGGAGACTAGCTGGAGACCAGCTCTGAGACCAGCTGGAGACCTGGAGGCTGGAGACCAGTGGAGACCAGGTGGAGACCTGGAGCTGGAGACCAGCTCTGGAGACCTGGAGACCAGCTGGAGACCTAGCTGGAGACCTAGCTGGAGACAGCTGGAGACTAGCTGGAGACAGCTGGAGACTGGAGACCAGCTGAGACCAGCTGGAGAACTAGTGGAGACCAGCTGGAGACTGGAGACCAGCTGGAGACCAGCTGGAGACCAGCTGGAGACTAGCTGGAGACCAGCTCTGGAGACCAGCTGGAGACTAGCTGGAGAGACCAGGTGGAGACTAGCTGGAGACCAGCTGGAGACTAGCTGGAGACCAGCTGGAGACCAGCTGGAGACTAGCTGGAGACCAGCTCTGGAGACCAGCTGGAGACCAGGTGGAGACCAGCTGGAGACTAGCTGGAGACTAGCTGGAGACCTGGAGACCAGCTGGAGAGCTGGAGACCAGCTGGAGACTAGCTGGAGACACTAGCTGGAGAGACTAGCTGAGCTGGAGACAGCTGGAGACCAGCTCTGGAGACCAGCTGGAGACCAGGTGGAGACCCAGCTGGAGCCAGCACTAGCTGGAGACCAGCTCTGGAGACCAGCTGGAGACCAGCTGGAGACTAGCTGGAGACCAGCTGGAGACCAGCTGGAGACCAGCTGGAGACTAGCTGGAGACTAGCTAGCTGGAGACCAGACTAGCTGGAGACTGGAGACAGCTGGAGAGCTAGCTGGAGACTAGCTGGAGACTAGCTGACCAACTTGAGACCAGGTGGAGACCAGTGGAGACTAGCTGGAGACCAGGCTGGAGACTAGCTGGAGACCTGGAGACCAGCTGGAGACCAGCTGGAGACTACTGGAGAGACTAGCTGGAGACTAGCTGGAGCTGGAGACCAGCTGGAGACCTAGCTGGAGACTAGCTGGAGACCAGGTGGAGACCAGCTGGAGACTAGCTGGAGACCAGCTGGAGACCAGCTGGAGACCAGCTGGAGACCAGCTGGAGACCAGCTGGAGACCAGCTGGGAGACCAGCTGGAGACTAGCTGGAGACCAGATGGAGACCAGCTGGAGACTAGCTGGAGACTAGCTGGAGACCAGCTCTGGAGACCAGCTGGAGACTAGCTGGAGACTAGCTGGAGACCAGGTGGAGACCAGGCTGGAGACCAGCTGGAGACCAGCTGGAGACCAGCTGGAGACCAGCTGGAGACCAGCTGGAGACTAGCTGGAGACCAGACCAGGTGGAGACCAGCTGGAGACTAGCTGGAGACCAGCTGGAGACTAGCTGGAGACTAACTGGAGCTGGAGACCAGTCTGGAGACCAGCTGGAGTTGGAGGACTAGCTGGAGACCAGCTGGAGGACCAGCTGGAGACTAGATGGAGACCAGCTGGAGACTAGCTGGAGACCAGCTGGAGACCAGCTGGAGACCAGCTGTGGAGACTAGCTGGAGACTAGCTGGAGAGGGCTGGAGAGAGACTAGCTGGAGACTAGCTGGAGACCTGGAGACTAGCTGGAGACCAGCTGGAGACCGCTGGAGAGCTGGAGACCAGTGGAGACTAGCTGGAGACTAGCTGGAGACCAGCTGGAGACCAGCTGGAGACCAGCTGGAGACTAGCTGGAGACTAGCTGGAGACCAGCTGGAGACCAGCTGAGAGAGCTGGAGACTGGAGACCAGCTGGAGAGCTGGAGACAGCTGGAGACAGCTGGAGAGACCAGCTGGAGACTAGCTGGAGACTAGGCTGGAGACCAGCTGGAGACCTAGCTGGAGCTGGAGAAGCTGGAGACCAGTGGAGACAGCTGGAGACTAGCTGGAGACTAGAGCAGCTGGAGACTAGCTGGAGACCTGGAGCTCTGGGAAGCTGGAGACCAGCTGGAGACCTAGCTGGAGACCAGCTGGGAGAGTGGAGCTGGAGACTAGCTGGAGACCAGCTGGAGACCTAGGGGAGACCAGCTGGAGACCAGCTGGAGACTAGCTGGAGACAGCTGGAGACAGCTGGAGACCAGCTGGAGACCAGCTGAGAGCTGGAGCTAGCTGGAGACCAGCTGGAGACCAGGTGGAGACCAGCTGGAGACTAGCTGGAGACCAGCTGGAGACAGCTGGAGACAGTGGAGACCTGGAGCTGGAGACTGGAGACTAGCTGGAGACTAGCTGGAGACCAGCTGGAGACTAGCTGGAGACTAGCTGGAGCTGGAGACCTGGAGACCAGTGGAGACTAGCTGGAGACCTAGCTGGAGACCAGGCTGGAGACAGCTGGAGACAGCTGGAGGACAGCTGGAGACCAGCTGGAGACTAGCTGGAGACCAGACCTTGGAGACCAGCTGGAGACTGGAGAGACTAGCTGGAGACTAGCTGGAGACTAGCTGGAGAGAGCTGGAGAGACCTGGAGACCACTGGAGACTGGAGACCAGCTGGAGACTAGCTGGAGACTAGCTGGAGACCAGGTGGGAGAGACCAGCTGGAGGGAGCTGGGAGACCAGCTGGAGACCAGCTGGAGACTGGAGCTGGAGACCAGCTAGACTGGAGACCAGCTCTGGAGATGGAGACTAGCTGGAGACTAGCTGGAGACAGCTGGAGACCAGTGGAGAGCTGGAGACTACAGTGGAGAGACTAGCTGGAGACTAGCTGGAGACTAGCTGGAGACCTGGAGCAGCTGGAGACTGGAGCTGGAGACCTGGAGACCAGAGCTGGAGACTAGCTGGAGACCAACTTGGAGACCTGGAGACCAGACCATGGAGACTAGCTGGAGACCAGCTGGAGACTAGCTGGAGACCAGCTGGAGACCAGCTGGAGACTAGCTGGAGACTAGCTGGAGACCAGGTGGAGACCAGCTGGAGACCAGCTGGAGACTAGCTGGAGACTAGCTGGAGACCAGCTCTGGAGACCAGCTGGAGACTAGCTGGAGACTAGCTGGAGACTAGCTGGAGACTAGCTGGAGACCAGCTGGAGACTAGCTGGAGACCAAGTGGAGACCAGCTGGAGACTAGCTGGAGACCAACTGGAGACCAGGTGGAGACCAGATGGAGACTAGGTGGAGACTAGCTGGAGACTAGCTGGAGACCAGCTGGAGACCAGCTGGAGACCAGCTGGAGACTAGCTGGAGACTAGCTGGAGACCAGGTGGAGACTAGCTGGAGACTAGCTGGAGACTAGCTGGAGACTAGCTGGAGACTAGCTGGAGACCAGCTGGAGACCAGCTGGAGACCAGCTGGAGAGCTGGGACTAGCTGGAGACTAGCTGGAGACTAGCTGGAGACCAGCTGGAGACCAGCTGGAGACCAGCTGGAGACTAGCTGGAGACTGGAGACCAGGTGGAGACTAGCTGGAGACTAGCTGGAGACCAGCTGGAGACCAGCTGGAGGACCTGGAGAGTGGAGGAGACTAGCTGGGAGACTAGCTGGAGACCAACTGGAGACCAGGTGGAGACCAGATGGAGACTAGCTGGAGACCAGCTGGAGACCAGCTGGAGACTAGCTGGAGACCAGCTGGAGACCAGGTGGAGACCAGGTGGAGACTAGCTGGAGACTAGCTGGAGACTAGCTGGAGACTAGACTGGAGACCTGGAGACCAGCTGGAGGACAGGGGAGACCAGCTGGAGACTAGCTGGAGACCAGCTCTGGAGACCAGCTGGAGACTAGCTGGAGAGACTAGCTGGAGACCAGCTCTGGAGACCGACCTGGAGACTGGAGAGCTGGAGACTGGAGACTGGAGACCAGCCTGGAGACTGGAGACAGCTGGAGCTGGAGACCTGGAGACTAGCTGGAGACTAGCTGGAGACTCTGGAGCCTGGAGACAACTGGAGACCAGGTGGAGACCTGGAGCAGGGAGACTAGCTGGAGGGACCAACTGGAGACCAGGTGGAGACCTGGAGACAGCTGGAGACTAGCTGGAGACCAGCTGGAGACCAGCTGGAGACTAGCTGGAGACCAGCTGGAGACCAGCTGGAGACTAGCTGGAGACCAACTGGAGACCAGGTGGAGACCAGATGGAGACTAGCTGGAGACTAGCTGGAGACCAGCTGGAGACTAGCTGGAGACCAGCTGGGAGGACTGGAGACTGGAGACCAGCTGGAGAGCTGGACCTAGACCAGCTGGAGACATCTGGAGACCAGGTGGGACTAGCTGGAGACTAGCTGGAGGACCAAGCTGGAGACCAAGTGAGACCAGCAGTGGGAGACCAGCTGGAGAGCTGGAGACTGGAGCTGGAGACCAGGTGGAGACCAGCTGGAGACCAGCTGGAGACCAGCTGGAGACTGGGAGCTGGAGACTAGCTGGAGACCAGCTCTGGAGACCAGCTGGAGACCAGGTGGAGACTAGCTGGAGACCAGCTCTGGAGACCAGCTGGAGACCAGCTGGAGACTAGCTGGAGACTAGCTGGAGACCAGCTCTGGAGACCAGCTGGAGACTAGCTGGAGACTAGCTGGAGACCAGGTGGAGACCAGGTGGAGACCAGGTGGAGACTACCTGGAGACCAGCTGGAGACCAGGTAGAGACTAGCTGGAGACTAGCTGGAGACCCCTGGAGACTAGCTGGATAGCTGGAGACCAGCTGGAGACTAGCTGGAGACTAGCTGGAGACCAGCTCTGGAGACCAGCTGGAGACCAGGTGGAGACCAGCTCGAGACTAGCTGGAGACCAGCTCTGGAGACCAGCTGGAGACTAGCTGGAGACCAGGTGGAGACTAGCTGGAGACTAGCTGGAGACTAGCTGGAGACCAAGTGGAGACCAGCTGGAGATAGCTGGAGACCAAAGTGGAGACCAGTGGAGACCAGCTGGAGACCTGGAGGGGGAGACTGGAAGTGGAGACCAAGGAGGACCAGGTGGAGACCAGATGGAGAGCTGGAGGACTGGAGACCAGCTGGAGACTAGCTGGAGACCTGGAGGACAGTGGAGACCAGGTGAGAGACAGGTGGAGACCAGCTGGAGCTGGGACTAGCTGGGAGACCAGCTGGGAGACCAGCTGGAGACCAGCTGGAGACTAGCTGGAGACTAGCTGGAGACCAGCTCTGGAGACCAGCTGGAGACCAGGTGGAGACAGCTGGAGACCAACTGGAGACCAGGTGGAGACCAGCTGGAGACTAGCTGGAGACCAACTGGAGACCAGGTGGAGACCAGATGGAGACTAGCTGGAGACCAGCTGGAGACCAGCTGGAGACCAGCTGGGACTAGATGGAGACTAGCTGGAGACCAGGTGGAGACCAGTGGAGACCAAGCTGGAGAGAGCTGGAGACTGGAGGGAGACCAGCTAGCTGGAGACCAGCTGGAGAGCTAGCTGGAGACTGAGACCTGGAGACCAGGTGGAGACCAGGTGGAGACTAGCTGGAGACCAGCTGGAGACCAGGTGGAGACCTGGAGACTAGCTGGAGACTAGCTGAGAGACCAGCTGGAGACCTGGAGCTGGAGACAGTGGAGACCCTGGAGACCAGGTGAGAGACTGGAGACCAGCTGGAGACTAGCTGGAGACAGCTGGAGACCAGTGAGCCAGTGGAGACCAGCTGGAGACTAGTGGAGACCAACTGGAGACCAGGTGGAGACCAGCTGGAGACCTGGAGACCTGGAGACCAGGTGGAGCTGGAGACAGATGGAGACTAGTGGAGACCAGTGGAGACCAGCTGGAGACCAGCTGGAGACTAGCTGGAGACTAGCTGGAGACCAGGTGGGAGACTGGAGACAGCTGGGAGAGAGCTGGAGACTGGAGGTGGAGACTAGCTGGAGACCAGCTGGAGACTGGAGCTGGAGACTAGTGGAGACCAGGGAGACCTGGAGACCAGGTGGAGACTAGCTGGAGACCAGCTGGAGACCAGCTGGAGACTAGCTGGAGACCAGCTGGAGACCAGCTGGAGACAGCTGGAGACCAGCTGGAGACTAGCTGGAGACCAACTGGAGACCGGTGGAGACCAGGTGGAGACTAGCTGGAGACTAGCTGGAGACCAGCTGGAGAAAGAGGCCAAGCATGAGATCATCGCTGACAACTGCACCGACAGAGTCTGCAGGTTCGGGGCCTCTGCAGACGCAGGACAACAAAAAACAGAGGTCAGCAAAAGATCTCTCTCTGGTCATCAGGGTCAAAATGGTCCTAAACAAGCCTGAAACCCTGATGACCAGAGAGAGATCTCAGGGACCTCCAGTGTGTTCCAGGACCAGGACCTGGACCTGGACCTGGACCTGGACCTGGACCTGGACCGAGGTATATATGAAAACACATGGATGCGACTCCATGATCCATAGATGTTCCTGGAGATGTTACATCGACGATGCTGAGCTCTACAGTAGCGTCTAGATCAACGAGCTGATCTCTGAGGTCCCTGAGGACCTCCTTCAGTCCTTCAGTCCCAACGGGAGACGAATATCAGCTGGACTGAGCTGAACTCTACGGCTCATAAACGGGAAACAGAAGTGAAACATTTCACAGGTTTCATGAAAGTTGAAAAGAAATCAGAGAACCGACCTTCACCTCGAACTCAAAGTGCTCGTCCTTCCCCTGTCCCCGGAGGACGTAACGAGGAACGCTGACCCTCACGGGCTCTCGGACGCCGTCGCAGCTCGTCGCAGCAGGACGAGACACCAGGTGCTGCTCAGGACGTCAAAGGGGACAGAAAGGACGAGAGAAGGAAGTAAAAGGCTGACTGGTCATCGATAAGAAGATCAAACATCAGGCTGCCAGACGTCCAAACTTTATTTGATTCAAACCAGGAACAAACATGAAGACAGTTTGTGACATCATCATTAACAGACAGGAAGGACAACTACTAAACAAATAAATCCATTCAGCACTTTCTGACAAATTATTTATGTAATTTATTAGATTTTTCCCCCAATAGCTCTGACAAACAGGTAAAAACCTCAGTTTCAGTTAAACTTGTTAGTTTCAGTTAAACTTGTTAGTTCCTGTTGAACTCGTTAGTTCCTGTTGAACTCGTTGGTTCCTGTTTAACTCGTTGGTTTCAGTTAAACTCGTTAGTTTCAGTTAAACTCGTTAGTTTTTCGTTAGTTCCTGTTAACTTGTTAGTCGTTTCCCGTTAAACTCGTTAGTTCCCTTTTGAACTCGTTAGTTCCCTTTTAAACTCGTTAGTTTTGGTTAAACTCGTTAGTTCCTGTTAAACTCGTTAGTTTTAAACTCGTTTGTTTCGGTTAAACTCGTTAGTTCCTGTTAAACTCGTTAGTTTCAGTTAAACTCGTTAGTTCCCGTTAAACTCGTTAGTTTCCTTAGTTTCTTTTTTAAACTCGTTAGTTTCAGTTAAACTCGTTAGTTTCTTGGTTAAACTCGTTAGTTCCTGTTGAACTCGTTAGTTCCCTTTTAAACTCGTTAGTTTCGGTTAAACTCTTTGGTTCCTGTTAAACTCGTTAGTTTCAGTTAAACTGTTAAACTCGTTAGTTGTTAAACTGTTAGTTTCGTTAAAACTTTTAGTTCCTGTTGAAACGTTAAACTCTGTTCTGTTGAACTCGTTGGTTCCTGTTTAACTCGTTGGTTCCTGTTTAACTCGTTGTTGTTAAACTCGTTAGTTCTGTTAAAACTCGTTAGTTCTCGTTGTGTTAAACTCGTTAGTTTCAGTTAAACTCGTAAGTTCCTTTAAACTCGTTAGTTTCGGTTAAACTCGTTGGTTTCTGTTAAACTCGTTAGTTTCAGTTAAACTCGTTAGTTCCTGTTAAACTCGTTAGTTCCTGTTAAACTCGTTAGTTTCAGTTAAACTCGTAAGTTCCTGTTAAACTCGTTAGTTTCGGTTAAACTCGTTGGTTTCTGTTAAACTCGTTAGTTTCAGTTAAACTCGTTAGTTCCTGTTAAACTCGTTAGTTCCGTTGAACTCGTTAGTTCCCTTTTAAACTCGTTAGTTTCGGTTAAACTCGTTGGTTTCTGTTAAACTCGTTAGTTTCAGTTAAACTCGTTAGTTCCTGTTAAACTCGTTAGTTCCCTTTTAAACTCGTTAGTTTCGGTTAAACTCGTTAGTTTCTGTTAAACTCGTTAGTTTTGTGGAGAGTGGTTTCCCAGGTAACCTTTGAGCTACACAGGTGATGGATCAGGAGCTGAGCCTCTGAGGAGCAGCCGAACACCAGCTGCCAGTCATCAGACGGCCTGCTGGGGGACGACAGGTCAGCCGAGCCCCGCCTCAGCTCCGCCCCCCGTCTAAGGCCCGCCTCCCTCTGATTCACGAACACGACATCGACGGCCGGGCAGCTGCCGCTCTTCCTCACGAGCAGACACCTGATGTCCGAGCGCCTGCGGACCTCAAGCCTCTGAAACTGTGGCTGGGCGGGGACCAGGCTGGACCCCCGGGGGACCGGGTGGAAGACCCCGTCCTCCTGGAGAAGAGCCAGGTGGGTGTCCGTCAGGAGGAACTGGAGGATGGTGCTCTGACGGACTCTGGCGGAGCTCTTGACCCTTGACGGTGGTGTAGAGCAGAGGACAGATGTTCGCCAGGGAGGGTTTCCCGGGACCGAGCATGTTCCCATGGACCATGTATAGCAGGTCTGCCAGGACCCGCTTGAACCTGGAGGTCAGGTGAAGGCCACCATCAAGGACCACGTCAGGAACGTTTGATGTCCAGTCCAGAGAAAGGACCATGAGGTCGTCAGAGAGTAACGGGTGATCTTCTACGTCCTCAGAAGAGCCATGAGGAGCACAGGCCTTCAGCAGAGCCCGGCAGAGCTCCTGGCTGAGCTCCTGGCTGTGGGTGAAGACCGCTAGAACATCGTCTTTGTTGGAGCTGATGAGGCGGATGTGCTGTCCTGCCAAACCAATCTGGACCTCTGTGATTTCTGCCAGATCACAGTGATGGAACATGGTCAACATGGTGGACGATGTTCCTGCGACTGCAGTCACACCGGTGTCTGACAGGACCAAGCACATGGGTTCAGGGACGGGTCGTCTACCGTTGGCCGCCTTCACCCAGAACAAGCTCAGAAGGTTTCCAACTTTCCCCGGACGCAGAGACTCCAGTTTTGCCTGGATCTGCTGGGCTGAAAGGGTCTTCAGCTCAGATAAAGCTGGTGGCAACTCAACCAGCTCCTGATGAAACACCTCAGGACTCGTGTCTCTGGTGGAGGACACGGACCCCTCAGGCCACACCGAGAACCCCAGGACCACAGAGACACCACAGTCCTTCGACAGATCCACCGGTCCGGCTCTGTTCTCTGCAGGAGTCCCAGGTTCTGGTGCTCGCTGAATCAGTGGCAGCTCTTTGGACATCTTGGTCACGTACTGACCAAGGACGTCCTTCATTTCACCAACTCCAACATTTCGGATGACGTCACGCGTGTCCTGCAGTCGTCTTCCGGCGTCTCTGTAGGCGTCAGAGAGCATTTCAGAGAAGTATCCCATCACCTGTCTCCTGGTGGAGGACGCTGCATCAGCCCATTCTTCTCCTCTCACTTGACCCGGTCTGGAGTCACGACCACAGCTCTGACACTCTGCTGACAGCTCACTGGAACCTTCTGGTTCCTCTGCCCTCCACGGGTAGCTGGTTCGGTTCTTCAGTTTGGCGAGGTACTCCCAAACGTAGCTCCTTCTGGCCTCTTCTCTTTGATTCATCTGAGCACTGAAGGCCTCCTCTGAGTCCTGCTGGGTGGTGATGTCATCTGCTGATGGGTCTCTGGTTGGTCCAGACTCTGCTGACGGGTCTCTGGTTGGTCCAGACTCTGCTGACGGGTCTCTGGTTGGTTCAGACTCTGCTGACGGGTCTCTGGTTGGTCCAGACTCTCCTGACAGGTCTCTGGTTGGTTCAGACTCTGCTGACAGGTCTCTGGTTGGTTCAGACTCTCCTGACAGGTCTCTGGTTGGTTCAGACTCTCCTGACAGGTCTCTGGTTGGTCCAGACTCTCCTGACAGGTCTCTGGTTGGTTCAGACTCTGCTGACAGGTCTCTGGTTGGTTCAGACTCTCCTGACAGGTCTCTGGTTGGTTCAGACTCTCCTGACAGGTCTGGTTGGTTCAGACTCTCCTGACAGGTCTGGTTGGTTCAGACTCTCTCTGGTTGGTCCAGACTCTGCTGGGTCTCTGGTTGGTCAGACTCTGCTGTCTCTGGTTGGTCCAGACTCTGCTGACGGGTCTGTGGTTGGTCCAGACTCTGCTGACGGGTCTCTGGTTGGTCCAGACTCTCCTGACAGGTCTCTGGTTGGTTCAGACTCTGCTGACAGGTCTCTGGTTGGTTCAGACTCTCCTGACAGGTCTCTGGTTGGTTCAGACTCTCCTGACAGGTCTCTGGTTGGTTCAGACTCTCCTGACAGGTCTCTGGTTGGTTCAGACTCTCCTGACGGGTCTCTGGTTGGTCCAGACTCTCCTGACGGGTCTCTGGTTGGTCCAGACTCTGCTGACGGGTCTCTGGTTGGTCCAGACTCTGCTGACGGGTCTCTGGTTGGTCCAGACTCTGCTGACGGGTCTCTGGTTGGTCCAGACTCTGCTGACGGGTCTCTGGTTGGTCCAGACTCTCCTGACGGGTCTCTGGTTGGTCCAGACTCTGCTGATGGGTCTCTGGTTGGTCCAGACTCTGCTGACGGGTCTCTGGTTGGTTCAGGTCCTCCTTCTCTCCAGACGCAGGGGGTCTGGTTCTTCAGTTTTCTGAAGTAGTCCCAGATGAAGCTGCTTCTCTCTGCTGCTGCAACTGGACCACAGATGACCTCTTCTGACTCTGAGCTCTGAGAGTTTAATGGCTGATCCCCAGCAGCTCCAGACTGTTCCAGCCTCCAGGGGTAGTTGGTTTGGTTCTTCAGTTTTCGGAGGTAGTCCCAGACGCTGCTGCTGACCGAAGCTATCTCTGCTTCAGCTCCATGGTTTCTTCCATCACCAGCCTCCTCCACCTCCTCCAGCTCCTTCTCACCAGAAACACAGCAGGCAGAGTCGCTGCTTATCTCAGGACCGTCCTGGTCTGCTGAGGTCTGGTCTGGTCTGTGAAGACCACCAACGCCTCCTCCCCGTCCTCCTGCAGGAACAGTCAAGTCTTTCCCTGATGTGTCCTGGTTCTCAGTCAGGACTTTGGTTGAGGACTCTGGTAGACGTCTCTCTGGTCCTCCAGACTCTTTCTCCTGGACGTCAGGAGGGGAGCTGGTCTCAGACCCCGGGGAGGACAGGAGGTTAGACCAGCAGGCTTTCTGTGTGGACAAGGGAAGTCCATGACTAGCAGGGACAGGAAGGACGGGAGGCGTTTTAATGATTCTGACGTCCATTATCCACCAACGACAATTACAGTTCATCCAGCCACCAGGTGGGTTTCAGGTGATTCAGAATTAACTGAAGAGGTCCAACATGCAAATTAGGATGACAATTAACACACATAGGTACAGAAATAATTAAAACCCAATCAACCAGAGGAGGAACATCAACTGTTTCAACACCACTCTGATTCTGATTAAAGAGTTTGTTTTATTTCCTGCTTCCATCCTGAAACTCAATGAGCTTCACTGAACCAGAAATGAAGAAAATAAACAGCTCTGGTTAACGGCTCTAACGTCTGTCCTGACTGACGAGAGCTGCATCAAACCACCTCCAACGACTAACATCTGCTCATTAACATCCATGAACAGCCATGATTCACTGATTCATGTGGAGCATCTGAGTCAGATTTGAACCCAAACACACAGAAGTCACCAGATTGTCCAGGATTGTCCCAAAACCCAGTCAGGTCCAGGTCTCACCTCGTATTTAAGCCTCCTGCGGTTGATGTTCTGCAGCTTCTCATCGTCCTGAAAGCAACAGCCAACAATCAATAAAATAATGAGACGTCTTATTGAAACTAAATGATTCTAGTTGGGATGTGAGGAAAAGGAGGCAGAACCAGGACCAGTAAAGCCGGGCAGAGGACCAGAACCAGAGGAGTCATGCAGGAGAAGAGCAGGACGTGTCCTGGTCTTACCTCATCTGTGGCTCTAACCTCCTCCTGTTAAAGAGTTAAAGAGCTACAGATCAGTTCTGCACAGACAAACCACCACCTTTACTTTTATAAATGATGGATCTAAACCCACAGCACTGACTGGAGACCCGCTTTAGGAGGTTTGTTCAGTGTTTCACTGGATTATTGTTCAATGGATTCAATCTGAGCCTGAAGAAACTGGGACATCATGACTAACTATCTATGTTGAACACATGGACTCTGTTGATGACTGCTGATCTGTTTGTAGACCAAAGGACAGGGATCCTCCTCCAGGACCACCTACACAGGCTGGCTGGTCCTGGGGGAGGATCCTTCAGTGGCTCAGCACAGAGGGATTCAGGACCGGGACCAGCCGGTCTGTGTGGGTGGTGTAATAACGTCAGCGTGGCTCCATGTTGGTCAGAGAGGGTCCAGTGATGATGGAGGCTCCACCCACCCAGAAGGAGTCCAGGTCTAAATATGCTGCAGGACTCCCGCAGCCGTCTAAGATCTCACACTAGGGTTTACATCTGCTCAGTTCTGGGTAGAAGGTCCAGATGACGAGTCCTCCTGACTCTCAGCTGCGACTGATGCAGCTGGACGTAGAATTACATCATCACTGCACGCTGACGGTGAACAAACAAATGGTGACAATAAAAATGGCCACGGTAACATGATGTTTTTTAATTCGGAATTAATTATTCTGAATTAAATCAATCATTCAGAATTAAACTATTTTCCTTCGTGTTTACGTGGAAATATTAATTCCGAATCGAGGTTTACTTGGAAAACACGTTTGTTCGGCTTTATCCAATTCAGCTTAAGGTCTGGGGGTTGGGAAGGGTTCTGATTGGATGGGGGAGGGGGGGGGGGACGTCTTTACGTATTTACGTCTACCGGAAGAAAACAAATTTACTTGATTAGCAACAACATGGAGGACTACATTATGAGCATCCTTTTTGGATTTGTTAAACCTCCTTCATTTAACCTGGCCGCTACAACTTTGAAAAGCTCACAATTTTTATGTTTCCTGCCATCTGTTCTTTTAATTATTTCCAGTTCCTCCAAGCTATTTATTAAATAAATCGTCTCTGCTCTTGAACACCGTTTACTGCGTGCTGCCATCTTGAAACTTTGTTTTGAAAACAAGCCCAGCGCGGAATATAAGCGTCATGGCAACAGACGGGCAAGAGAACTAGCATGCGCAGAAAGACGGGAATTAATTTAAACAGGAATGAGTGTTTACATGACCGCGGAATTATTCTATTCAGATTTAAAATCAGAATAAACCAGCCACTTACTTCGGAATTAAGTTTAATTCAGAATGGACATTTTCATTCAGAGTTAGGTGTTTACATGGTAATTTTTAAACATTTTAAATCGGATTTAATTTTAATTCTGAATTAAAGAGGAATTAAACTTCCCATGTAAACGCACTAAATGTTAAAAAAACATTGCTTTTATGTGAGCTGAAAACGCTTTAATAAACAGAAGAACGTCTGCCTGGTCACGTTGACAGAGAAGAGGAACGGCACCAGGTCACTTCAGGTTTTAGTTATCTAGTAAGAAGACAGAGTTGGAGGATGTTTGAAAATCATATCAGGTAGTCTTCCGTCGTCAGACCACTCTGATTGTAGGACAGTTGATTTAAACTAAAGGCAGAAGACATCTCTACGGTGATCTTTTATCTGCGACAGTCCTGAATCATGACGTATACGAACATCCAAGTCAACATGCTGATCAGATGTAGCTAGTGATGTCTATGAAATTAGGACCTGTCATCCAGGAATCATCTAGATTTTGGTACAAAATCACAGTAATGTCATCATCACTGTCATGAGTGATGCTGTTGACCTGTACGACCCTGAGATGGACCAGGACTGTGCTGTCACGCCTCTGTTCCTCCTCAGCAGATGTTAATGCAGCTGTGGCCAGATGAGCTCTGTGTCCCTGCAAGGTTTGAGTAACCTCAGGAAGGAGACGAGGAGAGACTTACTTTAAGTGATTCACAGGACGTAGACAGATCCATGCTGCTGCCGCCATTCAGGAGATTCATCTGACGCAGCCGTCGCTGGACTTCCTCTTCAATGTACGCATTTATTCTGATCAACAAGGAACAAGAGTTTACAGCCTGGCAGATCCAAACACGATAAGAAACATCTTCAAAGGAACAGTATAAACACGGAGAAGCAGGTGAAGAAAAAAAAGTGACGTACAGGCAGGTGAGGTAGAAGCAGAAGCAGATGAGGTAGAAGGGAGTGACGTAGCAGGTGAGACAGAAGCATGCGAGGTAGAAGCAGGCGAGGTAGAAACAGGCGAGGTAGAATCAGGTGAGATAGAAGGGGGTGAGGTAGAAGCAGATGATGGAAAAGCAGGTGAGGTTGAAGCAGAAGCAGATGAGGTAGAAGAGGGTGAGGTAGCAGGTAAGATAGAAGCAGGCAAGGTAGAAGCAGGCAAAGTAGAAGCAGGTGAGACAGAAGCATGCGAGGTAGAAGCAGGCGAGGTAGAAACAGGTGAGGTAGAATCAGGTGAGATAGAAGGGGGTGAGGTAGAAGCAGATGATGGAAAAGCAGGTGAGGTAGAAGCAGAAGCAGATGAGGTAGAAGAGGGTGAGGTAGCAGGTAAGATAGAAGCAGGCAAGGTAGAAGCAGGCAAAGTAGAAGCAGGTGAGGTAGAAGCAGGTGAGGTAGAGGCAAGCGAGGTAGAAGGGGGTGAGGTAGAAGAAGAAGATGAGGTAGAAGGGGGTGAGGTAGCAGGTGAGATAGAAGCAGGTGAGGTAGAAGGGGGTGAGGTAGCAGGTGAGATAGAAGCAAGCGAGGTAGAAGGGGGTGAGGTAGAAGGGGGTGAGGTAGAAGAAGAAGAAGATGAGGTAGAAGGGGGTGAGGTAGCAGGTGAGATAGAAGCAGGTGAGGTAGAAGGGGGTGAGCAGCAGGTGAGATAGAAGCAAGCGAGGTAGAAGGGGGTGAGGTAGAAGCAGGCAAGGTAGAAATGAGTGAGGTAAAAGCAGAAGCAGATGAGGCAGAGGCATATGGGGTAGAATGGGATGAGGTAGAAGCAGGTGAGGTAAAAGCAGATGAGGTAGAAGCATGCGAGGAAGAAGCAGGTGAGGTAGAAGCATGCGAGGAAGAAGCAGGTGAGGTAGAAGCAGGTGAGGTAGAGGTAGAAGCAGGTGAGGTAGAAGCAGAAGCAGGCGAGGTAGAAGGGCGTGACGTAGCAGGTGAGGTAGAAGCAGAAGCAGGCGAGGTAGAAGGGCGTGACGTAGCAGGTGAGGTAGAAGCAGAAGCAGGCGAGGTAGAGGGTGGTAGCAGGTGAGTAGAAGCAGGCGAGGTAGAAGGGCGTGACGTAGCAGGTGAGGGTAGAAGCAGCAGCGCAAGTAGAAGGGGGTGAGGTAGCAGGTGAGGTAGAAGCAGGTGAGGTAGAAGCAGGCGAGGTAGAAGGGCGTGACGTAGCAGGTGAGGTAGAAGCAGAAGCAGGCGAGGTAGAAGGGCGTGACGTAGCAGGTGAGCTAGAAGCAGAAGCAGGCGAGGTAGAAGGGGGTGACGTAGCAGGTGAGGTAGAAGGGCGTGACGTAGCAGGTGAGGTAGAAGCAGAAGCAGGCGAGGTAGAAGGGGGTGACGTAGCAGGTGAGGTAGAAGCAGGCGAGGTAGAAGGGGTGACGTAGCAGGTGAGGTAGAAGCAGGCGCACCTGTCGTCTGACAGCGGCAGCAGCGGGCTCAGACTCTGGATGTGGCTGACTGGAGAGCTGCTGTGACTCGTCTTGTCCTCGTTATTGACTGATTGAGGTCTGTTGGTTTCTTCACCCTCACTGATTCTCTGTCTGAGTTTCTGGATCTCTCGCTCGACTCTGCTTTAAAAAGAAAAACAGAAAAACCCATCAGTGAAAAAAGAAAAGACATTTTAGGACCAGGAGGAACCAATGATCACAGCTAGAGAGCACTCAGATGTTTTTATCTGCAGTTTCATCTAAAACATTGGAGAGTTTCTCTGAGCTTGACTCTGACCTCTGCTGGTCCAGATCTCCTGTCCTCCTGACCTCAGAGGTGTTGTGATGCTCCTCAGAGTCTCCCTCCAGGGAGGCGCTGCGTCTCAGGGCAGAGTGTCTCCTCTCCAGCCGGGCCACCGCCTGCTCCATGGCCTCTCTCTGCTGCTTCTCCTTGGACTCCAGGATCTCCTTCTCCTTCCTCCTCACCTTCTCCTCCTGTCGCGCCACGTTGGCAGTGAACTCGTAGGTGTCCTGCAGCTGCTGGAGCTGCTGGGCGTTGCTGCGGTGGAGCTTCAGCTTCTCCTCCTTGTCCTCCAGCTCCTTCTCCACCTCGTACAGCGTGTTGTCCAGTCCCAGCGGCCCGTCGCAGTTCCCGTCGTCGTCGTCGTCGCCGCCGCTGCGCTGCAGCACCTCCACCGCCCGCTGCTTCTCCTCAGCCAGAGCGGGTAGGAGGCTGCCGGCCAGGTTGGCGAGCTGTCGCTCCTTGACGTGCAGCTGGTGCTCCGCCTGCCTGAGGAGGTGCTCCTCCTGGGAGACGCTGCTGGCGTCCTGCGCTCCTTTCTCCTGCGCCTCCTTCAGCTGCTGCTGCCGCTCCTTCAGGCCGCGGCCGAGGACCAGCATCGTGTTGCGCTCGGCGGCGACCTCCTTCTCCAGGCGCTCCCTCTGCTGCTGCAGCGCCTCCTCCAGCTGGCCCAGCTCCTTCACCTGCGTCTCCTTGAAGTCGGAGTAGCGAGTCTGGGCGGCCCTTGCCTCCTTGCTGGCGTCCACCACGTCCGTCCGCTCCACAGCCTCTTTGGCTCGCAGGAGCGTCTCTCTGATGTCCCCCAGCGCTCGCTGCTCCTCCTCCAGGCGCCGGGCGTCCTCGCGGGTGAGCATGGCGGCGGCCGCCTCGTGTTGCTCCTTCAGCTGCTCCTCCAGCCTCCCCACCAGACTGAGCTGCTCCCGCTCCTGCTCCTCCAGCCGCCGCCGCTCCGCTTCCAGACGGACCCTCTGCTCCTGGCGCTCCCTTTTCAGCCGCTCCAGCTCCCGGTAGATCTCCGTCTGCTCCGCCGCCTCGCGCTGCCGCCGCCTCTCCTCGTCCTGCTCCTCCTCTTCCTCCCGTGCTCCTCCCTCCTCCCGCCACCATTTCTGATGCCTCCTGTGCTGGACGTCCACGCTCCTGATCTCGGAGCGTCTCTCGTCCTCAAAGCGCTCCTTCTCGGCCAGGAAGTCCCGCAGGCGGCTCTCGATGTCCTGGCTGCGGCGCCGGAGGCTCTCCTCCTGGTGGAGGATCCGCTGCTGCACCTCCTCCGACTCCTTGCGCTGACTCTCCACCTCCTGCTGGAGGCGCTCCAGCTCTGCCTTCTCGCTCTGCTGCTTCGCCTCCATCTCTTTGATCAGCCTCCTGGGGAAACAAAGAGCGGGACGTTTGTTTGACTGGACCACCAACAGGAACCGTCTCCGTCTCCGTCCCCGGACGGACGGATCAGACGGACCACAGCGCTCTGAAGATGTCGGGCTTTTCTACCTTTTCATCTCCAGCTTCTCCAGCTCTTCTCGCTGCTGTCTCTCAAACTCCAACCTGGGAAAGCAGAGGGATGCATCAGCCTCCTTCCCCCGTCCATCATCCAAAGACTAGAAGACAACACTTGGACAGAAACGAGTAAAGCAGATGTAAGCGGCAAATAAATGACAGACAGGAACCAGGAGGACACTCGTCTAGTAGGACGTCACAGAAGCAGGAAGCTGATGAGTGAAAACTAGAACCAAGGGCAGACAGACGGGGGGGTGGGGGGGGGGGGGGCGGCGGCGACACTGGATGGGTGAAAACGGGACAGTGAGACAGGAAGTGGACTGCTGAGTCTACCTGAGGAAGACGGGGCCCTTCTCAGTGAAGAGACTGCCAACAGGACAGGGGGACATGGTTAATTCCTGGACTCAAACACACTTACACATGACAGGAAACTGAGCATTTAAAAACCCAGGACCAGGACCAACCCGGACCGGGTCTGGACCGACCCGGACCGGGTCGATCCAGAGTACGGGTCCTCCTGACAGTCACCTGCTGCTCCTCTGAGATGTTTCATGTCTAACAGGTGGACAGACGTGAGTTCATCTGACCTGACTGGACCTGGTCTCCTGGTCATAAAGACGTCTTCAGATGTGGGACAGAATGGAAACGTCCATCTCCTTCCATGTTCTCATCAGCTTCAGTTCTCCTCCATCCACCTCCTGAATGTCAGTGAGGGGTTGAAGGACATGAAATAACTGTCTGGTTTAATGATCTGATCCAGAGGAGCATCAATGAGTCTCTGAGGAGCAGAGATGGACAGAAGATCAGGTGTTCCTGAATGAAAGACTGGAAGGAACCTCCATGTTTCTTCTTCTTCTAAACCAGTCCAGGGACCTGGAGGACATTCAGTGTGAAGGACACCAAGAACCTTCAACAGCTGACAGGACCACATGGACGAGCATCACCATGGAAACTCATCTTGGATCCAGGATGGACCCAGGATGGATCCATCTTGGATCCATCCAAACAAACAAACAGCACCCTGGTTTTGGTCTGGAGTTCTAACGTTCTTGTTCTTGACCAGATCCTGGTCACCTGGTCCAGTTTTCATTATTTCATCATCTTCATCAGAGAAGGAGCATGTTTGCTTGTTTGATGGTCTGGTTCACATCTTTGAATCTTTAGCTCTGAACTCATGACAGATGACTCGGTCTGAACAAACTGAAAGCTCTGAAGGAGAAGAAGAAGTTCTAACACCTGAGAGATCTACTTCATGTCTAAATGACTCCATGAGTTCTCAGGGTTCCTGGGGAAGGGTGATGGAACTGGGACGTGTCTGACGTTCTGAAGGCTGCTGAGCTTTGATGCAGAGAGCAGATGTTCTGCAGGTCTGAGCTGATCGTCACATGCAGCTGAGGTTCTTCTGGCATCGGCCCACTCACCCCGGGTTGTAGAGCATCACGGTGGAAAGGTTTTCACAGGACTTGGACAGATCCGTCATGGACAGGCTGAACGTGGAGAGCAGGCCACTCTGAGGAGAAACACCTGAGATCATCATCTTCAGACTGACCACGGTCAGTCCAACGCCCCACCCCTAACCCCCACCCCTAACCCTAACCCCCCCACCCCTAACCCTAACCCTATCCCTGCTGCGCCTCTGCTCCTTGGCCTGACATACATGATATCCACTTTTTTTTTAAATACAGATTCATTTTACCCCGTGACATTGTCCCCGAGAGCCCGTGCTTTCGGAGATCTCCTCCGGGAGATCTGCGCCTTCCCCTTAACCTAACCCCCACCCCCACCCCTAACCCTAACCCTAACCCCTAACCCTAACCCTAACCCCCTAACCCTAACCCTAACCCTAACCCCTAAAAATCCCTAACCCCTAACCCCCCCCCTAACCCCACCCCTAACCCTACCCCCACCCCCACCCCCTAACCCCCACCCCTAACCCTAACCCCCCACCCCCCCCCACCCCACCCCTACCCCTAACCCCCCCCCTACCCCACCCCCCCCTACCCTAACCCCCACCCTAACCCTAACCCCCACCTCTAACCCAACCCTAACCCCTAACCCCCACCCTAACCCTAACCCTAACCCCACCCTAACCCTAACCCCCACCTCTAACCCTAACCCTAACCCCTAACCCTAACCCCCCCCTCTAACCCCACCTCTAACCCCCACCCCTAACCCTAACCCCACCTCTAACCCCCAACCCTAACCCTCACCCCTAACCCCCACCTCTAACCCCCAACCCTAACCCTAACCCCTAACTCTAACCCTAACCCCTAACTCTAACCCCTAACCCCTAACTCTAACCCCTAACCCTAATCCCCACCCCTAACCCCCACCTCTAACCCCTAACCCCTACCTCTAACCCTAACCCCCTTACTCTAACCCCTAACCCCTAACCCTAACCTCCCACCCCCTAACCCCTAACCCCCACCGCTACCCCCCCACCTCTAACCCTAACCCTAACCCTAACCCCCACCCTAACCCCCTAACCCTAACCCTAAACCCCCACCTCTAACCCCTAAACCCTAACCCTAACCCCCCACCCCTAACCCTAACCCCACCTCTAACCCCTACCCCCACCCCTAACCCTAACCCCCCACCTCTAACCCTAAACCCCTAACTCTACCTACCCCCACCCTACCCTACCCTAACCCCACCCCCTAACCCTAACCCCCTAACCCTAACCCGAACCCCTAACCCTAACCCTAACCCCCCCCACCTCTACCCCTAACCCCACCCCCCCACCCCCTAACCCCCCTAACCCTAACCCTAACCCCCCCCACCCCTAACCCCACCCCCCCCCTAACCCCCACCCCCCCCTACCCCTAACCCCCCCCCCTAACCCCAACCTATCCCACCCCCACCCCTAACCCCCCCCCTACCACCCCACCTCTAACCCCCACCCCCTAACCCTAACCCCCCCCCCACCTCTAACCCTAACCCCACCCCTAACCCTAACCCCCAACCCCTAACCCTAAACCCCCCCGACCCCTAACCCTAACCTCTAACCCCTACCCTAACCCCCACCTCTAACCCAACCCTAACCCTCTAACCCCCTAACCCCTAACCCTAACCCCCCTCCTAACCCCCTAACCCTAACCCTCACCTAACCCTAACCCTAACCCCCCCCACCCCTAACCCCTAACCCTAACCCCCTAAACCCCTAACCCTAACCTAACCTAACCCCTACCCCTAACCCCACCCCTAACCCCCTCTAACCCTACCCCTACCCTAACCAACCCCCCACCCCTAACCCCTAACCCTAACCCCACCCCTAACCCTAACCCCCAACCCCCACCCTAACACCCCACCTCTAACCCCCACCCTAACCCTAACCCCCACCCCTAACCCTAACCCCCACCCTAACCCCTAACCCAACCCTAACCCCCACCCTAACCCTACCCCACCTCTAAACCCCCCCCCACCCCTAACCCTAACCCCCACCTAACCCTAACCCCTAACCTACCCCACCTCTAACCCCCACCACCCTAACCCTAACCCCCCCCTAACCCTAACCCTAACCCCACCCCTACCCCCCCCAACCTAACCCCTAACCCCCCACCCCCCTAACCCCAACCCCCAACCCTAACCCCCACCCCTAACCTAACCCCCACCTCTAACCCCCAACCCCTACCCCCCCCCTAACCCTACCCCACCTCTAACCCCCACCCCCCTAACCCCACCCTAACCCCCAACCCTAACCCTAACCCCTAACCCTAACCCCCCCCCTACCCTAATCCCACCCCTAACCCCCACCCCTAAACCCCCCCCTAACCCTAACCCCCCACCCCCTACCCCTAACCCCACCCTAACCCCTAACCCCCCCCCTAACCTCCCTCTAACCCCCACCCCTAACCCTAACCCCCACCTCTAACCCCTAACCCTAACCCTAACCCTAACCCCCACCCCTAACCCCCACCCCCCCCCCTACCCCCCCCTAAACCCTAACCCCCATCCCTAACCCTAACCCTAACCCCCCCTAACCCCTAACCCTAACCCTGGACACAGCTGCTCTCACCTTTCGTTTCTCCCTCAGCTTGGCCGCCTCCTTGGGATGGTTGAACCGGAACATGTTGGTCCTGCCCAGCAGAATGACGGCACCTGCACAACAAAGACGGACTTCAGAAGATAGGAATAGGAGTAGAGCTCCTCGTCCAGAGCCTGGTGGAACTATGGAGGTTCAGAGAACATGAAGCAGAGGAGGGATGGACCTGATGGACCTCAGAGTCACTGTCTCTACTTCCAGGTGAACTCCACCTCCTCCAGTCTGACCTACAACCTCCGAGGCCTCATCCAGGAGGTCTTCAGAAACCCATCAGTAGATCTGCACATGAATCACCTCCTCAATAAAAACCTTCAACATAAACGAGGAGTAATCACTCAGAGCTGCTGCTCTTAATGACCAGGAATCCCCATCCAGGAACCACCATAAAAGGAGGTGACAGTATCTCTGAACGTGTCCTCTAGAGCTCAGCTTCTCACCCAGAGTACTGCTCCTCACCTGAAGCTCTGCTCCTCACCCGAGAGTACTGCTCCTCACCTGAAGCTCTGCTCCTCACCCGAAGCTCTGCTCCTCACCTAAAGCTCAGCTCCTCACCTAAAGTTCTGCTCCTCACCTAAAGCTCAGCTCCTCACCTAAAGTTCTGCTCCTCACCTGGAGCTCTAATCCTCACCCAGAGCTCAGCTCCTCACCTGAAGCTCTGCTCCTCACTTGAAGCTCAGCTCCTCACCTAAAGTTCTGCTCCTCACCTAAAGCTCAGCTCCTCACCTAAAGTTCTGCTCCTCACCTGAAGCTCAGCTCCTCACCTGAAGCTCTGCTCCTCATCTAGAGCTTAGCTCCTCACTTGCAGCTCAGCTCCTCACCTTGGTTAAGCTGTGACGACTCCGTCACCTGAACTCCGTTGACCGAACATTGAGCTCCGCCCAGCGGCACCAGAGTCACCGTCCCGTTGCGGTTCTCGAACATGCAGTGTTCACTCTCCAGGTCTAGACCGTGAAGAACTGCAGGAGACAAGCAGAACCTCCATTAATGACCACAGCAGACTCTCCTGCAAATATCCAGCAAACAGTCCTTTAATTTGTAAAATAAAACTGTTATAAAACTATTAAATGTTTTTCCATGAATGGAAGTTTAAACTCATGGATGTCACCTTTAAACTCTGGAGTAAATATAAGCCAATATGGACTGAAGACGACTCACTGATGTCCTGTTCAGTGGACGCGTCCTCCCGGCCGACGTACGTCCGTCCTTCCTGAGGACGAAACAAAACATGGACATGAGAGCAGTAATCTGATTACTCTCGCAGTGTTTCTTTGCTGGGATCAACTGATCTTCTCAGCCTGGACGTTAAGGTTATGGTTTAGCTCTCAGATGATGCTTGAAGCTCAGGCCCCGCCCATCATCTCCGCCCACCTCCTACCTTCAGGTGGTAGAGGATGATGCCAGTGCTGAGGAGGTCGTCGTCGATGCCGATGAGGTGAGGCAGCTCCGAGTCCAGAACCACGCCGATGCCCTCCTTCCTCAGGGCCAGCGTCTCCTCCTGCAGCATCGTCAGCATTCAGCAGAAATGAGAAACTAAACCTAAACTCATGTAGGAGATCAGCTCTTCTCTAAACAGAAACCACAGACGACGTCACCTTCAGGATGTTCTGAGTCTCGTTCCACTTGTTGGTCCACTCTTTGGTCAGCTCCAGAACCTGCAGGAACAAAGCCCACCATCAGAGGGCAGCATGGAGCACAGATGTGACCCTGAACCAAACCCGGACCAGACTCACCCTGGCTTCATTCTGGTGCAGCTTCTCCTCCATACTGAGAGCAGTGGGAGAATCCAGGAGAGCAATCTGAAGAGCAACCACAAGGTTTATGAACACAAATGATATTTACCTAACCTTAACAACTGGGGAGATAAAAACAACCTACTAATACAGCAATATCACATTTATGAAGAATAATGAGGAGTCTATTTATGACGCCAACGCAACTTCTTCTTCTTCATGGGTTTGTCCTGTTGGCTACAAATCTGTTGTCAATTTTAGTTTGGAGTTTTTTAAATTTCCAACGCTGTTGGTTTAAATCAGTCCTTCTCAAATAGTGGGGCGGGACCCCTTGGGGGGGTGCTGTGCGATAACAGGGGGGGGCACGTGTGACACCAGGGAACATGTTTTTTTTTTTTTTTTTTTTTTTTTGCCGTAGTGTAAAAGTGTATTTGCACACATACTCCAGTAGGTGGCAGTGGCGCTCTCATTATCCCAGTGGGTTCAGGGAGTATTAGCTATATTGTGTCGGGTTTTTTGCGCGGACATGTGTGCACGCAGCACAGAGCAGGAAATATGAAGTGACACCACTGAAGAGACACCAGGAAAAAATATTTAACAGGGATGAAAATAAAGATGGAGAGAGACGGAGATAATGAGACAAACGAAAGTCACCAGAAAGTTAAGACGAGGAAATATGACGATGCTGATGTAGCGCTGCTTCACTGTGACTACGGTGGGATTGATGCACTTTAAATCTTTACAGACTAAAAAACTATTTTCATAAAGTTAATCTTTGTTATAAGTTGATCTATATTTCTTTTTTTTTTTTGTTTCCCTTAATGTTAATAAGGATACGCTGTTATGCAGAGGTGTACTTACAATAATTTTATAGACAAATTATACTATTTATAGACGCGGTGGGGAGGAGGGGGGCCGCGAAATGTTTTCTTCTTCCTGGGGGGGCGCAGCAGAAAATAATTGAGAAGCGCTGGTTTAAAGGAAGTATAAGTAGCTCCTCCTTCAGTTCAGCAGGAGTAACTACAACCGAACTACACCTACAGACCACTAGAGGCTGCAGTTCCTCCACTGAAGCTGCAGTTACTCCACTGACTTCAAGAGGCTGCGATTCCTCTACCGACCGCTAAAGGTTGCCGTTCCTCTATTGTACACTAGAGGCTGCGGTTCCTCTACCGACCACTAAAGGTTGCGGTTCCTCTATTGACCACTAGAGGCTGCGGTTCCTCTACTAATCACTAGAGGCCTAGAGGCTGCGGTTCCTCTACCGACCACCAAAGGTTGCGGTTCCTCTATTGACCACTAGAGGCTGCGGTTCCTCTACCAACCACTAAAGGTTGCGGTTCCTCTATTGACCACTAGAGGCTGCGGTTCCTCTACCGACCACTAGAGGCTGCGGTTCCTCTACCGACCACTAGAGGCTGCGGTTCCTCTACCCACCACTAGAGGTTGCGGTTCCTCTATTGACCACTAGAGGCTGCAGTTCCTCTACTGACCACTAGAGGCTGCAGTTCCTCTGCCGACCACTAGAGGCTGCAGTTACTCTACTGACCGCTAAAAGTTGTGGTTCCTCTATTGACCACTAGAGGCTGCGGTTCCTCTACCCACCACTAAAGGTTGCGGTTCCTCTATTGACCACTAGAGACTGCGGTTCCTCTACCGA
Source organism: Hirundichthys speculiger (assembly GCA_018398805.1). Lineage (NCBI taxonomy): Eukaryota > Metazoa > Chordata > Actinopteri > Beloniformes > Exocoetidae > Hirundichthys > Hirundichthys speculiger. The sequence continues at coordinate 140,238 of JAGFBZ010000433.1, read as the reverse complement.
TCGCTAGAGGCTGCAGTTCCTCTACTGACCACTAGAGGCTGCAGTTCCTCTATCGACCACTAGAGGCTGCAGTTCCTCTATCGACCACTAGAGGCTGCAGTTCCTCTACTGACCACTAGAGGCTGCAGTTCCTCTACGGACCGCTAGAGGCTGCAGTTCCTCTACCGACCACTAAAAGTTGTGGTTCCTCTATTGACCACTAGAGGCTGCGGTTCCTCTACCCACCACTAAAGGTTGCGGTTCCTCTATTGACCACTAGAGACTGCGGTTCCTCTACCGATCGCTAGAGGCTGCAGTTCCTCTACGGACCGCTAGAGGCTGCAGTTCCTCTACCGACCACTAGAGGCTGCAGTTCCTCTACCGACCATTAGAAGCTGCGGTTCCTCTACTGACCACTTCAAAAGCTTCTAATGAAACTAATAATGTTGGACTTTTATGTTGAAGAATTTATAGGAAGTGAAACGTCCGGCATCAGACACTTTACTATAAAGCGCGTTTCAGCAAACACACCTCGGCAGCAGAAAGGAGCTGGGGCAGAGAAGGAACAGTTAAAACTACAGTGAAAAGCAAGAAATACACAAATAAATAACAACTGTAGTTGAGCCAAGTTTGTATTGAAGCACTGAACTGCTGTTTCGAGGTAAACTAGCCTTTTTTTCCCCAGGCGCGTCAACGCTGGGAATAGTACAGCACCGTAAAGCCCCGCGGCAGCGCGCCTGGGGTACATAATGGGGGGGGGCTGTTTTCACGCGCGGCGTCCGCCGGCGGTGTGTGTGTTCGTCTTAATAGTCGCGGGAATACCGTATACCCCGGTAAAATGTGAGGGAAGTTTGTCGGTATCAAAATTTGGATACCGCCCAAGCCTACTACAGACTGCAGTTCATTTACAGACCACTAGAGGCTGCAGTTCCTCCACCGACCACTAGAGGTTGCAGTTCCTCTACAGACCACTAGAGGCTGCAGTTCCTCTACAGACCACTAGAGGCTGCAGTTCCTCTACAGACCGCTAGAGGCTGCAGTTCCTCAACAGACCGCTAGAGGCTGTAGTTCCTCAACAGACCACTAGAGGCTGCAGTTCCTCAACAGACCACTAGAGGCTGCCGTTCCTCTACAGACCGCTAGAGGCTGTAGTTCCTCAACAGACCACTAGAGGCTGCCGTTCCTCTACTGACCACTAGAGGCTGCAGTTCCTCTACTGACCACTAGAGGCTGCGGTTCCTCCACCAAACGCTAGAGGCTGCAGTTCCTCTACTGACCACTAGAGGCTGCGGTTCCTCCACCGAACGCTAGAGGCTGCGGTTCCTCTACTGACCACTAGAGGCTGCCGTTCCTCTACTGACCACTAGAGGCTGCGGTTCCTCTACTGACCACTAGAGGCTGCGGTTCCTCCACCAAACGCTAGAGGCTGCAGTTCCTCTACTGACCACTAGAGGCTGCGGTTCCTCTACTGAACACTACAGACTGCAGTTCCTCTACTGACCACTAGAGGCTGCTGTTCCTCCACTGACCACTAGAGGCTGCGGTTCCTCTGCTGACCACTAGAGGCTGCGCTTCTTCTACTGACCACTAGAGGCCCGTTCTAACTGTGATTAGGTGGCATCAGCTCCTGCCCAGTTGGACGTCAGGGGAACAGGCTCTCCAGAAAATACGTGAATGGCGTCACATTTGGTTTTCTACGTGACTTCTACTGACATCCTGTGTTTGCGCGGTCGTTGACTCACCTGGTTTCCCTGAACCAGCAGAGCCTTCAGCCGGGCGATCTCCGCCCGCAGTTCTCGGATCAGCCTGACGTTGCCGTCCTCGTTAACAGTGGGTTTATTGATGATGTTCTTGGCTCGGTTGGCGTAGCGCAGGGTGCTGAGTGTCTCGCCGTAGTTGACGTCGGCGGGGGAGACGGCTGCAGGAACGACAGAGTCATCACGTTAAAGTTTAACGAAAGATTTAATGACATCAGCTCTCCACAGACGACTGGGCGGAGTTAGTGCTCACTGGCGATCATGATGGTCTTGGAGTTGCCGCCCAGGCTGTCCTTCAGCAGCCACGTCAGCACTGAGTCTCTGTAGGGGACGAACACCGACTTCTTCTTCAGGTTGGTGTTACCGCCGTCCTGCGTCATGTCGGCTGGAAGCATACAGAGGTGAGACAGATCACCATGGTAACCCTGAGTCCTCAGCACAGACGAAGAAGAAGCTGATGACTGCAGTAAACCAGAGGAGTAGAGGAACGTGGTGTCACCAGTAAATAAAATGGATCAACTTGGAGCACCGAGGTCACAACTGCTTCAAGCGCTATGAACCAATCTAATTGGTGGAGTTGGCCTGACTTCACTCTTTTACCCAGCTCTTGTAATGAAACAAACTTAGCAAAATGATTCAATATTTGTAAGTGAGAATGAGCAACGTTAAAGGTGGGGTAGGTGTTGTTTTTTTGCAACACTTTTTACAATATTGCCTGAAAACCTTTTCACATTCCCATTGCACCCACTGAAATAAAATGTTTGCAAAAAAAACTAAACGCTTTGGTCCAGTCTAGAGGGTATAATCAGAGAAAAACTCTGACCAATCAAAATAGTGATCATCACTATTTTGATTGGCTGCATAATACGTCCATCAAGTATCAATGCACTCCCACCCACCCCTCCCTCCCTCCCTGTGGTTCATGTAGTCGTGAATCGTGTGAAGGCGTGGTTTCGAGGGGTGAGTTGAAGAGAAGGAGGCGGAGCCTTTGGGAGGAGGGAGGGAGTGTATATTTTAAAAATCTCACTTGAGTTGGATTGCTGGAACCGTTTTTTCAAACCTACCCCACCTTTAATCTCTACAGGCTCGTTCATGATGCCAGTAGGGGGCGCTATGATTTTGGAATGGAGCCATTAGATCAAAACCTGAAGATGACATCACATTTGTGTTCAATATGAGGTCTGGAAACGACCTCCGTCATGAAATCAGTCGTCTCCACTGATGGACCGTCTCAAAGTTCATCAGTGACTAACTCAGCGTATCTAAAACCAGCCCTCATCATACTCCAGATGACCCTGCTGTGGTTCTGACCCAGAGCAGAGATGACGTTTCCCAGCGTGACCAGAGACTTGTTGATGTTCCCGCCCTCCTTCAGCCGGACGCCGGTGGCTCCGGTGGCGTCGGCTCGCTCGCTGCCGGCCAGGTCGACCAGGTGGATCTTACTGACCGTCTCGCAGGGCATCTCCGCATCAAACTTGGCCTGTCGGGGGAGATTCAGGGGTCACCTGGTTGATCGTCACCGTCACCACGGCGGAGGGTTAGGGTTAGGAAGCGTCGCTCACCTGGGTGAAGTTGATGGTGAAGATGGCGTGCGAGCGGCTGCTGACGTCGTTCATGCCGGTGCTGGCGGTGGTGCGGTTGATGTTCCCCGCCTCCATCAGCTCCTCCACGTCGCTGTAGTTCTGCACCAGGTGTTTGGACAGATCTGAGACCGGGACAGAAGACGGTCACCACAACTGAGGGTGAGCTGGCCTGATATCAGATTTACCCAAGTAGACGTTGGACATGAACAGCTCGTTTTCTGTATGAACATCATGTTACTACGAGCAGGATGGCTTGAGAACATTACGTCCCCAAATCCTAAATATGAAGAATCTGAAGAAATGGAAATGCACATGTCAATAAATGTGCTTCTTTTCAGGCAGCATGAACCAGATACTGAAGTTGTGAATATTTATCCCCTGCTGCTGCACCTGTACGGGTCGTTGTTGCAGCAGTCTTCCTCTCAAACATCTCCAACATTCTCGTTGTGGACGAGTCAGAAGACCAGTAGCTGCAGCCTCATCTTCCTCGTCTCTGTCATGTGTCCAGAATGTGGTTTTACTTCGTCTTCTTGAAAGATTCTTGGACGTCCCTGGAAAAGATGTGGTCCTAAAGGCAGCAGATGTCTCAGTGTGCGTTCAGAAGAGACTGCTTCAACTCTGAACCATCACGGAGTGTGAATCATGGACTGGTTGATCACAACGGCCTCAGCGCTCCTTTAAGGCACCCATGTCTTCCAACAAACATCTGGAAAACTTCATTGGACCATAAATCAGTGTCATCTGCACATAAATTCTCATTTTTATTAATTAACACCAGATGATGCTGAACTAAAGAAGCAGAGGTCCTCATCCAGAGCCTTGTGGTGCTCCTCAGGTAGTACAGTCCCTGTTTCCATGGTGATGGAGCATTTCAGATGCCTCAGAGTCCAGAGATGTAGTGGTGTAATGTTGATAAAGGTCTCCACAGTAATCCCCATCCACGTGGTTCTACCAGCGGTGGATGAATGGCGGTTCCTGATGCAGAGTCGTCTGAGGGACCAGAGATCCGCTCAGACCTGCTCCCTCAATGATATTCTCCTCTGAGAAATATGCAGGTCCTTTCATTAATGAAGGAACCTTGTTTTAAATGACCATCTTTGCTCCTCAGAGATTCAACCTTTCATGGATGCTGCTTTTTACCAAAACATCATCATAATCACTTCTCTGAAATAACATCACTGTGGTTTCCCTTCACCTTTATAGTAGTAAATTACTCCACAGCAACTTCAGTTCATGCTGCCTGAAAAGAAGGTGATTTCCATTCTGTCCACCTTGGTGTAAATGAGGTTGTAGGTTCTCTCTTTGGTCGTGTTCCTCCTGAAATCCAGCTTTAATTTCAGCAGAAGAACCCATGTCTACCTTCTACGTACGGCCCGTCTTTGGGGTGCTCCCTGACCCTCAGGTTGTAGGTCTGAGTGGACTTCCTCCTCAGCAGGTCTCTCACCCTCTCGTTGTAGATCTCCAGGTAGCTGAGGATCATAAAACACCAGATTAAACAGCAGCCGGAGCCACGTCAGAGTAGATTAGAAGAAGACTGAACCAGTGCGTCTGTCTGGAAGGGTTTCCAGGAGGAAACTTTTCCTGTGGCCTGTTACTGGTCTGTTACTGGTCTGAGGAAACCTTTTCTGTCTAAGAAGAACATGGAAGCACAACTGAGGTTCACTAAACTGCACCTGACCGAACCAGCAGACTCCTGGACCAACGTCCTCTGGACTGATGAGGACCTGCAGGTCATCAGGAAACCTCACTGTAGAGCACGGCAGTGGAAGGCTGATGATTCGGGCTGGTTTTAGATGTTTGATACCTTATATCGTACTTGCTGGACTATAAGTCAAGTTTATTTTAGTAGTTTGTCCTGTAACTTATATATATATAGAAAATATCCTCCATGTCACCATGACAACAACAGGACATCGTCTACACTCAAAACAACTGAACACAGATACTGAAAAACTGACAAGAGTGAACCATAAAGACTGAGAGAACACAGATATATAACTCTGACAGCTATGAAACAATCAAAGAAGGAGAACCATGGACTGAAAGATGGACAGAGACGGAGGGACGAGTCCACAGACAGAGGGACAAGTCCACAGACAGAGGGACGAGTCCACAGCTGGAGGAACAAGTCCTCAGAAGGAGGAACGAGTCCACAGATGGAGGAATGAGTCCACAGATGGAGGACAGAGTCCACAGACGAAGGAACGAGTCCACAGACGGAAGAACAGAGTCCACAGAGAGAGGACAGAGTCCACAGACGGAGGACAGAGTCCACAGATGGAGGACAGAGTCCACAGAGGGAGGAACGAGTCCACAGACGGAGGAACGAGACCACAGACGGAGGAACGAGACCACAGACGGAGGAACGAGTTCACAGACGGAGGAACGAGACCACAGACGGAGGACAGAGTCCACAGACAGAGGAACGAGTCCGCAGACGGTGGAACGAGACCACAGACGGAGGACAGAGTCCACAGACGAAGGAACGAGTCCACAGACGGAAGAACGAGTCCACAGATGGAGGAACGAGTCCACAGATGGAGGACAGAGTCCACAGACGGAGGAATAAGTCCACAGACAGAGGAACTACTCCACAGACGGAGGACAGAGTCCACAGACGAAGGAACGAGTCGACAGACGGAAGAACGAGTCCACAGACGGAAGAACGAGTCCACAGAGAGAGGACAGAGTCCACAGACGGAGGAATAAGTCCACAGACGGAGGAAATAGTCCACAGAGAGAGGACAGAGTCCACAGACGAAGGAACGAGTCCACAGACGGAGGAACCAGACCACAGACGGAAGAACAGAGTCCACAGAGAGAGGACAGAGTCCACACAGAGGACAGAGTCCACAGACGGAGGAATAAGTCCACAGACGGAGGAACTAGTCCACAGAGAGAGGACAGAGTCCACAGACGAAGGAACGAGTCCACAGACGGAAGAACGAGTCCACAGACGGAAGAACAGAGTCCACAGAGAGAGGACAGAGTCCCACAGACGGAGGACAGAGTCCACAGACGGTGGAACGAGACCACAGACGGAGGACAGAGTCCACAGACGAAGGAACGAGTCCACAGACGGAAGAACGAGTCCACAGATGGAGGAACGAGTCCACAGATGGAGGACAGAGTCCACAGACGGAGGAATAAGTCCACAGACAGAGGAACTACTCCACAGACGGAGGACAGAGTCCACAGACGAAGGAACGAGTCGACAGACGGACGAGAACGAGTCCACAGAACGAAGAACGAGTCCACAGACGGAAGAACAGTCCACAACGAACAGTCCACAGAGAGAGGACAGAGTCCACAGACGAAGGAACGAGTCGACAGACGGAAGAACGAGTCCACAGACGGAAGAACGAGTCCACAGACGGAAGAACAGAGTCCACAGAGAGAGGACAGAGTCCACAGACGGAGGACAGAGTCCACAGACGGAAGAACGAGTCCACAGACGGAAGAACAGAGTCCACAGAGAGAGGACAGAGTCCACAGACGGAGGAATAAGTCCACAGACGGAGGAAATAGTCCACAGAGAGAGGACAGAGTCCACAGACGAAGGAACGAGTCCACAGACGGAGGAACCAGACCACAGACGGAAGAACGAGTCTACAGACGGAAGAACAGAGTCCACAGAGAGAGGACAGAGTCCACAGACAGAGGACAGAGTCCACAGACGGAGGAATAAGTCCACAGACGGAGGAACTAGTCCACAGAGAGAGGACAGAGTCCACAGACGAAGGAACGAGTCCACAGACGGAAGAACGAGTCCACAGACGGAAGAACAGAGTCCACAGAGAGAGGACAGAGTCCACAGACGGAGGACAGAGTCCACAGACGGAGGAACGAGTCCACAGACGGAAGAACAGAGTCCACAGAGAGAGGAACGAGACCACAGACGGAGGACAGAGTCCACAGACGGAGGACAGAGTCCACAGACGGAGAACGAGTCCACAGACGGAGGACAGAGTCCACAGAAGGAGGACAGAGTCCACAGACGGAGAACGAGTCCACAGACGGAGGACAGAGTCCACAGACGGAGAACGAGTCCACAGACGGAGGACAGAGTCCACAGACGGAGGGACGAGTCCACAGACAGAGGACAGAGTCCACAGACAGAGGAACGAGTCCACAGACGGAGGAACGAGTCCACAGACGGAGGAACGAGACCACAGAGGGAGGAACGAGTCCACAGAGGGAGGAACGAGTCCACAGACGGAGGAACGAGACCACAGACGGAGGAACGAGTCCACAGACGGAGGAACGAGCCCACAGACGGAGGACAGAGTCCACAGACGGAGGAACGAGTCCACAGACGGAGGAACGAGTCCACAGACGGAGGAACGAGTCCACAGACGGAGGACAGAATCCACAGACGGAGGAACGAGTCCACAGACGGAGGAACGAGACCACAGATGGAGGAATGAGTCCACAGACGGAGGACAGAGTCCACAGACGGAGGAACGAGTCCACAGACGGAGGAACGAGTCCACAGATGGAGGAATGAGTCCACAGACGGAGGACAGAGTCCACAGACGGAGGAACGAGTCCACAGACGGAGGAACGAGTCCACAGACGGAGGACGAGTCCACAGACGGAGGAACGGACCACAGACGGAGGACGTCCACAGACGGAGGAACGACCACAGACGAGGAACGAGTCCACAGACGGAGGAACGAGACCACAGACGGAGGACAGAATCCACAGATGGAGGAACGAGTCCACAGACGGAGGACAGAATCCACAGATGGAGGAACAAGACCACAGACGGAGGAACGAGTCCACAGACGGAGGAACGAGTCCACAGACGGAGGACAGAATCCACAGATGGAGGAACAAGACCACAGACGGAGGAACGAGCCCACAGACGGAGGAACGAGTCCACAGACGGAGGAACGAGTCCACAGACGGAGGACAGAATCCACAGATGGAGGAACGAGACCACAGACGGAGGAACGAGTCCACAGACGGAGGAACGAGTCCACAGACGGAGGAACGAGTCCACAGACGGAGGAACGAGTCCACAGACGGAGGACAGAATCCACAGATGGAGGACAGAGTCCACAGACGAAGGAACGAGTCCACAGACGGAAGAACAGAGTCCACAGAGAGAGGACAGAGTCCACAGACGGAGGACAGAGTCCACAGATGGAGGACAGAGTCCACAGAGGGAGGAACGAGTCCACAGACGGAGGAACGAGACCACAGACGGAGGAACGAGACCACAGACGGAGGAACGAGTTCACAGACGGAGGAACGAGACCACAGACGGAGGACAGAGTCCACAGACAGAGGAACGAGTCCGCAGACGGTGGAACGAGACCACAGACGGAGGACAGAGTCCACAGACGAAGGAACGAGTCCACAGACGGAAGAACGAGTCCACAGATGGAGGAACGAGTCCACAGATGGAGGACAGAGTCCACAGACGGAGGAATAAGTCCACAGACAGAGGAACTACTCCACAGACGGAGGACAGAGTCCACAGACGAAGGAACGAGTCGACAGACGGAAGAACGAGTCCACAGACGGAAGAACGAGTCCACAGAGAGAGGACAGAGTCCACAGACGGAGGAATAAGTCCACAGACGGAGGAAATAGTCCACAGAGAGAGGACAGAGTCCACAGACGAAGGAACGAGTCCACAGACGGAGGAACCAGACCACAGACGGAAGAACAGAGTCCACAGAGAGAGGACAGAGTCCACAGACAGAGGACAGAGTCCACAGACGGAGGAATAAGTCCACAGACGGAGGAACTAGTCCACAGAGAGAGGACAGAGTCCACAGACGAAGGAACGAGTCCACAGACGGAAGAACGAGTCCACAGACGGAAGAACAGAGTCCACAGAGAGAGGACAGAGTCCACAGACGGAGGACAGAGTCCACAGACGGTGGAACGAGTCCACAGACGGAGGGACGAGTCCACAGACAGAGGACAGAGTCCACAGACAGAGGAACGAGTCCACAGACGGAGGAACGAGTCCACAGACGGAGGAACGAGACCACAGGAGGGAGGAACGAGTCCACAGAGGGAGGAACGAGTCCACAGACGGAGGAACGAGCCCACAGACGGAGGACAGAGTCCACAGACGGAGGAACGAGTCCACAGACGGAGGAACGAGTCCACAGACGGAGGAACGAGTCCACAGACGGAGGAACAGAATCCACAGACGGAGGAACGAGTCCACAGACGGAGGAACGAGACCACAGATGGAGGAATGAGTCCACAGACGGAGGACAGAGTCCACAGACGGAGGAACGAGTCCACAGACGGAGGAACGAGTCCACAGATGGAGGAATGAGTCCACAGACGGAGGACAGAGTCCACAGACGGAGGAACGAGTCCACAGACGGAGGAACGAGTCCACAGACGGAGGACAGAGTCCACAGACGGAGGAACGAGACCACAGAGGGAGGAACGAGTCCACAGACGGAGGAACGAGTCCACAGACGGAGGAACGAGTCCACAGACGGAGGAACGAGTCCACAGACGGAGGACAGAATCCACAGATGGAGGAACGAGTCCACAGACGGAGGACAGAATCCACAGATGGAGGAACAAGACCACAGACGGAGGAACGAGTCCACAGACGGAGGAACGAGTCCACAGACGGAGGACAGAATCCACAGATGGAGGAACAAGACCACAGACGGAGGAACGAGCCCACAGACGGAGGAACGAGTCCACAGACGGAGGAACGAGTCCACAGACGGAGGACAGAATCCACAGATGGAGGAACGAGACCACAGACGGAGGAACGAGTCCACAGACGGAGGAACGAGTCCACAGACGGAGGAGACGGATCACAGAGAACGAGTCCACAGACGGAGGAACGAGTCCACAGACGGAGGACAGAATCCACAGATGGAGGACAGAGTCCACAGACGAAGGAACGAGTCCACAGACGGAAGAACAGAGTCCACAGAGAGAGGACAGAGTCCACAGACGGAGGACAGAGTCCACAGATGGAGGACAGAGTCCACAGAGGGAGGAACGAGTCCACAGACGGAGGAACGAGACCACAGACGGAGGAACGAGACCACAGACGGAGGAACGAGTTCACAGACGGAGGAACGAGACCACAGACGGAGGACAGAGTCCACAGACAGAGGAACGAGTCCGCAGACGGAGGAACGAGACCACAGACGGAGGACAGAGTCCACAGACGAAGGAACGAGTCCACAGACGGAAGAACGAGTCCACAGATGGAGGAACGAGTCCACAGATGGAGGACAGAGTCCACAGACGGAGGAATAAGTCCACAGACAGAGGAACTACTCCACAGACGGAGGACAGAGTCCACAGACGAAGGAACGAGTCGACAGACGGAAGAACGAGTCCACAGACGGAAGAACGAGTCCACAGAGAGAGGACAGAGTCCACAGACGGAGGAATAAGTCCACAGACGGAGGAAATAGTCCACAGAGAGAGGACAGAGTCCACAGACGAAGGAACGAGTCCACAGACGGAGGAACCAGACCACAGACGGAAGAACAGAGTCCACAGAGAGAGGACAGAGTCCACAGACAGAGGACAGAGTCCACAGACGGAGGAATAAGTCCACAGACGGAGGAACTAGTCCACAGAGAGAGGACAGAGTCCACAGACGAAGGAACGAGTCCACAGACGGAAGAACGAGTCCACAGACGGAAGAACAGAGTCCACAGAGAGAGGACAGAGTCCACAGACGGAGGACAGAGTCCACAGACGGTGGAACGAGACCACAGACGGAGGACAGAGTCCACAGACGAAGGAACGAGTCCACAGACGGAAGAACGAGTCCACAGATGGAGGAACGAGTCCACAGATGGAGGACAGAGTCCACAGACGGAGGAATAAGTCCACAGACAGAGGAACTACTCCACAGACGGAGGACAGAGTCCACAGACGAAGGAACGAGTCGACAGACGGAAGAACGAGTCCACAGACGGAAGAACGAGTCCACAGACGGAAGAACAGAGTCCACAGAGAGAGGACAGAGTCCACAGACGAAGGAACGAGTCGACAGACGGAAGAACGAGTCCACAGACGGAAGAACGAGTCCACAGACGGAAGACAGAGTCCACAGAGAGAGGACAGAGTCCACAGACGAGACGGAGGACAGAGTCCACAGACGGAAGAACGAGTCCACAGACGGAAGAACAGAGTCCACAGAGAGAGGACAGAGTCCACAGACGGAGGAATAAGTCCACAGACGGAGGAAATAGTCCACAGAGAGAGGACAGAGTCCACAGACGAAGGAACGAGTCCACAGACGGAGGAACCAGACCACAGACGGAAGAACGAGTCTACAGACGGAAGAACAGAGTCCACAGAGAGAGGACAGACTCCACAGACAGAGGACAGAGTCCACAGACGGAGGAATAAGTCCACAGACGGAGGAACTAGTCCACAGAGAGAGGACAGAGTCCACAGACGAAGGAACGAGTCCACAGACGGAAGAACGAGTCCACAGACGGAAGAACAGAGTCCACAGAGAGAGGACAGAGTCCACAGACGGAGGACAGAGTCCACAGACGGAGGAACGAGTCCACAGACGGAGGACAGAGTCCACAGACGGAGGAACGAGTCCACAGACGGAAGAACAGAGTCCACAGAGAGAGGAACGAGACCACAGACGGAGGACAGAGTCCACAGACGGAGGACAGAGTCCACAGACGAGTCCACAGAGGAGGAACGAGTCCACAGACGGAGGACAGAGTCCACAGAAGGAGGACAGAGTCCACAGACGGAGAACGAGTCCACAGACGGAGGACAGAGTCCACAGACGGAGAACGAGTCCACAGACGGAGGACAGAGTCCACAGACGGAGGGACGAGTCCACAGACAGAGGACAGAGTCCACACAGACAGAGGAACGAGTCCACAGACGGAGGAACGAGTCCACAGAGACGGAGGAACGAGTCCACAGAGGGAGGAACGAGGGAGGAACGAGTCCACAGACGGAGGAACGAGACCACAGACGGAGGAACGAGTCCACAGACGGAGGACGAGTCCACAGACGGAGGACAGAGTCCACAGACGGAGGAACGAGTCCACAGACGGAGGAACGAGTCCACAGACGGAGGAACGAGTCCACAGACGGAGGACAGAATCCACAGACGGAGGAACGAGTCCACAGACGGAGGAACGAGACCACAGAGTCCACAGACGGAGGAATGAGTCCACAGACGGAGGACGAGTCCACAGACGAGGAACGAGTCACAGACGGAGGAACGAGTCCACAGAGAGGAAGAGTCCCAGACGGAGGACGAGTCCACAGACGGAGGAACGAGTCCACAGACGGAGGACAGAGTCCACAGACGGAGGACAGAGTCCACAGACGAGGAACGAGACCACAGAGAGGAGGAACGAGTCCACAGACGGAGGAACGAGTCCACAGACGGAGGACGAGTCCACAGACGGAGGACGAGTCCACAGACGGAGGAACGAGTCCACAGACGGAGGACAGAATCCACAGATGGAGGAACGAGAGTCCACAGACGGAGGAACGAGTCCACAGACGGAGGACAGAATCCACAGATGGAGGAACAAGACCACAGACGGAGGAACGAGCCCACAGACGGAGGAACGAGTCCACAGACGGAGGAACGAGTCCACAGACGGAGGACAGAGTCCACAGATGGAGGAACGAGACCACAGACGGAGGAACGAGACCACAACGGAGGACGAGTCCACAGACGGAGGAACGAGTCCACAGACGGACGAGACCACAGACGGAGGACAGAATCCACAGATGGAGGAACGAGACCACAGACGGAGGAACGAGTCCACAGACGGAGGAACGAGTCCACAGACGGAGGACAGAATCCACAGATGGAGGAATGAGTCCACAGACGGAGGACAGAGTCCACAGACGGAGGAACGAGACCACAGACGGAGGAACGAGTCCACAGACGGAGGAACGAGTCCACAGACGGAGGAACGAGTCCACAGACGGAGGACAGAGTCCACAGACGGAGGAACGAGTCCACAGACGGAGGAACGAGACCACAGACGGAGGAACGAGTCCACAGACGGAGGACAGAATCCACAGATGGAGGAACGAGACCACAGACGGAGGACAGAGTCCACAGATGGAGGAACGAGCCCACAGACGGAGGAACGAGACCACAGACGGAGGAACGAGTCCACAGACGGAGGACAGAGTCCACAGACGGAGGACAGAATCCACAGATGGAGGAACGAGACCACAGACGGAGGACAGAGTCCACAGACAGAGGAACGAGACCACAGACGGAGGAACGAGTCCACAGACGGAGGACAGAGTCCACAGACGGAGGAACGAGTCCACAGACGGAGGACAGAGTCCACAGACAGAGGAACGAGTCCACAGATGGAGGACAGAGTCCACAGAGGGAGGAACGAGTCCACAGAGGGAGGACAGAATCCACAGACGGAGGAACGAGTCCACAGAGGGAGGACAGAATCCACAGACGGAGGAACGAGTCCACAGACAGAGGACAGAGTCCACAGACGGAGGACAGAGTCCACAGAGGGAGGAACGAGACCACAGACGGAGGAACCAGACCACAGACGGAGGAACGAGACCACAGACGGAGGAACGAGTCCACAGACGGAGGAACGAGTCCACAGACGGAGGAACGAGTCCACAGACGGAGGAACGAGTCCACAGATGGAGGAACGAGTCCACAGACGGAGGAACGAGTCCACAGACGGAGGAACGAGTCCACAGACGGAGGAACGAGTCCACAGATGGAGGAACGAGTCCACAGACGGAGGAACGAGTTCACAGATGGAGGAACGAGTCCACAGATGGAGGAACGACTCTCGTCAATGGTCCTATTATCTCCAGCTCTTATTGACTATGAGACTTAGACATTTTTATTTCCTCTTCAAGAAATAATTTTTGACAGATGTGACTGATACTCCGGTGAGACTTATAGTCCAGAAAATACGGTATTCCTCTTTTGGACACAGATTTTCAAGCCTGATTTTGGGTACCAGTCCATACTGAATGCAGATCTGATACCTGTCTTTGGTCATTTTTTTTCTTTTAAATTATATTACGACTCATCTTTAATGACAGTCAGATACTAGAACATCATTCACTTCTCTGACACAAGAACTTCATTCAGTTATACTGGACCAGCATTCATCAGTAGGTGCCAGTGTTCTTTTCCTGTTACTGGTCTGTTACTGACCTGTTAATGGTCCGTTACTGACCTGTTACTGACCTGTTACTAGTCTGTTACTGGTCTGTTATTGGTCTGTTACTGACCTGTTACTGGCCTGTTATTGGTCTGTTATTGGTCTGTTACTGGTCTGTTACTGGCCTGTTATTGGTCTGTTATTGGTCTGTTACTTGCCTGTTACTGGTCTGTTGCTGGCCTGTTATATGTCTGTTATTAGTCTGTTACTTGCCTGTTACTGGTCTGTTGCTGGCCTGTTATTGGTCTGTTACTGGCCTGTTATTTTCCTGACACTGGCCTGACACTGGTCTGTTACTGGTCTGTTATATTCCTGTTACTGGTCTGTTATTGGTCTGTTACTGACCTTTTATTGGTCTTTTACTGGCCTGTTATTGGTCTGTTACTAACCTGTTACTGGTCTGTTATTGGTCTGTTACTGACCTGTTATTTTCCTGACACTGGCCTGACACTGGTCTGTTATATTCCTGTTACTGGTCTGTTAATGGTCTGTTACTGACCTGTTATTGGTCTGTTACTGGTCTGTTATTTGTCTGTTACTGACCTGTTACTGGACTGTTTTTTCTTGTTACTGGCCTGTTACTGACCTGTTACTAATCTGTTACTGGCCTGTTACTAGTCTGTTAATGACCTGTTACTAGTCTTTTACGGGTCTGTTATTGGTCTGTTACTGACCTGTTACTAGTCTGTTATTGGCCTGTTACTAGTCTGTTAATGACCTGTTACTAGTCTGTCAATGGCCTGTTACTAGTCTGTTACTGACCTGTTATTAGTCTGTTACTGGTCTGTTATTGGTCTGTTAATGACCTGTTACTAGTCTGTTAATGACCTGTTACTAGTCTTTTACTGGTCTGTTATTGGTCTGTTACTGACCTGTTACTAGTCTGTTAATGACCTGTTACTAGTCTGTTACTGGTCTGTTATTGGTCTGTTACTGACCTGTTATTGGTCCGTTACTGACCTGTTGCTGGTCTGTTACTGGCCTATTATTGGCCTGTTATTGGTCTGTTACTGGTCTGTTATATGTCTGTTATTGGTCTGTTACTGGTCTGTTGCTGGCCTGTTATTGGTCTGTTACTGGCCTGTTATTTTCCTGACACTGGCCTGACACTGGTCTGTTACTGGTCTGTTATATTCCTGTTACTGGTCTGTTATTGGTCTGTTACTGACCTTTTATTGGTCTTTTACTGGCCTGTTATTGGTCTGTTACTAACCTGTTACTGGTCTGTTATTGGTCTGTTACTGACCTGTTATTTTCCTGACACTGGCCTGACACTGGTCTGTTATATTCCTGTTACTGGTCTGTTAATGGTCTGTTACTGACCTGTTATTGGTCTGTTACTGGTCTGTTATTTGTCTGTTACTGACCTGTTACTGGTCTGTTTTTTCTTGTTACTGGCCTGTTACTGACCTGTTACTAATCTGTTACTAGTCTGTTAATGACCTGTTACTAGTCTTTTACTGGTCTGTTATTGGTCTGTTACTGACCTGTTACTAGTCTGTTATTGGCCTGTTACTAGTCTGTTAATGACCTGTTACTAGTCTGTCAATGGCCTGTTACTAGTCTGTTAATGACCTGTTACTAGTCTGTAAATGACCTGTTACTAGTCTGTTACTGACCTGTTACTAGTCTGTTACTGGCCTGTTATTTTCCTGACACTAGTCTGTTACTGGTCTGTTATTGGTCTGTTACTGACCTGTTACTGGCCTGTTATTGGTCTGGTACTTGCCTGCTACTTGTTATTGGTCTGTTACTGGTCTGTTTTTTTCTTGTTATTGGTCTGTTACTGGTCTGTTTTTTCTTGTTATTGGTCTGTTACTGGTCTGTTATTAGTCTGTTATTGGCCTGTTACTGGTCTGTTACTGGTCTGTTATTGGTCTGTTGTTGGTCTGTTTTTTCTTGTTATTGGTCTGTTACTGGTCTGTTACTGGTCTGTTATTGGCCTGTTACTGGTCTGTTACTGGTCTGCTATTGGTCTGTTTTTTCTTGTTATTGGTCTGTTACTGGTCTGTTATTGGTCTGTTACTGGTCTGTTACTGGTCTGTTACTGGTCTGTTATTGGTCTGTTACTGGTCTGTTACTGGTCTGTTATTGGCCTGTTACTGGTCTGTTACTGGTCTGCTATTAGTCTGTTTTTTCTTGTTATTGGTCTGTTACTGGTCTGTTATTGGCCTGTTACTGGTCTGTTACTGGCCTGTTACTGGTCTGTTTTTTCTTGTTATTGGTCTGTTACTGGTCTGTTACTGGTCTGTTATTGGCCTGTTACTGGTCTGTTACTGGTCTGCTATTGGTCTGTTACTGGTCTGTTTTTTCTTGTTATTGGTCTGTTACTGGTCTGCTATTGGTCTGTTACTGGTCTGTTTTTTCTTGTTATTGGTCTGTTACTGCTCTGTTTTTACTGGTCTGTTACTGGTCTGTTATTGGTCTGTTACTCGTCTGTTATTGGCCTGTTATTGGTCTGTTACTGGTCTGTTATTGGCCTGTTACTGGTCTGTTTTTACTTGTTATTGGTCTGTTAGTGGTCTGTTTTTTTCTTGTTATTGGTCTGTTATTGGTCTGTTACTGGTCTGTTATTGGTCTGTTACTGGTCTGTTATTGGTCTGTTACTGGTCTGTTATTGGCCTGTTACTGGTCTGTTTTTACTTGTTATTGGTCTGTTACTGGTCTGTTACTGGTCTGTTATTGGCCTGTTACTGGTCTGTTTTTACTTGTTACTGGTCTGTTATTGGCCTGTTACTGGCCTGTTGCTTAGTGTTTAATGAGGAGGAGGGTGGATGCCAACACCTGCCGGTCTGGAAACTCACCTGACTTCTGTTCTGAAGGAGGCTTCGTCCCATCGAGAGGCGTCTGTGATGCGGCTGAACAATCCCTCACAGATCCTGGGGATCAAACCAGCGTCGCCCTGGAACCAGGAGACAAACGTCCATCAGTCCATCACCTCTTCATCATCCTGACGTGACATAAACTCAGCAGGAGCTTCATCCACACCTTCATACCCGTTTATTCCTCTGTTAAACCTGCTTTTCTTCTTCTTTACCTTCATTTCCTTCCATCTAACTGATTTTCATTCATCTTTTTTAATTCTTCCCTTCAAACCCTCACATTCATTCATCCTCTCATCTTTGTTTGTTCTTTCTTGTTCTTTATTTCCTCCTCCATCTCCTGTCCTCATACAATCTTTTTCCTCTTTTCCTTCCATTTATCCTCCTTTCTTTGATCTGATTTTCCCTCCCTTCATCTTAAATGCCTCTTTCATTTTTCCTGACATCCTTCCTACTTCTACTTTTCTTCAGTTTTCTTTCTTGCTCCCTTTCCTTTTTTCACTACTTCTTTCCTTCCCTCTATTCCTTTCTTCCTTCTATAATCCCCAACTTCATCTATTCCTTCCTTCTTTCCTGAACCACCTGAACCACCTGAACCATCTGAACCACCTGAACCGTCAGAACCATCAGAACCGCCTGATCCACCTGAACCATCAGAACCGCCTGAACCACCTGAACCATCTGAACCACCTGAACCATCAGAACCATCTGAACCATCAGAACCACCCGATCCACCTGAACCACCTGAACCATCTGAACCACCGGAACCATCTGAACCGCCTGAACCATTATAACCACCTGAACCACCTGAACCACCTGAACCACCTGAACCACCTGAACCACCTGAACCATCAGAACCACCAGAACCACCTGAACCATCAGAACCACCAGAACCACCTGAACCATCAGAACCACCCGATCCACCTGAACCATCTGAACCATCTGAACCGCCTGAACCATCATAACCATCTGAACCACCTGAACCATCAGAACCACCCGATCCACCTGAACCACCTGAACCATCTGAACCACCTGAACCATCAGAACCATCTGAACCATCAGAACCACCCGATCCACCTGAACCACCTGAACCATCTGAACCACCGGAACCATCTGAACCGCCTGAACCATTATAACCACCTGAACCACCTGAACCATCAGAACCACCAGAACCACCTGAACCATCAGAACCACCAGAACCACCTGAACCATCAGAACCACCCGATCCACCTGAACCATCTGAACCATCTGAACCGCCTGAACCATTATAACCACCTGAACCACCTGAACCATCATAACCACCAGAACCACCTGAACCATCAGAACCACCCGATCCACCTGAACCACCTGAACCACCTGAACCATCTGAACCGCCTGAACCATTATAACCACCTGAACCACCTGAACCATCATAACCACCAGAACCACCTGAACCATCAGAACCACCCGATCCACCTGAACCATCTGCACCGCCTGAACCATTATAACCACCTGAACCACCTGAACCATCATAACCACCAGAACCACCTGAACCATCAGAACCACCCGATCCACCTGAACCACCTGAACCACCTGAACCATCTGAACCGCCTGAACCATTATAACCACCTGAACCACCTGAACCATCATAACCACCAGAACCACCTGAACCATCAGAACCACCCGATCCACCTGAACCATCTGAACCACCTGAACCATCTGAACCATTATAACCACCTGAACCACCTGAACCATCAGAACCACCTGAACCATCATAACCACCAGAACCACCTGAACCATCAGAACCACCCGATCCACCTGAACCATCTGAACCGCCTGAACCATCATAACCACCTGAACCACCTGAACCATCAGAACCACCCGATCCACCTGAACCACCAGAACCATCTGAACCACCTGAAGCATCATAACCACCTGAACCACCTGAACCATCAGAACCACCTGAACCATCATAACCACCAGAACCATCAGAACCACCTGATCCACCTGAACCACCGGAACCATCTGAACCACCTGAACCATCAGAACCACCTGAACCATCTTCATACTGTATCACTCTGTGTATATTGTATCTCATATTATCATTATTATCACTATTATCATATTATATACATATTATATACATAATTACATACCTATATTATATTATACAATTACAATCATATTATCATATTATATGCATACTGAGTATCTATACTATACTATATCACATTATATATACACTTACATTACCTATACTTATATTATCATTATTATTATTATATTACACACTGTGACCTACTGTAAACTTACCGCATATGCTTGAAATTTTTTCATTGCATATCATGTTGGAATTCTCTACTGTGTAACTGTATTTCTATCTTATTTTTTTACCAGTGTTCCCTTGGTGAGTCATAAGCGGTACTTTCTCCCGGCAAGCATTTCATTGCATCCTTGACCCTGTGTTAACTATGCATATGACAAATAAAGGCTTGAATCAGATTCAGATTCATTCATTCAATCTGAATGAATGAATCCTCTAAGAGGCGGAGCTAATGAGTCACCATCGGTCTGACCGTCAGTGATGGAGGTCTGGACCACAGCATCTGGACCAATCAAAGATCTCATCAGGGTTCTTCCACACAGGCTGGACTTACGGGAACCCCCATCATGGTGTAGGACTTCCCTGATCCGGTCTGACCGTAGGCGAACACGCAGGCGTTGTAGCCCTCGAACGCCGCCTTCAGCACGTCGGAGCCCAGGTCTCTGAAGACCTGCAGAGAAACCCGGTCACGTGACATTTCAGACCCTCCAATCACACGTGAAACGTCCTCCAGCTCTGTGACCATTCACCTTCTCCTGAGAGACGAAGGCGGAGCTCCTGGAGTCCGTCGAGTCGTACGAGAAGTCGTAGGCGAAGGTTCTGGTCCGTTCCCTCATCGAGTCTCCTGTGACGCCATCAGGGACCTTCAGACCGGACACACAGAAGCAGAAGCTCAGAACACGGTGGCTGACCCGAAACCTCGAGGAGCATTTCAAAATAAAAGCACCTTCAGGTTGGTGATGGTGGTCTTGGTTCCCTCCATGTTGATGATGCACCTGGCAGTCAGGTCCTTCTCCCTGGAACAGAGTTTTCAGAACCATGAACCCAAATGTCACTGAACGTGTTAAATCATCTCAAACAGAACCATCTCAGTGGTCTTCAGACCGTTACCACCTGGGGAGTCTCAGGCCTCGTTCACACCTGCCATTAACAGGTGTCCAGTGATGAGTATCAACGTTCACACCCACCATACAGATGTGAACCCAAACATCTGGAATGATCAGATGTGATGACAGAAAGACTGGATTAGTCCAGATTAACGAGACAACGTGGACACAAGTGTCCCAGACCAGCTTCTAAGGTCCAGAGGGACTGGCTCTGAGGGGTCTGGGTCTGAACAACAGGACGACAAGACGACAAGACGACGGGACAACAGGACGACGGCGGTCCAGTTTTCCAGCGGTACCACTCTGAGATCAGGGGTCTGGGCAGCTGGATTGTCTTCTGGAACCTTCTGAACGTCTCACCAGCCTCTACGGGTCAACGGGACGTCCATGTACCAGTCAAAGCTGCTACTGGGCTTTTATTTTGAAAATCTCGTGTCCTGTAGCGGACAGATAAAACGAGGACCCGCAGGCGCCAGACTTCTTCTGATGTGTCGTCAGCAGGTCACATGACCTCGTATCAGAGAGCGAGGAGATAACGCGGAGCTTTACGTGGAAGATCCGGTTTACACAAACACGAGGGGCCGGGTCAAAGGTCACTGCAGTTCAATCAGCCGCTCTGCAGTTTATCGGTTTACGAGGAGACGTTTACAACCTTCGCTGCTGTCTGATCTGAGGAGAACCGGCTACGATCCACTTCTGTCGCGGCGCTGACTGACATCACATCTGGAAACATCTGCAGCTCAGATAAACGCTGCTGTTAACACAGAAAAACATCTCCATTAAACAAAAACCATCACAAGTTTCCTCAGACGCCCTGAAGGTCTTTGATCCTCAGCAGTGAAGCAGATACATAGATGGGCTTATCATAGGTGGGATTTTAAGAACGTTCAAAACGTGACGTCACCAGCTCAGACTGAAGGTTTTCATTCAGCTTCTCTTTACCTCATCAAAGCAAATAAATCGTTTCAGCTGCCGCTTTAAACAGAACATCTGGAGACCAACATCTGGGTCTGACGGCAGGAACAGCTGTCAGAACCTCTCAGGTGGAACCAGGTGAGTCCAGTCACCTGCCGTCTGGAGGACCCGCCTCTGACCAGAACTCACCGTCTGTTCATGGGTCTGACCCGCACAGCCACCCGGACCGACGCCATGGCACATCCCGCTGTTGTCCGGTCCGGTCCGGTCCGGTCCCAGTTCCAACCGCCGCAGGCTAACAGGCTAGCAGGCTAGCAGGACGAGGGGAGCAAAAGTCGGGAAGATAACCGGCGGACCAGCGGGACAAACTACACCGATAAGACGGCGAGGAGGACGGGGGCGGGACACCGGTGTGGGCCAGCCTTATCAGAACCGGGAGCTACCGAGTCACCGACAAACATCCATGGACCGAGCTCCGAGCTCCGAGCTCCCGTTAGCCGTTAGCTTCCTGGAAACGGGACTGGAGCTCAGGAGGATCAGCTGATGACAACATTAGAGGTATGGAGGACCGGAAGTGACAAACTTAAAAAAAAAAAAAAAAACACAAACACGGTGCTGAAGAAACTGCAGAGAAACCATCAACACTGTCAAAGACAACATTAGTTAAATTTATACAGACAGTTAGAGACAGAAATAGCCACACAGACGGTATTTAGGACACGTTTGACAGCATTTTACTGGAAGAACAGATTAAGGATGGAAGCCTGGATGTGTTCAGATTAATCTGAGGACAGGAGTTAAAACCAAATCTGCTTTTATCTGCAGTAAAACAACTTTCAACACAGTAGCCATGATTAGATTTAGGTTTAAACCTGCTGATGGAGGTGGGGGGGGGGGGGGGGGGGGTGACTGGTCTGACTGGTTCATTCAAGAAGTTTCCATCCTGGAGTTTTATGATACATTTCTCCTTTAACTCTAATATTTCTTGACAGCCTTGAAGCAGAGGCATGCTGGGAAATCAGCCATCAACCTGTCACCAACAAAACTTAACGGAGAAGAAGTCTGCAGAAGAGGAAAAGAAAAAGTCTCTGACCGACCTGTGAGATGATGGAACGAGAAGAATAGCAGCAACAGGGAATCAAGGAGGTATTGATCCACATGATCATGTTTATTGATCCACATGATCATGTGGATCAATACACATGATCAATATACATGATGGAGATCTACAAAAGGGTTCAGGTCTGACTGAAGGGGTGTTATTTCAATATTAGTGTATCTTACTTCACCAGTAATAAACTTAGTTCTAGTAAGCCAATCAATCAACAATCAAACAAAGACACTGGCTACGACGGAGGTCAAAGTGAATTGCTAGCTAGCGCTGCTAGCTACAGAGGGAACAGTGAAGCTTGGTCTGCTACTGCAACCCCTCCAGCAGCCAAACACCTGCCCCCACTGTTGGTTGGTTGGTTGGTTTGTCCCTGAAGTTACAGAGGACAGCAAAACACCCTGGAGGCTAGCTACTCTACACTAAAGCCAAAACCCCCCCAATAATCTGGAAAAAAAGACCACACTACTAAATAATCAAAGAATGATCAGTATTTAGTTCTCAGAAGCACCTACAGGTGCACCACCCCTGCTGATGTTGGGGAACACATCAGATCTCTGATCATCCAAGAAAGAGGTTGTCGTTGCTTTTAGCATCGTGTGACGCAAACATGGAATCACACGTGAAAATAAAAGGAAAAACAGAACCAAAACAACCATAATTGGAGTAAATACTTTCAGTAACACAGAGTACCAGGAGCCTGAAGTCAGCCACGTCTTCAAGTCAAACCCCCAGGACTCCGCTGAGTCCCTGGGACACTGATATTTGCTCAGGGGTGATGATCTGGTCTCTGTAAAGACCTGGAGACAACTGACATTGTAACAGATGCTATACAAATAAAATTGAAATTGAAAATTTTAATTTTGAATGAGGGCTATCATGAACCTGCCAAGAGAAGAAATCATCTTAACATCCTGAAAGAGAGTGATTAAATTAAAGCACACGATAATCAGGATTTAGAAAAGAAATGGTGATTATTGTGGATGACAGTCCTGAGAGGCAGATAAATGTGGAAATATGGTCAACCAGCTCCTCCATCAGTTCAGAAGCTTCTTCTGGGACTCCTCGAAAGTCTCTCACTGATACTGATGGTTCTGTTCGGTCCTGTTAAAGGGGTTCTGGTGGGTTATGGTCCTGTCAAAAATAACGTAAAACAGTTACACGAGGTTCATAAACGATAATTTACAATAGAGATGTTAGAAACAACATACAGGCTTTTTAAAGCTATCAGTAGCTGCCTAAAGTAGTAGTAGCCTCTCAGTAGTAGTAAAAAAAAAGTTACAATGACAGGTTTACATACGTTGGCAGCTTACATGCTGTAACTCTGATTCAGTAGCCCACTGACATTATTTTCCACTTTATTCTGGAAACTGGATTTAGACTTTATTCTCTCAGTGAGCAATGGAAAACAAAACATTATCCACATTTTTTTTTCTGTGGCCCTAATACTCCGTCGTAGTTTCAGTAGGGATATACTGTATGTAAAACTGGGAGCTGCAGTTCCCCTCCAGACCTGCTGGTGGCGGCAGACGGCGGCGCTGCTGCTTAAAGCAGCAACCGCCGCCTTCTGCGCTGTTTCCTGCGACGCTCCTGGATGAACGGCGTGACCACAGAGCAGGTCAGTTTGTCTTTATCTTCTTCTTTCTGGGGCTCACCTGTGTGTCCAGGTGTAGTCTGGTTGAAGAGCGGAACAAACCCGACCAGGAGGCCGCGGTGATGGTTTGATTGTCGGTCCGTGACCGTTTCAGCGGTTAGCTGTTAGCCGCAGAGCTAACTGCAGCTTCGGTCTGGAAACTCAAAGAAAACTCCATCATCTGAGTTTAACCTCCCTATTTTATTTATCACATCATTGTGTGAAGGTTGATTAGCAGAATCTGGGGGTGTTTTATAACCGTTCAGGCTGAACTAAAGCTATAACTGCAGTCAAACATGAAATAAAATCTAATAAGCCTGAGATTTATCTGCGAGCATCAAGTAGCAGTGATGATAATAACAGCTGCTAAACTGTTCAGAGGATCTGCGGCTGGAAAGTTCACATTCACCGGATAAAAAGACATAAACTTTAAATCAGAGTGATTATAACTGTTTCAGCTCAGTCAGGGTCATCCAAGTTATCTCTAAACACCAGAATAATGAGAGTTTTTATAATTTATACACCAACAATGGATCTGAAATGACCAGTCCAGATCCAGGTCTTAGTCTGGACCACCTGTGCGCCTGTGATGGACACCTGCTGAAGTCCACCAGCATCTCCAGGTGTCTTGAGGACCTCCTGGTGGTCCAGACCGCAGGTTCAGAGGACTCTTCTCTCCACGCTGAAGTGTTGGTGACTGAACTGTCTTCTTGTGTCCTCAGACACCATGGACATCCGACCGAACCACACCATCTACATCAACAACATCAACGACAAGGTCAAGAAAGAAGGTGAGTCTGGTCTCATCTCTGAGCAGGTCTCCGCAGGTCCCCAGGTGCTGCTGGTGGACAGGTCCATGGTGTCTCTGACGTCCATCCTTCAACCGCCGCTGAGTCCAGGTTTCAGGACAGAGAGGACCAGACCTCCTCTAGAAGGACACTGAGGGTCTCCTCATGTCCTGGGTCTGTCTCCTCTCAGTAGGACATCACTGAACCTCCTCAGGGAGGCGTCCAGGATCACAACCTGTCAACGAGCTACGATGGACCGTCTTCCACCTGAGACGTCCAGGACCATGTGAAGCGTCTTACAGGAGAGTCCAGTCCCCCTGTGGAGGAACCTGGTATCTGCTGAGGAACGACCCGTCAACGGTCTCCTCCAGGTCTCTGGTCTACAGACCAGTAGAGTCCACGTCCTTTCAGAGGCTGCTCTGATCAACCTGCTGGTCTCCTCCATCCCCCCCACCCCCCCTCAGTGATGAACTAGACCCCCGGAGACCTGGAGAGGACGGTCCGGCCTGGTCAGAGACAGCTGAAGGTCCTCCATGACATCACCCACCTCTGAAGCAGAGCCCTCTGGGTCCTGACCTGTCTGATCCAGCTACAGAGTCCTGGTTTCTCTGGATTTAGGAGACAAATGACCAGTTTTCTGGGACGGAGGAAGTCCTGTTTCAGGGTGATCAGTCTCATTAACATCTCAGTTCGGACTGATGAGCTTCAGGTTTCACCAGCAGAGACAAACATGCTCAGCTGTGGACCGAGCTGGTCTCCAGGTCTCCACCCAGACCTGCTGTACCTTCATTTATGTTCTCTTGGAGCAGAACCTCAGGTGTGAAACCAGAAAGAGGCTGAGAACCTGAGGTTCATGCAGCAGTTCCAGTCCCGACCACATGGGGGCGGATGGAGCTGATAGACAGAAATTCATCAGGAAATTTCATCAGTTCACTATTGTTTTATTAGAAATGTTTCTTTTTTGTTTTTTAATCAATGTCAATATGATCAATAATATCTTGTGGGTCTACCTATATAATGTATATATGGTGATAGAAAAGTTTTGCCAGATCGCGTATGAAAAACTCCTATTATCGCCTTGGTGACACATGATAAATGTGCAGAAATCATAGAAAAAAATCATGTTTTTTCTAAGTTGATGGTGGATTTAGTGGGCAAGGCAGAAAAAAAACGGTCGAAATGATCAAATTTTGGACGACCAGTTAGTCGCGATGTAATGCCCTGACTGTTTCCCTGCTGTGTCATCAACAGACTTTAATCATCGTTATCAGGGTGTCATTAATTAGCATCAGGGTTCCAGGACCAGGTCTGGAGACCACTGTCTCAGATGTTTCCCTGCTTCAAAACGAAGTGATCGTCCTCAGCGAGTTATCCAGGTCTGTTAACGAGCCGTTCGTTAGGATCAGGTGTGCTGCAGGGAAACATCTCAGTCCTGCAGGACAGCGGTCCTCCAGGTCTGGGACTGCCGTGACGTGACCCTGTCCCTGCTCTGGGTCGGGTGGTGGTCTGTGTCTGTAGAGGTGAGCAGGTCTCACCTGGACCTCCTCCAGCTGGCTGGTCTCTGAATCTCCTGCTGTTGTCCCTGCAGAGCTGAAGCGGTCCCTCTACGCGCTCTTCTCCCAGTTTGGTCAGGTCATCAGCATCGTGGCCATGAAGACCATGAAGATGAGGGGGCAGGCCTTCGTCGTCTTCAAGGAGCTGGCCGCCGCCACCAACGCGCTCAGGCAGCTGCAGGGCTTCCCCTTCTACAACAAGCCCATGGTAGGACCAGCACGCTAGCCTCCGTGGTAGGACCGCCGCGCTGGCCTCCGTGGTTGGGACCACCACGCTGGCCTCCGTGGTTGGACCACCACGCTGGCCTCCGTGGTTGGACCACCACGCTGGCCTCCGTGGTTGGACCACCACGCTGGCCTCTGTGGTAGGACCACCACGCTGGCCTCTGTGGTAGGACCACCACGCTGGCCTCCGTGGTGGGACCACCACGCTGGCCTCCGTGGTAGGACCACCACGCTGGCCTCCGTGGTTGGACCACCACGGAGGCCAGCGTGGTGGGACCACCACGCTGGCCTCCGTGGTTGGACCACCACGGAGGCCAGCGTGGTGGGACCACCACGCTGGCCTCCATGGTAGCTTCAGGAGCCGCTGGTGTAACTCTCCCTGTCCCGCTGTCTTCTAGAGGATACAGTACGCCAAGACCGACTCTGATGTCATCACCAAGGGGAAGGGCTCATACGGAGACAAGGAGAAGAAGAAGGACAAAAAGAAGAAGGCTCCAGAGCTGGCGGCAAACGCCACGAAGAAGCCAGCGGCGGTGAGTGAAGCTTCCGAGAAGCTTGAAGGTCAGCGTGGCGTGGATGCTGTATCACGTTGACGTAGATGCTAGATCGCGTTGACGTAGATGCTAGATCGCGTTGAGGTAGATGCTAGATCACGTTGACGTAGATGCTAGATCGCGTTGACGTAGATGCTAGATCGCGTTGAGGTAGATGCTGCATCACGTTGACGTAGATGCTAGATCGCGTTGAGGTAGATGCTGCATCGCGTTGACGTAGATGCTAGATCGCGTTGACGTAGATGCTAGATCACGTTGACGTAGATGCTACACCGCGTTGACGTAGATGCTACACCGCGTTGACGTAGATGCTACACTGCGTTGACGTAGATGCTAGATCGCGTTGACGTAGATGCTACACTGCGTTGACGTAGATGCTACACTGGGTTGACGTAGATGCTAGATCGCGTTGACGTAGATGCTAGATCGCGTTGACGTAGATGCTAGATCGTGCTGACGTAGATGCTAGATCGCGTTGAAGTAGATGCTTCATCTCGTTGACGTAGATGCTAGATCGTGCTGACGTAGATGCTAGATCGCGTTGAAGTAGATGCTTCATCTCGTTGACGTAGATGCTAGATCGCGTTGACGTAGATGCTAGATCGCGTTGACGTAGATGCTAGATCACGTTGACGTAGATGCTGCATCTCGTTGACGTAGATGCTAGACCACGTTGACGTAGATGCTAGATCGCGTTGACGTCGATGCTAGATCGCGTTGACGTAGATGCTACACTGTGTTGACGTAGATGCTAGATCGCGTTGACGTAGATGCTAGATCACGTTGACGTAGATGCTAGATCGCGTTGAAGTAGATGCTTCATCTCGTTGACGTCGATGCTAGATCGCGTTGACGTAGATGCTAGATCGCGTTGACGTAGATGCTAGATCACGTTGACGTCGATGCTAGATCACGTTGACGTAGATGCTAGATCGCGTTGACGTAGATGCTACACTGCGTTGACGTAGATGCTAGATCACGTTGACGTCGATGCTAGATCACGTTGACGTAGATGCTTCATCGCGTTGCCGTAGATGCTACACTGCGTTGACGTAGATGCTGCATCTCGTTGACGTAGATGCTGCATCTCGTTGACGTAGATGCTAGATCACGTTGACGTCGATGCTAGATCGCGTTGACGTCGATGCTAGATCGCGTTGACGTAGATGCTAGATACGTCGACGTAGATGCTACACCGCGTTGACGTAGATGCTTCATCTCGTTGACGTCGATGCTAGATCACGTTGACGTAGATGCTAGACCACGTTGACGTAGATGCTAGATACGTTGACGTAGATGCTACACCGCGTTGACGTAGATGCTATATCACGTTGAGGTCTCCAGCAGCAGGATTCGTGCAGCTCTGTCTCGGTGACGTCGTCTCTGAAGGTCCTATGCTGCTGTGGACCAGTGATGAGCAGTAATCAGCGCAGTAATCAGAGCTGAAACATCTGCTGACTTCCCCTGTCTTGTGTTGGTTCTCAGGTTCCAGCTGCTCCTGTGAACACACCTGCCGTACAGGTAAGGAAACAGCTCTAGGAAGGCCGTGACTCTGTGACACCATCTAGTGGCAGCAGGAGGAACCTCTGCTCTCTAAGAGTCTGTACTGATCTGCATCTCCATCCTCTCAGGTCCCAGACAACCCGCCCAACTACATCCTGTTCCTCAGCAACCTCCCGGAGGAGACCAACGAGATGATGCTGTCCATGCTGTTCAACCAGTGAGTCCACCGTCTCGGTTCATGAACAGCTAACGCCGAATAAAGATAATCTACCAGATATAGACGTCCAGCAATTAGACCTAGCCATGTTGTTAAAACATCTGTGGTTCGTCTCAGACACGTTTGTATTCCCCGACCCTCGTCTGCAGGTTTCCTGGTTTCAAAGAGGTGCGTCTGGTCCCGGGGAAACACGACATCGCCTTCGTGGAGTTTGAGAGCGACACTCAGGCGGGCGTGGCCAAAGACGCGCTGCAGGGCTTCCGGATCACAGCCACCTGCGCCATGAAGATCACCTACGCCAAGAAGTAGACCTGTGACGGGACGGGGAGAGACTGTGGGGGAGGGAGGGGGTCTGGTTCCTGGAAGACCGATCAGCCTTCAGTTTTCTGTTTTCTATTTTTGTCGTTGATGGAGGAAGCTAAAACCTCAGGACTATGATTTCTTTTTAAAGTAAATGATTAAAACAGTTTTTAGATAACTGTTGGTTCAGAAGTGGTTTCTTTTTTTAGGGGGGAGTGGGGACAGGGGTGGGGGTCCAGGATACAACCCTGGAACTGTAACAGGTCCGATCTCCTGCCTGGTCCTTTCAGCCGCCAGGTTTCTGTTTCAGTTATGGACCCGGTAGGATCTACTGATCTACCGAACTATCACTCCGTACCACCAGGAGGCAGCGCTGCACCACTGACTGTCTGCCAACCACCAAAAAAAAATCCAAAAACATGAACTTTGGTGGACCCTTCACCAGGGTTAGGTTAGGTTAGGGTTCATCCAGCAGGTCAGGACTTTATCTCCACTAGATGATTCAGCTGCTGTGTTGGACTCTGGAGCTGCAGTTTTCCAGACTGGTGGTCCAGTTGAAACCAGTGCTGAGGGAACGCTCTCATGTAGCCTAGCGGTAGTCCTTTCGCCCACCAGGCAGGACGTTTGGGTTCGAACCCTGGTTGTCATGAATTCAGCAGTAAAACTGCCAAATCACTCAGCTGTATTTTCTACCTGAAGCCCCAGGTAGGGTTCAGGTTCATGGAAACGATTGTTCTCCTTCAGGGTCGATGAAACCAGCTGCAGTTGCTGATTGGACGGTTTGGACCTGCAGCTTCATCCAACACTTGGTCTCGTGGTCTTGTTATCCACCTGGTCTCGTATCCAGCTGGTCTTGTATCTACCTGGTCTCGTATCCACCTGGTCTCGTGGTCTTGTATCCACCTGGTCTTGTATCCACCTGGTCTTGTATCCACCTGGTCTCGTGGTCTTGTATCCACCTGGTCTTGTATCCACCTGGTCTCCTGGTCTCGTATCCACCTGGTCTCGTGGTCTCGTTATCCACCTGGTCTCGTGGTCTTGTATCCACCTGGTCTTGTATCCACCTGGTCTTGTATCCACCTGGTCTCGTGGTCTTGTATCCACCTGGTCTCGTATCCACCTGGTCTCGTGGTCTTGTATCCACCTGGTCTCGTGGTCTTGTATCCACCTGGTCTTGTATCCACCTGGTCTTGTATCCACCTGGTCTCGTGGTCTTGTATCCACCTGGTCTCGTATCCACCTGGTCTCGTGGTCTTGTATCCACCTGGTCTCGTGGTCTTGTATCCACCTGGCCTCGTGGTCTCGTTATTCATTGGGTCTCCTGGTCTCGTATCCACCTGGTCTCGTGGTCTCGTTATCCACCTGGTCTTGTATCCACCTGGTCTTGTATCCACCTGGTCTCGTGGTCTTGTATCCACCTGGTCTCGTATCCACCTGGTCTCGTGGTCTTGTATCCACCTGGTCTCGTATCCACCTGGTCTCGTGGTCTCGTTATCCACCTGGTCTCGTTATCCACCTGGTCTCGTGGTCTCGTTATCCACCTGGTCTTGTATCCACCTGGTCTTGTATCCACCTGGTCTCGTGGTCTTGTATCCACCTGGTCTCGTATCCACCTGGTCTCGTGGTCTCGTATCCACCTGGTCTCGTATCCACCTGGTCTCGTGGTCTCGTTATCCACCTGGTCTCGTTATCCACCTGGTCTCGTGGTCTTGTGTCCACCTGGTCTCGTATCCAGCTGGTCTTGTATCTACCTGGTCTCCTGGTCTCGTATCCAGCTGGTCTCCTGGTCTCGTATCCATCCCCCTTCTTGTATCCAGCTGGTCTCGTATCCACCTGGTCTCGTGGTCTTGTATCCACCCGGTCTCGTATCCAGCTGGTCTCGTGGTCTTGTATCCACCTGGTCTCGTATCCAGCTGGTCTTGTATCCACCTGGTCTCCTGGTCTCGTATCCAGCTGGTCTTGTATCTACCTGGTCTCCTGGTCTTGTATCCACCTGGTCTCGTATCCAGCTGGTCTCGTTATCCACCTGGTCTCCTGGTCTCGTATCCACCTGGTCTCCTGGTCTTGTATCCACCCCTTCTTGTATCCAGCTGGTCTCGTATCCACCTGGTCTGGTGGTCTCGTTTCCACCTGGTCTGGTGGCAGTACCGGGGAAGTAGGGGTGCTAGGGGGGCTGCAGCACCTCAAAAATGTAAAAAAAATAAAAACATTGGAAACAAGGGAGAAAAAAATGTGGGAGCAAAAAATAACATGTTAAAAATTTCCTCTAAATTTTCGTGGTCTGGTTTAATGTTTATTCCAGTATTATTCAGTGGTGGTCGTGTATTTGGTACCTGGACCTTCAGCGGGTTTAACTACTGAATCCACCATGACGTTATAATCATACAAGCCACCAATACAAAAAACACAATATAACAGAAGAGGGCGCTGCGTAGTTTAGAGATTACCATCACCATATTACTGTCAAGACATTTTTATTCTCTGAGGTCAGAGGTCAGCATTTGTGGTAGAGGTGGGAATAGTTACGGCCAGGGTTGGATGGGGGAATTTATTTCCGATATGAAACTGCTGGAGGGACAGGAACATTAACCGTTCCAGAACCGATCTATAAATCGGTTCTGGATCTGGCAGATCAGGTTTTCCAGAACACTGTTGTGGACTTTCTTGAACTGTGCACATATCCCTCCGTGCGCTCAGAGCACCTGAGATGCACCTGAGAGAAAGGTAGACGTCATCACACCTGTTCCACTCTGCGCAATTGTGTCAAAAAACTCTTCCATCCTGACAGACAGAACTGCTCATCAATGATTCGTTCTGCAGTATTCAGCTGTTACTGACATCTGTGGTCTCGTCTACCCGCCACAAATTGTGTTATATACTTTATAGTTGATAAGGTGCACACACACACACACACTTGTATCAGATTTTATATATATATATATATATATATATATATATATATATATATATATATATATATACAGTGGAGGAAATAAGTATTTCATCTTCCACTGATTTTGGCAGTTTTCATACTAAGAAATAAATGAACAGACTCAGACTTCTATGGCAGCTTTATTTTAACAGTTAAAGAAAGAATATTTAAAAAATGTTTGAGAAAATTACATGAAATGAAAAATAAAAATCAATTTGCAAGTCATTGAGGGAAATAAGTATTTGATCCCCTAACAAAACATGATCTAATACTTGGTGGTAAAACCCTTGTTGGCAGCTCAGCTGTCAGACGTTTCTTGTAGTTTCTTACTAGGTTTGAACACATCAGGAGTGATTTTCGTCCACTCCTCTCTGCAGATCATCTCCACATCCTGAAGGTTTTGAGGCTTGGAAACTCTCAGCTTCAGCTCTCTCCATAGATGTTTAATAGGATTAAGGTCAGGAGACTGGCTAGGCCATTCCATGACCTTGATGTGCTTCTTATGGAGCCACTCCTTTGGTTCCTTGGCTGTATGTTCTGGGTCGTTGTCATGCTGGAAGACCCGTCCACCACCCATTTACAATGTCCTTGTGGAGACAAGGAGGTTGTCACCCAGGATTTTGCGGTACATGGCCCCGTTCATCTTCCCATCGATGCGGTGAAGTCGACCTGTCCCCTTAGAAGAGAAACACCCCCAAAGCATGAGGCTTCCACCGCCATGCTTGACAGTAGGGATGGTGTTTTTGGGGACATATTCAGCATTTCTCTTCCTCCAAACACGTCGAGTTGAGTTGAGGCCAAAGAGCTCAGTTTTAGTCTCACCTGACCACAGCACCTTCTCCCAGTCTCTTTCTGAGTCATTAATATGTTCGTTATCAAACCTGAGTCGGGCCTGGACCTGAGCCTTCTGGAGCAGAGGGACCTTGGACCACTGCAGGATTTTAAACCATTGCGTCTCAGTGTATCACCAATAGTTTTCTTGGTGACTGTGGTCCCAGCTGCCTTGAGATCATTAACCAGCTCCTCCCGTGTAGTTCTGGCTGATCTCTAACCTTTCTCATGATCATTGAGACCCCACCAGGTGATATCTTCCATGGAGCCCCCAGCCCAGGTTGATTAACAGTCATGTTGTTCTTCTTCCACTTCTGAATAATTGCACCATCAGTTGTCACCTTCTCATTCAGCTTCTTACTTATGGTTTTGTAGCCCATTCCAGCCTTGTGGAGTTCAAAAAAACTTTGTCCCTGACATCTTCTGACAGCTCTTTAGTCTTGCCCATGGTGGAGATGGTGGAGTATTACTGAGTCTGTGGGCAGATGGCTTTTTATACAGGTGACTATTTGGAACAGGTGTCTCTCATGCAGGTAATTACTTCAGTGAGATTAGGAGTATGGCAGTGGTCTGTGGGAGCCAACACTGGTCAAGGTTGGTCGGGGATCAAATACTTATTTTCCCTCAATGACTTGCAAATTAATTTTTTTTTTTATTTCATGTAATTTTCTCAATTTTTTTGTCAATATTCTTTCTATAACTGTTAAAATAAAGCTGCCATAAAAATCTGAGACTGTTCATTTATTTCTTAGTATGACAACTGCCAAACTCAGCGGGGGATCAAATACTTATTTCCTCCACTGTATATATATATATATATATCGTATGACGTATCCACCTGAGCGCGTCGGTGTCGGTGTTTGAGAGCTGAATCCACGGTGGTCGTGGTGACGGCCCTCAAGGCCTCAGCGGCGGTTATCTGCAGCGGCGTTCTGGACTCGTCTCCATGTTTACGGTGTTTCAGGCAGCAGCTGTAAATCAGTTTTTACTGCTGCTGTGACGACGGAGATGAAACCTGCGTCAGTCCAGGTTCTTCAGCCACAGACGTCATTCGATGATGCAGATGCTGACGTGTCCACCAGACATGGACCAGTTCTACATGCTAGAACCCATCAGAACCAGTTCATGACATCTGGGCCACATCTGGCTCAGACAGCATGTGTGAAAATGCACGTTGAACCCAGTTAATAATTGTTGGGACCGTCTGATCCAGATACTGGCGGTAGCTGTGGGCCTCATCCAGATGTTTCAGCAGCTCCACATGAACCTGGACGTTCAGTCCACAAACCCGTCCGTCTCCACGGATCATCTCCGACCCGTCCGTCTCCACGGATCATCTCCAACCCGTCCGTCTCCACGGATCCTCCAACCCGTCCGTCTCCACGGATCATCTCCAACCCGTCCGTCTCCACGGATCATCTCCAACCCGTCCGTCTTCACGGATCATCTCCAACCCGTCCGTCTCCACGGATCATCTCCAACCCGTCCGTCTTCACGGATCATCTCCAACCCGTCCGTCTCCACGGATCATCTCCAACCCATCCGTCTCCAGAGATCATCTCCAACCCGTCCGTCTCCACGGATCATCTCCAAACCGTCCGTCTCCACGGATCATCTCCAACCCGTCCGTCTCCACGGATCATCTCCAACCCGTCCGTCTCCACGGATCAACTCCAACCCGTCCGTCTCCACGGATCATCTCCAACCCGTCCGTCTCCACGGATCATCTCCAACCCGTCCGTCTCCACGGATCATCTCCAACCCGTCTCCAACCGTCCGTCTCCAGGATCATCTCCACCCGTCCGTCTCCACGGATCATCTCCAACCCGTCCGTCTCCATCATCTCCAACCCGTCCGTCTCCACGGATCAACTCCAACCCGTCCGTCTCCACGGATCATCTCCAACCCGTCCGTCTCCACGGATCATCTCCGACCCGTCCGTCTTCACGGATCATCTCCGACCCGTCCGTCTCCACGGATCATCTCCAACCCGTCCGTCTTCACGGATCATCTCCAACCCGTCAGTCTCCACAGATCATCTCCAACCCGTCCGTCTTCAGAGATCATCTCCAACCCGTCCGTCTCCACAGATGAACTCCAACCCGTCCGTCTCCACGGATCATCTCCAACCCGTCCGTCTCCACGGATCATCTCCAACCCGTCCGTCTCCACGGATCATCTCCAACCCGTCCGTCTCCACGGATCATCTCCAACCCGTCCGTCTCCACGGATCATCTCCAACCCGTCCGTCTCCACGGATCATCTCCAACCTGTCTGTCTCCAGAGATCATCTCCAACCCGTCCGTCTTCACGGATCATCTCCAACCCGTCCGTCTCCACGGATCATCTCCAACCCGTCCGTCTCCACGGATCATCTCCGACCCGTCCGTCTTCACGGATCATCTCCGACCCGTCCGTCTCCACGGATCATCTCCAACCCGTCCGTCTTCACGGATCATCTCCAACCCGTCAGTCTCCACAGATCATCTCCAACCCGTCCGTCTTCAGAGATCATCTCCAACCCGTCCGTCTCCACGGATCATCTCCACCCCCGTCTCACGGATCATCTCCGACCCGTCCGTCTCCACGGATCATCTCCAACCCGTCCGTCTTCCGGATCATCTCCAACCCGTCCGTCTTCACGGATCATCTCCAACCCGTCGTCCGTCTCCACAGATCATCTCCAACCCGTCCGTCTTCAGAGATCATCTCCAACCCGTCCGTCTCCACAGATGAACTCCAACCCGTCCGTCTCCACGGATCATCTCCAACCCGTCCGTCTCCACGGATCATCTCCAACCCGTCCGTCTCCCCGGATCATCTCCAACCCGTCCGTCTCCACGGATCAACCCCAACCCGTCCGTCTCCACGGATCATCTCCAACCCGTCCGTCTCCACAGATCATCTCCAACCCGTCCGTCTCCAGAGATCATCTCCAGACCACCACTGGCTCCTACTGACAGGTCCTCAGCTCCAACAGACAGAAGAAGGAACCCACAGAGGTTAGAAACCAGGCTGGTGACTTGAACCTGGTGACTTGGACTTGTGCGTCAACTGAAATCAGAAATCAGAGACGAGTCCTCAGATTTGACGGTACTGACCCGAATTAACGTGTCTGAAGAAGCTGCACCATCTGATACTCTGGACGTAAAGACCAGGTCTGTTTGGGTCTACGTCTGTCTACCAGACACCACAGGTTCAAGGACTTAATGACTCCTGCTGAACTTGGACTAGAAGGTCCAGGACTGGAAGGTCCAGGACTGGAAGGTCCAGGACTGGAAGGTCCAGGACTAGAAGGTCCAGGACTGGAAGGTCCAGGACTTGAAGGTCCAGGACTGGAAGGTCCAGGACTGGACAGCAGCTGTCAGGCTGTAAAGCTGGGAATGTTCTGGAGAATAAGGCCCCTCAGAGAGCTGGAGATGATGATCTCGGGTCTCATCAGATATTCCTGCTGTCAGTAACGCTCCAGATGGTGCTGGACATTAACAAGTGTGTGGGAGGAGTCATGCTGCTGCCCCTCCCCCTCCTCCTCTAGTGGATCAGAGCTCTCAGAGCAGCAGCTCTTTCAGTCCTCAGACTTGTCTGAGTTTGTTCCTGCTGGACAGCAGTCGGACTGTTGGACCCGTCTGTCTCGTATCAGTCTGCTGCTCAGACCACATTCATGGAGTGAAGAGACAAAGACAACCTCCAGGTCTCTGTTCTGGATCAGAGGAAGATCTCAGTCTCTCAGGTAACTGGTCAGACCTTCAGCGCAGCTGAGAAGATGAGAATGTGATCAATGTTCTGTTTAAGACGACTACGTTATTGAAGTAAATGTCGTTCCTTTATATTTCTACTCTGTGATGATTCTTGCGCTTTAGTCACTTTTTCCAGCTGAATTTCTGGATGAAACTAAATCTCAGTGACGTTGAGATCCATTTGATACCAGATCTGATCATCTGGTCCCTGGAACATCTGTTAAAACCAGTTATAACCCTAACCCTGAAGAACAAGAATGTGTAGTTCCTCTACTGACCACTAGAGGCTGCGGTTCCTCTACTGACCACTAGAGGCTGCAGTTCCTCTACTGACCACTAGAGGCTACAGTTCCTCTACCGACCACTTGAGGCTGCAATTCCTCTACCGACCACTAGAGGCTACAGTTCCTCTACCGACCACTTGAGGCTGCAGTTCCTCTACTGACCACTAGAGGCTACAGTTCCTCTACCGACCACTTGAGGCTGCAATTCCTCTACCGACCACTAGAGGCTACAGTTCAACTACCGACCACTAGAGGCTGCAGTTCAACTACCGACCACTAGAGGATGCGGTTCCTCTACCGACCACTAGAGGCTGCAGTTCAACTACCGACCACTAGAGGCTGCAGTTCAACTACCGACTACTAGAGGCTGCAGTTCCTCTACCGACCACTAGAGGCTGCGGTTCCTATACTGACCACTTGAGGCTGCAGTTCCTCCACCGACCACTAGAGGCTGCGGTTCAACTAGTGACCACAAGAAGCTGCGATTCCTTTACTGACCACTAGAGGCTGCGGTTCAACTACCGACCACTAGAGGCTGCAGTTCCTCTCCTGAAGCTGCAGTTCCTCTACTGAGACTGCAGTTCCTCTACTGACCACTAGAGGCCGCAGTTCCTCTCCTGAGGCTGCAGTTCCTCCACCGACCTCTAGAGGCTGCGGTTCAACTACCGACCACTAGAGGCAGCAGTTCCTCTCCTGAAGCTGCAGTTCCTCTACTGACCACTAGAGGCTGCAGTTCCTCTACTGAGGCTGCAGTTCCTCTACTGACCACTAGAGGCTGCAGTTCCTCTACTGAGGCTGCATTTCCTCTACTGACCACTAGAGGCT
This sequence comes from Hirundichthys speculiger, assembly GCA_018398805.1. Lineage (NCBI taxonomy): Eukaryota > Metazoa > Chordata > Actinopteri > Beloniformes > Exocoetidae > Hirundichthys > Hirundichthys speculiger. Next base: position 102,329 of record JAGFBZ010000433.1, on the reverse strand, counting down.
GCGGTTCCTCCACCGACCACTAGAGGCTGCAGTTCCTCTACCGACCACTAGAGGCTGTGGTTCCTCCACCGACCACTAGAGGCTGCAGTTCAACTACCAACCACTAGAGGCTGCGGTTCCTCTACCACCACGAGAGGCTGCAGTTCCTCTACCGACCACTAGAGGCTGCGGTTCCTCTACTGAGGCTGCAGTTCCTCTACCGACCACTAGAGGCTGCAGTTCCTCTACCGACCACTAGAGGCTGCGATTCCTCCACCGACCACTAGAGGCTGCAGTTCCTCTACCGACCACTTGAGGCTGCGGTTCCTCCACCGACCACTAGAGGCTGCGGTTCTTCTAATGAGGCTGCAGTTCCTTTACCAAACACTCGAGGCTGTGGTTCCTCTACCGACCACTAGACCACCTCTACAGTGGTCGGTAGTTGAACTGCTGACCACTAGAGGCTGCGGTTCCTCTACTGAGGCTGCAGATCAACTACCGACCACTAGAGGCTGCAGTTCCTCCACCGACCTCTAGAGGCTGCGGTTCAACTACCGACCACTAGAGGCAGCAGTTCCTCTACTGACCACTAGAGGCTGCAGTTCCTCTACTGACCACTAGAGGCTGCAGTTCCTCTCCTGAGACTGCAGTTCCTCTACTGACCACTAAAGGCTGCAGTTCCTCTACTGAGGCTGCAGTTCCTCTACTGACCACTAGAGGCTGCAGTTCCTCTACTGACCACTAGAGGCCGCAGTTCCTCTCCTGAGGCTGCAGTTCCTCTACTGACCACTAGAGGCTGCGGTTCAACTACCGACCACTAGAGGCTGCAGTTCCTCTCCTGAGGCTGCAGTTCCTCTACTGAGACTGCAGTTCCTCTACTGATCACTAGAGGCTGCAGTTCCTCCACCGACCTCTAGAGGCTGCGGTTCAACTACCGACCACTAGAGGCTGCAGTTCCTCTACTGACCACTAGAGGCTGCAGTTCCTCTACTGACCACTAGAGGCTGCAGTTCCTCCTACTGACCACTAAAGGCTGCAGTTCCTCTACTGAGGCTGCATTTCCTCTACTGACCACTAGAGGCTGCAGTTCCTCTACTGAGGCTGCAGTTCCTCTACTGACCACTAGAGGCTGCAGTTCCTCTACTGAGGCTGCATTTCCTCTACGACCACTAGAGCTGCGGTTTCTCCTACCGACCACTAGAGGCTGCGGTTCCTCCACCGACCACTAGAGGCTGCAGTTCCTCTACCGACCACTAGAGGCTGTGGTTCCTCCACCGACCACTAGAGGCTGCAGTTCAACTACCAACCACTAGAGGCTGCGGTTCCTCTACCACCACGAGAGGCTGCGGTTCCTCTACCGACCACTAGAGGCTGCGGTTCCTCTACTGAGGCTGCAGTTCCTCTACCGACCACTAGAGGGCAGCTCTACCGACCACTTAGAGGCTGCGTTCCTCCACCGACCACTAGAGGCTGCGGTTCCTTGACCAACTGAGGCTGCGGTTCTTGCTGCCTTCTTACCGAACACTCGAGGCTGTGGTTCCTCTACCGACCACTAGACCACCTCTACAGTGGTCGGTAGTTGAACTGACCACTAGAGGCTGCGGTTCCTCTACTGAGGCTGCAGTTCAACTAGAACTAGAGTTCCTCTACCGACCACTAGAGGCTGCGGTTCCTCTACCGACCACTAGAGGCTGCGGTTCTCCACGACCACTAGAGGCTGCGGTTCTTCCACCGACCACTAGAGGCTGCAGTTCCTCTACCGACCACTAGAGGCTGCGGTTTCCTCTACTGAGGCTGCAGTTCCTCTACCGACCACTAGATGCTGCGGTTCCTCTACCGACCACTAGAGGCTGCGGTTCCTCTACTGAGGCTGCAGTTTCAACTACCGACCACTAGAGGCTGCGGTTCCTCCGACAACTAGAGGCTGCAGTTCCTCTACCGACCACTAGAGGCTTTGGTTCCTCTACCGACCACTAGAGGCTGCGGTTCCTCTACCGACCACTAGAGGCTGCGTTTCCTCCACCGACCACTAGATGCTGCGGTTCAAGTACAGACCACTAGAGGCTGCGGTTCCTCTACTGAGGCTGCAGTTCCTCTACCGACCACTAGAGGCTGTGGTTCCTCTACCGACCACTAGAGGCTGCGGTTCCTCTACCGACCACTAGAGGCTGCGGTTCCTCTACTGAGGCTGCAGTTCCTCTACCGACCACTAGAGGCTGTGGTTCCTCTACCGACCACTAGAGGCTGCGGTTCCTCTACCGACCACTAGATGCTGCGGTTCAACTACCGACCACTAGAGGCTGCGGTTTCCTCCACCGACCACCAGGTTCTTCTTCCAAAAAAGTCCCATAGACTTGCATGTTAAAATGTCCAAATGTACAGCAGAATTAATTATATTTACAGCCTTGGTTTCTACATTTAGGTTCTATCTCCACGACAGCTGTTTGGGTGGATTTATTTGCACCACATCAGATAAATTTAAGTTACACAATAAATCTGACCAATCAGGTGCATGTATGTCGTTTGATGTGTTTGATTGACAGTCAACCTTTAGTTCTGACATTTAGTCATGATTGTACCAACTTTGGGCTAAGAGTCGTGAATAAAAATGGACCGTGGTCATATTTTAAAGAGAATACGTTTTCTTGAGCTTGTGTTGATGGCACCATCAGACCACCTGTGACTGGCTGTGGTTGGTCTGGAAGGATCTGATGACCACCCCATCATTTCATGAAACAACATGAGGTCCCACTGCAGGGATGATTTACTGCAGGTTCCAGCTGTTAGAGCCTCTGATTCTCAGTTCGGCTCCTTGAGCTGAGCTGGGCGGCGACAGCTCCACCTGTCTGACTGCTGAAGGAGGTGCTCATGGGACCTGCAGTCAATCATCCTGGATGGTTCCTTCCACGCTGAGCTCCATGTCCACCTCAGCTTCTGAGCTCAGGCTCAGCCACGGACCTCTGCCCCAGGACCTCCATGACCCAGGACGTCTATGACCCAGGACATCTGTCCCAGGACCTCCATGACCCAGGACATCTATGACCCAGGACCTCCATGACCCAGGACCTCCATGGTCCAGGATCTCCATGACCCAGGACCTCCATGATCCAGGACCTCCGTGACCCAGGACTATCTGCTCCAGGACCTCCATGACTCAGGACATCTATGACCCAGGACCTCTGTCCCAGGACCTCCATGATCCAGGACATCCGTGACCCAGGACCTCCATGACCCAGGACCTCCATGACCCAGGACCCACTGACCAGGCCCTCGATGACCCAGGACCCCAGTGACCCAGGACCTCCGTGACCCAGGACCTCCGTGACCCAGGACCTCCATGACCCAGGACCTCCATGACCCAGGACCTCCATGACCCACCTCTGCTCCAGGACCTCCGTGACCCAGGACCCTCGAGACCTAGGACCTCCATGACCCAGGATCTCCGTGACCCAGGACTTCCATGACCCAGGACCTCTGCTCCAGATCCTCTGTGACCCAGGACCTCCATGACCCAGGACCTCTGCTCCAGGACCCCCGTGACCCAGGACCCCCGAGACCTAGGACCTCCATGACCCAGGACGTCTATGACCCAGGACATCTGTCCCAGGACCTCCATGACCCAGGACATCTATGACCCAGGACCTCCATGACCCAGGACCTCCATGGTCCAGGATCTCCATGACCCAGGACCTCCATGATCCAGGACCTCCGTGACCCAGGACTATCTGCTCCAGGACCTCCATGACTCAGGACATCTATGACCCAGGACCTCTGTCCCAGGACCTCCATGATCCAGGACATCCGTGACCCAGGACCTCCATGACCCAGGACCTCCATGACCCAGGACCCCACTGACCAGGCCCTCGATGACCCAGGACCCCAGTGACCCAGGACCTCCGTGACCCAGGACCTCCGTGACCCAGGACCTCCTCCATGACCCAGGACCCAACCTCCATGACCCCAGGACCTCCATGACCCGGACCTCTGCTCCAGGACCTCCGTGACCCAGGACCCTCGAGACCTAGGACCTCCATGACCCAGGACCTCCGTGACCCAGGACTTCCATGACCCAGGACCTCTGCTCCAGATCCTCTGTGACCCAGGACCTCCATGACCCAGGACCTCTGCTCCAGGACCCCCGTGACCCAGGACCCCCGAGACCTAGGACCTCCATGACCCAGGAACTAACCTACATGATCCAGGAGGCTCCGTGACCCAGGACCTCTTCTCCAGGACGTCCATGATCCAGGACCTCCGTGACCCAGGACCTCTTCTCTAGGACCTCCGTGACCCAGGACCTCCGTGACCCAGGACCTCCATGACTCAGGACCTCTGTGACCCAGGACCTCAGTGACCCAGGACCTACATGATCCAGGACCTCCGTGACCCAGGACCCCCGAGACCCGAGGACCTCCATGACCCAGGACCTCTGTGACCCAGGACCTCCGTGACCCAGGACCCCTGAGACCGAGGACCTCCGTGACCCAGGACCCCCGAGACCGAGGACCTCCGTGACCCAGGACCTTTGTGACCCAGGACCCCCGAGACCCAGCAGGGCTTGAAATGAGGATGTCAGGGAAAAGGAAAATAAATAAATATAAAGTAGGAACGATCATCCTGGGTTAGCAGAGGCTAAGGCAGCCAAGCTAAAACGGCTAACTGGTGGGCGTGGTCCAGCTGGCCCCGCCTCTCTGTAACTTGGTGCTGTGCAGTTGGAGAAAAAAAGCAGCTTTCAAACGCTCTCTGAACAGACCTGTGGGTCATGTGACCGTCTGCTGTGTCCAGTATTTACAGTCAGGGGTAGATCTGGGAGGAGGGTCGTCTGATGCAGCTGTCACTCATTAGCCACGCCCCTAATTATGCTTTTATGTGTCTCAGACCTAAGAAGGGGGTTTTGTTTCATGTCTGACTCACGTTTGCTGCTGATGTGGTGTTTCTGCTGGATCAGGTGAGAGTCCAAAGGTCCTGTTTGGTCCTGAGAGTTTTCCAAAGTGGAGGTGAGACATTCCTCAGCCTGTGGACACATTTAACACACCTCCTAAAACTGCTGCTGACGAGGCTGTCTGACCGTCCAACACCTCTGGAGACGGGCAGGATCGGATCAGCTGGAAGGACAGGTTAACAGGAAGTCGCCATGGCGAGCTTTATTTGTAGTTTTTACAGCCAGCTGTCTGTGGCTTTTATTTAAATCAGGGACACGTTATAAAAGTAAGAAGTTGTCCTCCAGAGCAGATGTTTTCATGTCTGAAGTCACTGTCAACTCTGAAACAACTTCATCCTGTCATTCAGTTAGGGTTAGCTCCACCCACAAAGAGACTGGTTTAAAGGAGGCGCAGAAGAGGAACCAGCTCTGAAGTGGTGGTTGAACAGGGAGCTGTGGGTCTTTATCTCTGAGGGACTGGGACTAAAACATCTCACAGATGTTTATTTCTGAATAGATGATGGTTCTGGACCTGTCGGTTCTGGAGGATCTCAGTGGTGTCGTCTCAGGTCCAGTTACATCCATAGACTGCATGGGAGGAACTGGACAAACCCTCTGTGATGTCACTGAGCTAGCTGAACAGTGACTTGATGCCAGTTTTTTGAGATGATCCATCTTTGTCAGAACCAGTGAGAGATAGGAGGAACCATGAAACCTGAAGTTAATTAAGTACTAAATAAGTGCTAATTATCTAAAGTGATGACAGCCACTGTCCACCAATCAAAGCTCTGTGCCCCTAATTACAGATAAATATGTTGCCTTATATAATTACAGATAAATGTGTTGCCTTATATCATTTTACATAATGACCCCGGTGGTCAGTGGAGGAACTGCAGTGGTTCTTCTGGACGGGCCGTCCCTCTGACAGCTACCTGTTGGGTCTCCTTCTCTGAGAGCCATTTTACTGTGATGAAGATGGAAAACTCAGGATTTCTTTTATAAATGTAGATTAACGGGTAAATGTGCTTCTTCCTTGGAGAAACACGAACTCTGACGGTGTTTCCGACCCTCCAGGTCCGACAGTCCGGACTTGCTGACCTGATCCAGGATGGCCGATCCCACCAACAGCAGCTCGGCTGTGACGGACCACGTCCTCCTGGTCGGTGACGTCCAGGATTACGAGGTTCCTCCGGACCAGATTCCAGACACCACGCGGGGCCGAGCCTTCTTGGTGGCTTCCATCGTCATCGCCGTGGTCCTGGTGGGCATCATGGCGGTCTGCGGGGTGGGGAACTGCCTGTTCATCGCCAGCCTGGCCCGCTTCAAGCAGCTCAGGAACCTGACCAACCTCCTGATCGCCAACCTGGCGGTGTCGGACGTGCTGGTGGCGGCCGTGTGCTGTCCCTTCCTGCTGGACTACTACGTGGTCAAGAAGCTGTCATGGGACCACGGCCTGCTGCTCTGCGCCTCCATCAGCTACCTGCGCACCGTCTCGCTCTACGTGTCCACCAACGCGCTGCTGGCCATCGCCGTGGACAGGTAGGTTCACTTGCCTTCAGTATCTCTAACTGATCTGACAGCATTGAACCCGACCCCGACTAGACCCGGTACCAGACACACGGACTTGGTCCTGTTCAGGGACTAGTAGGATGTCAGGGACTGGTGGGACGTCACGGACTGGTAGGATGTCAGGGACTGGTGGGACGTCAGGGACTGGTGGGACGTCAGGGACTGGTGGGACTTCAGGGACTGGTGGGACGTCAGGGACTGGTGGGATGTCAGGGACCGGTGGGACATCAAGGACTGGTAGGACGTCAGGGACTGGTGGGACTTCAGGGACTGGTGGGATGTCAGGGACCGGTGGGACGTCAGGGACTGGTGGGACGTCACGGACTGGTAGGATGTCAGGGACTGGTGGGACTTCAGGGCCTGGTGGGATATCAGGGCCTGGTGGGACTTCAGGGACTGGTGGGACGTCAGGGACTGGTGGGATGTCAGGGACTGGTGGGACGTCAGGGACTGGTGGGACGTCAAGGACTGGTGGGACGTCAGGGACTGGTGGGACGTCAGGGACTGGTGGGAAGTCAGGGACTGGTGGGATGTCAGGGACTGGTGGGACATCAAGGACTGGTAGGACATCAGGGACTGGTAGGACGTCAGGGCCTGGTGGGATATCAGGGCCTGGTGGGACTTCAGGGACTGGTGGGACTTCAGGGACTGGTGGGACGTCAGGGACTGGTAGGACGTCAGGGCCTGGTGGGATATCAGGGCCTGGTGGGACTTCAGGGACTGGTGGGACTTCAGGGACTGGTGGGATGTCAGGGACCGGTGGGACATCAAGGACTGGTAGGACGTCAGGGACTGGTGGGACGTCAGGGGCTGGTAGGACATCAGGAGCTGGTGTACAGCTGCTGTTGCCTCAACGCAGACACATAATTCAGCCTTTACAAGCGACTTGAACGTCTCACTGAGTTCATGGACCTGGGACTTTACCAGCTAAAACCGAAGAAGACTTTTGGAGATGAGGGGACACACCTGTAAAGGTAAAGCACACACCTGTAAAGGTAAAGAAAATGATGACAGCTGCCTGTCGTCCTAACACTTGGACAACCGAGACTCTACCGCAGCAGTTTTCCCATCCGTCAGGATTCAGGAGGGAGTTCTGGTTGGAGTCTGTTCCACACAGCTGGATGTGATTCATCTCTGGTTTATATTCAACTTCCTTTATCTTGATTAAAATAACTAGTTTACTGGAACCAGATAACTTTAACTTGCTTTAAGTTAGAATTGGACTTAAGGGCTGTATTTTGGTAGAAAAGGTGCCGACTAGTCGACCTTCTATAGTCCAGGCCGGTCCAGATCCATGTTGATACGGTTGTTGTCCATCGTCCTGCAGGTACATGGCCATCCTTCATCCTCTGAGGCCTCGTATGAACCACCAGACGGCGTCCTGCGTGATCCTGACCATCTGGATCGTCCCCATCTTCATCTCCATCCCCTCCGCCTACATGGCTTCAGAGACCACGTACCCTCACGTGGAAGGTCACACCCACAAGACCTTCTGTGCTCAGATCTGGCCCGTGGACCAGCAGGTGTACTACCGGTCCTACTTCCTTCTGATCTTTGCTCTGGAGTTCGTGGGCCCTGTGGCCATCATGGCCGTCTGCTACACGCAGATCTCCAGAGAGCTGTGGTTCAAGGACGTCCCGGGTTTCCAGACGGAGCAGATCCGTAAGAAGCTCCACCGGCGGCGCAGGACGGTAGTGGTGCTGATTCTGGTGCTGGTGGCCTATGTCCTGTGCTGGACGCCGTACTACGCCTTCGCCCTGCTGCGGGACTTCTTCCCACCCTCATCTCCAGGGACAGGAACTCCCTGGTGGCCTTCTACATCATCGAGTGCATAGCCATGAGCAACGGGGTCATCAACACCCTCTGCTTCGTGAGCGTCCGCAACAACAGCAAGCACCTGAAGAGGCTGGAGATGTTCCCGCTGAGGCTCATCAGTTTTGTGGCCAGGAAGTCGTTGGATGAAGGGGAGGGACGGACGTCCTCCCTGAAGGTGACGGAGGACGTGGAGGCATCTCGACTTCGGTAGACACTGAGCTTCTGATGGTTCAAAGAGTGCTGCCCCTTTAAGATATGCTACCACCAGGGGGTGACGGTGCTGTTGGATGTTTAGCATCCAGACAAGAGACAAGACAAAAAAATCAAAGAAAAGAAAAGAGCTTTGTTTCTGGGAGCTTCTCTAAGGAGCTTCGGGGCGGCAACTGAAGCTACGATCTAACGGAGCTTGTCGTGACAAAATTGGTGTCTGGTTCGCCAATGATCTCAGAAATATTCTAAGTTCTCAAAGTATTAAAAATTCAAAGTACAAAGTCAAACAAACTGGTTCAAAGGTCAAAAATGAAGGTTTTATTGTCAATACAATAGCTCCTTCTGAGACCAAGCCCGGGCTAGGTCTGAATCTCCGTACAAAATGCTCCGTCTTTTATACAATCTGGGGCAGTGGCAGCACTTTTCTTTTAAGGATACACCCTATTCTGTATCATTTCAGCACTTTTTCCTTTAAAGATACACCCTATTCTGTATCATTTCTTTGCATTCTCTTTATCATTACTTGAGCCGGGAAATTCCCCGAAACTCAAAATTTCTACTGACCGGTGCTTTTTGCACATACACACTCCGTTAATCAGAACAGCTGGTACTGCATAACAGAACTGCAGGTGTTCTTTCATATCTGTCTTTTACAGTTTCCATATCTTTCTTCATGCTGATTGTGGTTCATGGAGTTCACGAAAAGCTCAAGGACATTAACAGCAGACAGAGCCACAGGTGCTCTCTATATTTCTCTCACATACTCATGCTGGCTTGTGCTGCATTCTGAAGTTCATAAGAAGTTTTAAGGACATTTATTTCACTACAAGCTTCACACCTAATTCTGTCCATGTGATGATCAGCTTTTAGTCCTCTTCTCTTGATAATCTGGATGTAGATCACCTTTTGTTTTGGTCACACCTGACTCTGATCACTGTGGTCCAACTGGACCAGAGGAACCAGACCAAGCAGAAAGTGGACTGAAGTCTGTAGGTGTCAGAGCCTCATCAGTTATGGGTCCATCTTTACCACAAGAACCAGGAACCTCTGGAGGAACCAGATCCCGCTAACTGTGCTACAGGTTCATCAGAGCCAGCTAACTGTGCCACAGGTTCATCAGAGCCAGCTAACTGTGCCACAGGTTCATCAGAGCCAGCTAACTGTGCCACAGGTTCATCAGAGCCAGCTAGCTGTGGCACAGGTTCATCAGAGCCAGCTAACTGTTGGCCACAGGTTCATCAGAGCCAGCTAACTGTGGCACAGGTTATCATATCCAGCTAAACGTGCACAGGTTCTCGAGCCAACTGTGCCACAGGTTCATCAGAGCCAGCTAACTGTGCCACAGGTTCATCAGAGCCAGCTAGCTGTGCCACAGGTTCATCAGAGCCAGCTAACTGTGCCACAGGTTCATCAGAGCCAGCTAACTGTGCCACAGGTCATCAGAGCCAGCTAACTGTGCCACAGGTTCATCAGAGCCAGCTAACTGTGCCACAGGTTCATCAGAGCCAGCTAACTGTGCCACAGGTTCATCAGAGCCAGCTAACTGTGCCACAGGTTTCAAGCCAAATTAGCCAAACTGTCACAGGTTCATGCCAGCAACTGCAGTTCATCAGAGCCAGCTAACTGTGCCACAGGTTCATCAAGAGCAAACATTCAACAGGTTCATCAGAGCCAGCTAACTGTGCCACAGGTTCATCAGAGCCAGCTAACTGTGCTACAGGTTCATCAGATCCAGCTAACTGTGCTACAGGTTCATCAGATCCAGCTAACTGTGCTACAGGTTCATCAGAGCCAGCTCACCTCAATCACCTTTGACCTTCTTAGCATTACAGTTCTAGAGTCAGCTAACTTTAGGACATTTTAATTTACTTAACATAATAAATTTAGGGGAGGCATCCGGCTTCAGCTAATGGTCATTTTGTTGATTATGCACATTTACAACTCTGTCTTGATTAATGTAAGTTAAGTTTAGCAGAGCCAGCTAACTTTTATTCAGTTAACGTTGAAGTTTTCTGGAGTCAGCTAGGTTTAGTCCAACCCAAACCTGCTTAACTTCACAGGTTGTACTGGAGCCAGCTAACGTTACCGAACTCACCTGCTTAATTTTGCTAATGTTCATGGTCATAATTTAAGGAGATGTTTTCTTCTAACAGACTGTCTGTGGTCTGGAACGGTTCGAGGACGACGCTTAGCTTAGCTTAGCTGTGCTAACTACGGCAGTCATTCCATGTAGCCACTGACACGACATTTGAGTTCTGCTGTCGGTCGTGATGAGTGACTCCAAGTTCCAGCATAATTTGGCTTGGAACAATCCTGAAATTATTCTCTGTGAGCGGCTCAGTTCCCGGGACCCTGGTGGTTCCCCAGGGCTGGGTCCCTGTATAAACCTCTGGGTCATGTGACCAGATACTTCATCCAGTTTTTCTCCAGAGACAGTAAACTTGCTTGACCCGTTAGCGCCCCCGTTTTCCTTCGTAGGACAGAATATTACCACCAACAGAAGCTTCTGTAATTCAGTGTTTTATTCAGAAAACAGTTAAAGGAGATTAACTGGATGTAATTAAACCAGAAAAACAAATACATATTTACAAGAAAGTAGAAAACCAGTTTAGATTCAGGATGAATCCTCAATTCTGCTCCATTACAGAAACACCAAAATATCTGAGAAGCTCTCATGGTTCACTGGGACCAAACTCACCTGCTGCATCACCTGCAAACCTACAGGAAGTTTCTTCATTTCATCTGGACTGCTCAGTTTCAGCTAGTTTCTCTGTTGGTTGGACCACCAGACCCATGAGGACCACCAGAGAACTGGTTCACTGGTTAAACTTAGACCAGTCGTGTCTGAGCGCCTTACACAAGAAGTCCTGTTTCCTGTGTATCTATAGGCTTTTAATGTGAAAGACATCAGGAAGTACAGCAAAGAAGAAACAGCTAAAATTATGGTGCATTCCATTTGAACTTGGAAGTCGGAATTTCTGAGTTCTTACAGGAAAGTTTCCACCAGGTCGAAGAAGAACGCACTTTTAATTCCAACAAGAAAACATTTTTTCACCTGAACTTCTTGTGTCTTTGCTGATCAATAAAGTCTAAGTGATATTTTCCTTTTCAAAGCCTTAGTGAAATATTTGGAGGACTTTTAATGTAAAAAACACAGAGACATGATTCAACACTGGTCAGAAGTGACCCAAGAAGAAACTCTTTGTTGTTCCTGTTCTTTGCTGTACTCATGGTGAATTAAGAGCACCTGTTTTTTCACATTAAAAGTATTTTTAAAGTGAAACCTGATCAGGAGGTAAACATGGAAAATGCATCTCATATAGACTATGTCTATGTGGCGCTTCCATATCTTTGCATAACTCCTGCTGGCTTCCTGGTGTTTTTTTCACATTAAAAGTCTAGTAAACTTTTTATTTTAGGCTTTTAATGTGGAAAAACACCAGGAAGCAGAGTAGAGAAGAAGTAACTGGAATTGTGTCAGGAATAACAAGTATATTTATGTCTTTGACTCTGTTATCCCACACTCATGTTTGTTTCATGTCAAAGAAAAATGCTTCCTGTATCTTTCAGATTAAAAGCCTATGTGTATGCCTATGAGGATGCTAAAGAAGAAACTGAGTCATAGTTCCTGTTCGTTGTCGTACTCTTCATAAACAACGAACGTGAGGTGATTTTTTTCACAATAAAAGTCTCATTCGTGTAAAAAATCATCAGGAAACATGTTTGAAGTGTTCTACGTCTCCATTGTTTTTGTAGTCCTTTTGACTCAGTTGAATGGATTTTCACATTAAAAGCCTATGTAAAACTTAGAGGACTTTTATTGTGAAAAGATAGAGCTGGAGATCAACATGAATCTGAAGAAACCCTGGTGTTTATCCTGGTAGTCTCTGACATCAGCGACGAGTTCCTGAGCAGAAAACTGGACGAGTAGTTTCTCCATCAGAGGAACGTCGTCCAGATGTAAACGAGGCTGGCGAGGCGGGAAAAGTCTTAAAGCTGAAGCTCCTACTTCCTCCTCAGGAAGGCCTTGGCTTCTCTCTGCAGTCTCCTCACGTCCTCCTTATCGCTGTCATCGGAGGCCGGAGGGACGTAGTCCGAGTCGTTGCCGCCGTCCTCGCTGTCGTCATCGATGAAGCTGTCGTCGTCTTCGTCATCAGGGGCGTTCTTGGCCGCGGTTCGGGCGGAGCGAGCTGCGGACAAACCAGAGATCATTCCAGCACGGCCACCAGGCCTGGTTCTGGTTTAACTGGTTTCACGGATCAACGTCCACCTATCAGAGCAGCTCGTGTTTCAGTCAGGCAGCAGACCGGCGAGCGTCTGGTGGAGAAGATCCAACCATCAGGAGGTCTGCTGCTGCTGAACGTTCACGACAAACGCCCGCTGTTCCAGAACAGGACCTTCATTTCCCGTTAATGCTGTTATCATACGTTAAGGTTTTATACCAACAGTTGTGACTTTGTGAAATCTGTGATTTTACCACATCATTTCTTGATCTTAAGACATCACATCGCGATTTCACCAGATTCACAATCTGATGTCGTAATTTGATCTCAAAGTTTGTTGTTACAACAAAACATTTCTGTTCTGAAACATTCACGACTTTACAAGAAGAAACTTTGATTTTAGGACAGAAAAGACAGTTTTACCAGGTAAAGTTGTCATTTCATGTCAAAAGTCAATAATTTATGAGTTAAAGCTGGAAAGGTTGTGATTTTAAAACAAAAGCCTCAGTCTTGAAAGTAAAACTTTCTGGTAAAGATCTAGATGTGTCTGGAAGACAAACCTGGTCTCTCCGGGTGACTGAACTCCTTCCTGTGAAGAGGATTCTTCCTGCAGAACAAGCAGACAGGTCAGCATCTCTGAACGTCTCTAAACTAATGTTTAACAGCCAATCACAGTTCAGAATCAACATCAACATGAGAGACGTTCAATAAACTTAACAGACATGACAGTGATGACATGTGGAGAGAAAGTAGAGACTCTGGATCTAACCGTCTACTAGGAGGTGATTTACAGATTCAGACTTTTATCCTGACCGGTAACAGTCGGCTCCATACGGACACTCTGGTCGATCTTCCTCCTCTTCCTCCTCTTCAACCTGGTAGTCGGCGTCTCCGGGGTGACTGCACTCCTGGAAATGAAGAGGGTTCTTCCTGGAGACACAGAGGGAGGTGAAGATGAGTAGAGGAGTAGAGGAACTGCAGCCTCTAGTGGTCAGTAGAGGAACTGCAGCCTCTAGTGGTCAGTAGAGGAACTGCAGCCTCTAGTGGTCAGTAGAGGAACTGCAGCCTCTCGTGGTCGGTAGAGGAACTGCAGCCTCTAGTGGTCGGTAGAGGAACTGCAGCCTCTAGTGGTCGGTAGAGGAACCGCAGCCTCTAGTGGTCGGTAGAGGAACCGCAGCCTCTAGTGGTCGGTAGAGGAACCGCAGCCTCTAGTGGTCAGTAGAGGAACTGCAGCCTCTAGTGGTCAGTAGAGGAACTGCAGCCTCTAGTGGTCAGTAGAGGAACCGCAGCCTCTCGGTCGGTAGAGGAACCGCAGCTCTCGTGGTCGGTAGAGGAACCACAGCCTCTCGTGGTCAGTAGAGGAACCGCAGCCTCTAGTGGTCAGTGCAGCCTCGTGGTCGTAGAGGAACCGCAGCCTCTCGTGGTCAGTAGAGGAACCGCAGCCTCTAGTGGTCGGTAGAGGAACTGCAGCCTCTAGTGGTCGGTAGAGGAACCGCAGCCTCTAGTGGTCAGTAGAGGAACTGCAGCCTCTAGTGGTCAGTAGAGGAACCGCAGCCTCTAGTGGTCAGTAGAGGAACCGCAGCCTCTAGTGGTCGGTAGAGGAACCGCAGCCTCTAGTGGTCAGTAGAGGAACCGCAGCCTCTCGTGGTCGGTAGAGGAACTGCAGCCTCTAGTGGTCGGTAGAGGAACTGCAGCCTCTAGTGGTCGGTAGAGGAACCGCAGCCTCTAGTGGTCGGTAGAGGAACCGCAGCCTCTAGTGGTCGGTAGAGGAACTGCAGCCTCTAGTGGTCGGTAGAGGAACTGCAGCCTCTAGTGGTCAGTAGAGGAACTGCAGCCTCTAGTGGTCAGTAGAGGAACCGCAGCCTCTAGTGGTCGGTAGAGGAACCGCAGCCTCTAGTGGTCGGTAGAGGTCAGGTCAGTAGAGGAACCGCAGCTTCTCGTGGTCGGTAGAGGAACCGCAGCCTCTAGTGGTCGGTAGAGGAACCGCACCCTCTCGTGGTCGGTAGAGGAACCGCAGCCTCTAGTGGTCAGTAGAGGAACCGCAGCCTCTCGTGGTCGGTAGAGGAACCGCAGCCTCTAGTGGTCGGTAGAGGAACCGCAGCCTCTAGTGGTCGGTAGAGGAACTGCAGCCTCTAGTGGTCGGTAGAGTGACCGTGGTCGGTAGAGGAACCGCAGCCTCTAGTGGTCGGTAGAGGAACCGCAGCCTCTAGTGGTCGGTAGAGGAACCGCAGCCTCTAGTGGTCGGTAGAGGAACCGCAGCCTCTAGTGGTCAGTAGAGGAACCGCAGCCTCTAGTGGTCAGTAGAGGAACTGCAGCCTCTAGTGGTCGGTAGAGGAACCGCAGCCTCTCGTGGTCGGTAGAGGAACCGCAGCCTCTAGTGGTCAGTAGAGGAACCGCAGCCTCTCGTGGTCGGTAGAGGAACTGCAGCCTCTAGTGGTCGGTAGAGGAACCGCAGCCTCTAGTGGTCGGTAGAGGAACCGCAGCCTCTAGTGGTCGGTAGAGGAACCGCAGCCTCTAGTGGTCGGTAGAGGAACCGCAGCCTCTAGTGGTCGGTAGAGGAACCGCAGCCTCTAGTGGTCGGTAGAGGAACTGCAGCCTCTAGTGGTCAGTAGAGGAACCGCAGCCTCTAGTGGTCAGTAGAGGAACCGCAGCCTCTCGTGGTCGGTAGAGGAACCGCAGCCTCTCGTGGTCGGTAGAGGAACCACAGCCTCTCGTGGTCGGTAGAGGAACCGCAGCCTCTAGTGGTCAGTAGAGGAACCGCAGCCTCTCGTGGTCGGTAGAGGAACCACAGCCTCTCGTGGTCAGTAGAGGAACCGCAGCCTCTAGTGGTCGGTAGAGGAACCGCAGCCTCTAGTGGTCGGTAGAGGAACCGCAGCCTCTAGTGGTCAGTAGAGGAACCGCAGCCTAGTGGTCAGGAACGCAGCCTCTAGTGGTCAGTAGAGGAACCGCAGCCTCTAGTGGTCAGTAGAGGAACCGCAGCCTCTCGTGGTCGGTAGAGGAACCGCAGCCTCTAGTGGTCAGTAGAGGAACCACAGCCTCTCGTGGTCGGTAGAGGAACTGCAGCCTCTCGTGGTCGGTAGAGGAACCGCAGCCTCTCGTGGTCGGTAGAGGAACCGCAGCCTCTCGTGGTCGGTAGAGGAACCGCAGCCTCTCGTGGTCGGTAGAGGAACCGCAGCCTCTCGTGGTCGGTAGAGGAACCGCAGCCTCTCGTGGTCGGTAGAGGAACCGCAGCCTCTCGTGGTCGGTAGAGGAACCGCAGCCTCTAGTGGTCGGTAGAGGAACCGCAGCCTCTCGTGGTCGGTAGAGGAACCGCAGCCTCTAGTGGTCAGTAGAGGAACAGCAGCCTCTCGTGGTCGGTAGAGGAACTGCAGCCTCTAGTGGTCGGTAGAGGAACTGCAGCCTCTAGTGGTCGGTAGAGGAACCGCAGCCTCTCGTGGTCGGTAGAGGGTCTAGTGGTCAGTAGAGAACTGCAGCCTCTCGTGGTCGGTAGAGGAACTGCAGCCTCTCGTGGTCAGTAGAGGAACTGCAGCCTCTAGTGGTCGGTAGAGGAACCGCAGCCTCTCGTGGTCGGTAGAGGAACCGCAGCCTCTCGTGTCGGTAGAGGAACCGCAGCCTCTAGTGGTCGGTAGAGGAACCGCAGCCTCTCGTGGTCGGTAGAGGAACCGCAGCCTCTAGTGGTCGGTAGAGGAACTGCAGCCTCTAGTGGTCGGTAGAGGAACTGCAGCCTCTTGTGGTCGGTAGAGGAACTGGAGCCTCTAGTGGTCAGTAGAGGAACTGCAGCCTCTCGTGGTTGGTAGAGGAACCGCAGCCTCTCGTGGTCGGTAGAGGAACCGCAGCCTCTCGTGGTCGGTAGAGGAACTGCAGCCTCTAGTGGTCGGTAGAGGAACCGCAGCCTCTCGTGGTCGGTAGAGGAACCGCAGCCTCTAGTGGTCGGTAGAGGAACTGCAGCCTCTAGTGGTCGGTAGAGGAACTGCAGCCTCTTGTGGTCGGTAGAGGAACTGGAGCCTCTAGTGGTCGGTAGAGGAACCGCAGCCTCCAGTGGTCAGTAGAGGAACCGCAGCCTCTCGTGGTCGGTAGAGGAACCGCAGACCCTAGTGGTCGGTAGAGGAACCGCAGCCTCTAGTGGTCAGTAGAGGAACCGCAGCCTCTAGTGGTCGGTAGAGGAACTGCAGCCTCTCGTGGTCGGTAGAGGAACTGGAGCCTCTAGTGGTCTGAGATGAACCTAGAACCTCCCTCGGTTCGTACCTGTAGCAGTCCTTCCCGTATGGACAGGGGGTTCTACCGGGTTTAGACGGAGCAGGAACTGAGACCTTCTCCTCCTCCTTAGATCTGCTGATCTTCATGGTGAACTGGTCAGACTGGTCTGTGACCTCAGACCTGCTGGTTTCTCTTTGATGTTTGAGCGTGGACCAGTCTGAAGGACCGTCCTGAAAGGAAGAGGAGATGTGGTACAGTGAAAGACTGTCAGAACCGTGGTGTAATTAGAGTTTGTTCAGATGAATCTGAAGATGGTTGTCCTTGGTGTGTCTGAACTCTGGGGACAGCTGCTCTGTCTCTGATGGTGACAGGTGCATCTTCAGCTCCGTTTCATTCAGGATGTCGGGGTCCACCACAGTTTAGACTGAACATATATAAAACTCAACTGTTTTGGTCTGAAGTTCTTCCTCTTTAGCGTTCACCTCCCTCCTCTTCTTCCTTGGCATCCCCTCCTCCTGCTCCTCCCCCTCCTCCTCGTTGAGCCCCGCCTCCTCACGTGAGTGGGCAGCAGTGGGCGTGGCCTGTGCAGGCGTGGCTGCAGGTTGTTTACGCCTCTTCACAGTGGACTGAACTGAACAAACAGAAGAGACAGGAACTAAGCTGCTGGCTCAATCAGAACATTTCCAGTTTATTTATTATTTCAGCGTCATGGCGAGGCCAGGCGCAGCTGATCTACGGCTGAAGCGTCTGGAAACAGGAAGTACGCCACGATGTCATCATTCACCTGCAGTTCATCAGTTTCATCATCAATTTTATGTGAACGAACATCAACACACGAGCCAACACTGTTGTTACAGTGATCCCTTATTTTTCATGATTAATGGGGACCGGCGCCCCCCACGCGTAAATCAAAATCCGCAGACTGGAGCCAGAGCCCCCCCGAGCCTAAATAGTGTGTTTAAAATATGTTTAAAAACCCCCAAAAAGTAGCGAGACACTGCAGCGAAACAAGACAAAGGCTCAACTGTGGTCTTTCTGTTACCTTCACAGCCTCTGGTCTCAGTAAACAAACCGCTGGTATTGTGCTATTTTTGACTCGTAATTAGCAGCTAACACGCTAACAACAACAAAAGAAAAAGTCCGGTTTTCTCTGCATGGAACAGGAACTTTATTCTGGTACTGCAGGAACTTGTAACATCACACAGGTTGTATTGTTGGGCTCCTGTCGGTTAACAGAGAATGTAAATCTATACACGCTGGGCTGCTGTTGATGCTCACTACACTTTTCATCTAACCTCGTTTTCATTCTGCTGTCCAACGACACACACACTACATTACCCATAAGGCCACACCATTACCCATAGGGCCACCTTCTTAAAGGGGCCAGGCTGCCTCACAAATTTCTTCACTGTGAGAGAACGCTCACAACATCCTGTGATGTTTTTGCGATTTAAAATTTTTTTTTTAATTATATGTTTCTGAAAATTCCGCCCATAACTAAAACCGCGGAACTTAAACCACGAATTGGCGAGGGATCACTGTACTAGCATAGCTGAGGTTCAGAGTTGAACCTGTTCAACCTCTGCTCTGTCTTTAGTTCCTCCAGCTGGAGATGTCACATCAAGAGGAACTGCAGACCCTAGTGGTTGGTTGAGGAACTGCAGACCCTAGTGGTTGGTTGAGGAACTGCAGACCCTAGTGGTTGGATGAGGACCTGCAGACCCTAGTGGTTGGTTGAGGAACTGCAGACTCTAGTGGTTGGTTGAGAACCTGCAGACCCTAGTGGTTGGTTGAGGACCTGCAGACCCTAGTGGTTGGTTGAGAACCTGCAGACCCTAGTGGTTGGATGAGGAACTGCAGACCCTAGTGGTTGGATGAGGACCTGCAGACCCTAGTGGTTGGTTGAGGAACTGCAGACCCTAGTGGTTGGTTGAGGAACTGCAGACCCTAGTGGTTGGATGAGGAACTGCAGACCCTAGTGGTTGGTTGAGGAACTGCAGACCCTAGTGGTTGGATTTGAGGAACTGCAGACCCTAGTGGTTGGTTGAGGAACTGCAGACCCTAGTGGTTGGTTGAGGAACTGCAGACCGTAGTGGTTGGATGAAGAACTGCAGACCCTAGTGGTTGGATGAGGAACTGCAGACCCTAGTGGTTGGATGAGGAACTGCAGACTCTAGTGGTTGGTTGAGGAACTGCAGACTCTTGTGGTTGGTTAAGGAACTGCAGACCGTAGTGGTTGGTTGAGGAACTGCAGACCGTAGTGGTTGGTTGAGGAACTGCAGACCCTAGGGGTTGGTTGAGGAACTGCAGACCGTAGTGGTTGGATGAGGAACTGCAGACCCTAGTGGTTGGATGAGGAACTGCAGACCCTAGTGGTTGGTTAAGGAACTGCAGACTCTAGTGGTTGGTTGAGGAACTGCAGACCGTAGTGGTTGGTTGAGGAACTGCAGACCCTAGTGGTTGGATGAGGAACTGCAGACCGTAGTGGTTGGTTAAGGAACTGCAGACCCTAGTGGTTGGTTGAGGACCTGCAGACCCTAGTGGTTGGTTGAGGAACTGCAGACCCTAGTGGTTGGTTAAGGAACTGCAGACCTCTACGTGGGGATGTTGCCGGTTGGTTCATAAGTTCTTTATTTATAGTTCTGCCCCCTGCAGTTAGAAATGAGCATCAGCGCTGAGCTGGAGACACCTGTCCTCTATGACATTTATTTGCTTTTCTACACCACGTTGATGTTGAAACATCTGCTTCAACAACGAGTCTACTAATTACTGCAGCTCCAACAGCTTCGACCTCAATAAGTAGATTTGTTTTAATTATTGTCCCCGCTGCCGTGGCGTCAGATCAATGAAACATCTCCAGTGATACCTCTGGTGGTGGAGGACGGAGTCCTGGTAGCTGCGACCGCCGCCATCATCCACGCTGGTAAAACCCTCTTCCTGTGTCCAGGCGGAGCCTCGTCTCCACTGATGTCCTGAGAGAAACCAGACAGAGAGCTGTCCTGTGATTGGCTGCACAGTCACCTTCAAACCCTGAAACATCTAAAACATGTAGGACAGGACAGGACAGGGACGCTGAGGACCTGGACTGAAGTCCCTGTGAGTCTGCAGCCCCACCTGAGTCCAACCGTCGGTCGCCTCCTCGTCCCTGCGATCCTCTGCAGGTGCAGCAGGGGGCGCCTCCGTGTCCCGTCCAGGAGGGACAGGAAGTGTCCCGTCGTCCTCTGACATCTGACTGTAGACGGACAGAGAGACACGGGAGGTTCTGGAGCTGCTGAGTCGTGAGCATGAATGTTTCACGAGGCTCGGCTGGTTGAGCTCGAGGGTCCTCGTCTCCTCCGTCCGTTTGATCTGAACTTCAAACGGGACGGCGGAGATGAAAGACGAGCTGAAGAACAATCACAGCCTGCACGCCAGCGCCTCAACAGAAACGTTTGAGCTGGAGTACCTGGGGGGGCGCTCCTCTCCGGGGGGGCGCTCCTCTCCGGGGGGGCGCTCCTCTCCGGGGGGGCGCTCCTCTCCGCCCACCGCCTCCACCCGGTACACGAAGCGACCCGGCAGCAGGGACAGCAGCTCTCCGTGCTGCAGCGGGTACCAGCTGTCCTTCTGAAGTGGGCGGGGCTCGTCGGCCAGCGCCGCCTGGACGAAACACGGGTTCACGTGTGTCTGAGGACCAGAGGACAGGTCACATGGGTGATGGTCCCGTAACGGGACCGAGACCCCGGGGGTCCCCCGTCTCTTATTTAACCGACAGAAGGGCGATTGCATTTTAAACGTGTTAGCAGGTAGATAACGAGTTAACAGGATAAACGTACCGGTTTGAGGCGCAGCTGTCCCTTCAGGTTCTCCAGCAGCCCGTGGTTCCTGGAAATACGCTTATCACTGATCTGATAAGGAGACAGAAGGCAGAAATAGAAGACGTCTTCTCAAGAATTTCAGACAGCAACACGCACACCTGGAGGTAGTGCTGGGCGGTATACCGGTTCATACCGTAATACCGGTGAGTATGTACTGTAGCGTACACGACGTTGGGAACGCCACGCGGCGCAGAACATTGTTTGACAGGGGACTGTTTTGCAGTTGCACTGGAGGCACAACTCGCTACTAGTTTCTGGTTAAACGGTGATGGCTGCTAACAGAGAAAGACCTGAAGTGGAAGCTCCAGAACAGCAACATGAGACTGAGGAACTTCTTCCTAAACCAGGAGCCGTGTCTGTCGTGTGGATTTAAAAAAAAAAGATGACTATGGAGCCCTGTTTGGGTCATAATTCAATGAATAAATGAGTCTATTATTATGAAATACAGGCGTTTATTATTATGAAATACGTACCCATTATTATGAAATGTTTCTCATTATTATGAAAATTTTTTTAATTATTATTAAATATATTTTTATTATTATTTAATCTTAGTTTAATGCATAATAGTTTATTTCAGAATGTCTTTTTTTTTTTATCTAAGAATGAGCTTTTACATGATGGCTTCGTTTTTCATAATGATCTTTTACATAATAATGACATTTTGCCAGTGGGCGGGACCAGTGGTTGACCTGCAAGCTCATTGGCTGATCCTTCTCCATTCTAGCTCTGACATCGACTAGTTGGTGGGGGACTGACATCGAGCCCTCATTGGCTGATCGAGGATCAGCCAATGAGCGTGCAGGTCAACCACTGGTCCCGCCCACTGGCAAAATGTCATTATTATGTAAAAACTCATTCTTACATTAAAAAAAAGCCATTCTGAACTAAACTATTATGCATTAAAAACTAGAGCCAAAAAAAATTAAATAATAATAAAAATATATTTCATAATAATTACATTTTTTTCATAATAATGGGAAACATTTCATAATAATGGATACGTATTTCATAATTATAAACGCCTGTATTTCATAAGGATAGACTAATTTATTCATTGAATTATGACCCAAACGGGGCTCCATAGACGACGTCCAACACACTACAATAATCTGCAAATGTTGCCGAGCTAAAGTTGTAGCCGCAGGAGGCTACACCAGGCTGGTGTTGCCTCCTGCGGCTACAACTTTAGAACGTTGTTTATATTGTGTAGTTAATGTTGATTTTTTACAAAAAATGTTTTTTTCAAGTTGTTTGCAAAATGTGAAAAATAAAAGGGTTCTGTATTTTAACTGCAACTATCATCATTCTGATTCCCTCACTTAATTAGAATCACGAGTGCCACCTCTTTGTAAATAGTATCATTTTGTGAGGCCATGCAAACCTGTATTAATACTAGTGTAGATATGAATGTTTTTCTACAATATTCACTCCTTGTGACAGTAAAATAGGTCATTCTAAGAAGCCAATTTACTGCAGCAATTCCTCTAAATGATTAGAAAATGTGCTTAACACCCAGTTGTGCCTTCAAAAAAAAAAAAAAAAATGCTGTGATATACCGTGAAACTGATATAATTTAAAAAAATACCGTGATATAAAGTTTTGGTCATACCGCCCAGCACTACAAGCAGAGAAGGGCTCATTTCACTGCTTTTTTTTGCTTCAAACTAGTTGCTGTTCTGCTGAAAGCAGCTGCCTGTTTGGGCCTGGTGTCTCTCAGCACTCAGACGTGACTGTAAAACTGGAGACCAGCTGCAGGAATCAAAGTCCAGTCCAAACCCTCTGACAGTAAACTGGTCCCAGTAAACCTGCTCAGTTCACACACAATTATTCAACATCTGAATGAACTTTAGATTTACCTCTGAGTCACATGTTTGTTTCTTCTACACAAGCTAAGGGACCAGGGACACCTCATGTTTTTGGGGGCCCGTATTTAAGTTAAAATCCAGTGTGGTGGGTTTGAACTCCCCCATTCTGAATTTCTTATCTTGTATAAGAGAAAACTGTTTTGGGTGTCATGTGGTGCATACCTGAGCCCTAATTTAAGTGTTTCACCACTGAGGTTCTATTTAGGAGGCTCTAACCTGAAGACAGGTCATCATGTGCTGTGTTGAGGGTGACCCGGTACCTGGGGGGCCCCGCGCATCCTACAAAGCTTGTACAATAAGAGAACTTCTGAAACAAAGTCTCCGGAGGACTCACTCCCAGAAAGGGGCCTCGGCCCAGCACCGTCTTCCCCGGAGGCAGGTGGACCGGATCCCCGCCGTCCATCGGGACAAGCTCGAAGCCGGACATGAGCTCTGCAGGCGGGGAAGGAGGCGGCGAGTCCCGGGGTGGCCGCGGAGCTCTATCTGAACTAAACCTCTGTAATTCCTGACGTGGAACCGAGCCGAATAATTTTAATCACCGCCGCGGAGATTTTACCTCCCAGAGATCGAAATCAAACTTCTGCCCTCGCATTCAAAACTTCCGGGAGGCGGGAGCGAGTTTGCGTAATGGACGTCCAATGACGAAGACCAGCCCCCCGTTCAGAAAACATGAAAGTTAAAGGATCTTTGTTTGTTTCGACAATACCCGCGTTTTCATAAAGTGACAAAGGCAGTTTACACACCAGTACAAGCAGCTCTATAATTCTGCATATCATCTTTAGCTGAAAATTGACATATATCCTTCCAGACATTTATTTGAACATGATTTGCGTACCGCCGTAGAACTGGGCGTCCTTGACTCAAATATATATATTTTTATTTTTATTATAAGAAGTTTACATAACAATGCACAACAATATTAGTCCGAATTAAATAATTAATTGGGCCAATCAATAAAATGTATTAAAAAAGCATTTATTTTGCAGTCGAAGTACTTGAATTAGTTTCCTCAACAAAGTGGCAGATTATTGAATGAAGTCTGGCAGTGTTTCAACGAAGAAAATAAAATTCCATGTTTTCTTTTTTTAATTAAACCCCTAATTCTAGACTTTCTTTTTACATTTATAGAACTGCATAAATTACTGTCAGTACTGTCAGTTTATTTTCCCAGTCTTTAAATACACAAATATATATATCCCGAACGGCCGTGTGACCCCTGTACGCATGCGCGCGTGAGGGATTTTGGGTCATTTTCCAAAATCCCAGTTAATTATTAATCAACATAATTATTTCATGATAATGAATCACAATAACTATTTTTTGTATATCAATATTATAAAATGTTGATAATATTAAAAATGTACTGAAATTGAATTGGAATTTTTTAAAAATTCTAACGGTCGTGTGAGTCCCTTAAGCATGCGCACACCGGTGAAGAGCCACTGACGTCACGTCTGTATGTAAACAGCCTTGGGACATTTAAAAGTGTCAGCTGGCAGAGAGACGAACCGACCCGGAGCAGGTAGCACGAAACATTTGAGACCCGGTGGTCGGGTTTTTTTCTTTTCCGTGAGGTATATACGCCGTTTATACGAGCAATGTGCCGCTGCTCAGAAAAGCGTTTAACGTAAAAGTCGCGACGTTTGTGTGGGTTTTCTTTCTGCTGCCGCTGGGCGGAGCGGAGACAGAAACTACCTCTGAAAGACTGGTGTTATTTGAGGATAAACTGACTCCGTGATGACTGAAAATCAAACCAGGGAGGTGTTCAGCGGACCGCCGGTGGCTTCCGTCTTTCTGATCAGTAAACGCTCCCGGGCGTGGATGTGTCTGTCATTTAAACCATAGACATATATAGAGATAGACGCCGCATTGGCTGTTTGGAACGAGAAATGCGGCCGCCATCTTGGACCGGTCATTCTCTGGGATTCTCTGATGGAAGTCTTTGACTCATCTGCTTTAAAATACAGATGCAAGGAATGCTGTGTGTGTGTGAACGAGAGAAAGCGAGAGATAGAGAGCTTCAATTGATTAAAATACCTTTACCGTCACTATCTGTTTCTGCTTCTCCATCATACTTATAATGTGTGACTTGCAAAATTCCTATCATCGCCTACACCTCGTACAGTTACGGTTGCGCTTTTGTCCATGAACTAAGTCTATGTTGTAGCCTAAGTCTTTAGACCCTCTTAAAAGACCCTACTTAAAAGGCTACTAGCCTATAACAGGAACGGAGATATTCATTATATTACTAAGCTCACTATCAATATTAAAATACGCCAAACCATGTGTCATGTATCAAAGCTACATTTATGACCTTTGCAGCAAAAGAAAAAAAAAAAAACGCGTGAAAATCAGTTCGTTTCGTGAGGTATGATTAAATACATTGACGGCACACCTGCCAAACAAATAACACTGAGCGGGGCGGGTGACCGGTCCAAGATGGCGGCCCCAAATCTCGCCAGCGGCAGTAGGGAGTAGCGTTCGATGCGGCGTCTATCTCTATATATGTCTATGATTTAAACACCCAGCTGAAGTCACGTGGATCCTGCAGGGGCTCTGATGTGAGGCCCGTCAAAAACCCCAACGCAGGAGCCGAACTAGACCAGGAGCCGAACTAGACCAGGGGCCCGTTTCAGAAAGCCATATTCTGCTGTTACTGCTACTTCAGGGGGCGGGGTCACACACTGGACTCCGCCCCTCTCTTCAGCGGGGCGTGTCTTTGCTAGAGATCAAGGATTTGGGTTAGAAAGCAGGTTATGTTCAAACTCTGAACAAGTCGAACCTAAAACAGGTCAACAGTTTTCCATTTCACAAAGGTAGGAAACGCCATCCTGAGGAAGATGGTTCAGTGTCTGTTACCATGGAAACTGACTCCGCAATGGTTCAGTTTAATCAGACGGCTGTATCGTGGAGGCACACCTACAAACCTTAAAGCTACGGTTCAGACCTGAGACAACAGTGCGGGCGTGAATGTTTACAACCAGGAAACACATTTATGGGACAAGACAAGTGGAGACGTGCACAGGAGGGCACGAGTGAGGGGTGTGT
Organism: Hirundichthys speculiger; assembly: GCA_018398805.1. Taxonomy (NCBI): domain Eukaryota; kingdom Metazoa; phylum Chordata; class Actinopteri; order Beloniformes; family Exocoetidae; genus Hirundichthys; species Hirundichthys speculiger. The sequence goes on along the minus strand of JAGFBZ010000433.1, from coordinate 76,645 downwards.
TGATGTCAAACATCTGTCGACAACTAAGTCCAAGTCTCGCCCCAACCCTCCTCCACATGGAGAGGAACCAGGTGGGGTCAGGATGCCTCCCTGCCAGGTGTATCTGGTGCAGGTGTATCAGGTGCAGGCGTATCAGCTGCAGGTGTACCAGCTGGAGGCTCTGGAGCAAACCTGGAGAGACGATGTCCCTCGGCTGGCCTGAGAACATCAGTTCCCCCCAGCAGGAGCTGGAGGCGTCTCTGCTGCTGAACCCAGACCAGAAGATAATGGGGGAACATCTGGATACTGAACTGTTTAACTGCAACTTTATGGCCTATAATCTTAGCAGTTTGCTCTCCTCTCTCTGTCCTACATCCTCTTTCTGTCCTCCATCCTCTCTCTGTCCTGTCTCCCCTCTTTTCTTTCTCTACCCGGCTGGTCTTCATCAGGAAGGTCCCCCCATATGAGCCAGGTCCTGCTCAAGGTTTCTTCCTCTTAAAGTGGAGTTTTTCCTTGCCACTGTTTGGTATAAAGGTTTTTTTTCTCCCTACGTGGGAGTTTTTTACCTGCCATTATCATTGATTGGATTTAAAGGTGGGGTGGGTGTTGTTTTTTTGCAACACTTTTTACAATATTGCCTGAAAACCTTTTCACATTTCCATTGCACCCACTGAAATAAAATGTTTGCAAAAAAAACTAAACATTTTGGTCCAGTCTAGAAGGTATAATCAGAGAAAAACTCTGACCAATCAAAAAAGTGATCATCACTATTTTGATTGGCTGCCTAATACGTCCATCAAATATCACCCCTCCCTCCCTCCCTATGGTTCATGCAGTCGTGAATCATGTGAAGGCGTGGTTTCGAGGGGTGAGCTGAAGAGGAGGAGGCGGAGCCTTTGGGAGGAGGGAGGGAGTGTATATTTTCAAAATCTCACTTGAGTTGGATTGTTGGAACCGTTTTTCAAACAACACCTACTCCACCTTTAATGATATAATCTTAGTTAATGATATTTGCTCGGGGGTCATGCTCTGGGTCTCTGTAAAGCGCCTAGAGACAATTGTCATTGTAACAGACGCTATATAAATAAAATTGAATTGAATTGAATTGAATTGTTGTAAAAATTGCAATAAAAAAAAGGAGGGCTTCGAGCCACTCTGTGACATCACAGGGCTTTGTCCAGTTCTTGTTGTAGAGCTACTCTGACATCACAGGGCTTTGTCCAGTTCTTGTTGTAGAGCCACTCTGTGACATCACAGGGCTTTGTCCAGTTCTTGTCGTAGAGCCACTCTGTGACATCACGGGGCTTTGTCCAGTTCTTGTTGTAGAGCTACTCTGACATCACAGGGCTTTGTCCAGTTCTTGTTGTAGAGCTACTCTGACATCACAGGGCTTTGTCCAGTTCTTGTTGTAGAGCTACTCTGTGACATCACAGGGCTTTGTCCAGTTCTTGTTGTAGAGCTACTCTGACATCACAGCGCTTTGTCCAGTTCTTGTTGTAGAGCTACTCTGTAACATCACAGGGCTTTGTCCAGTTTTTGTCGTAGAGTCACTCTGTGACATCACAGGGATTTGTCCAGTTCTTGTTGTAGAGCTACTCTGTGACATCACAGGGATTTGTCTAGTTCTTGTTGTAGAGCCACTCTGTGACATCACAGGGATTTGTCCAGTTCTTGTTGTAGAGCTACTCTGACATCACAGGGATTTGTCCAGTTCTTGTTGTAGAGCCACTCTGTGACATCACAGTGCTTTGTCCAGTTCTTGTTGTAGAGCTACTCTGTGACATCACAGGGCTTTGTCCAGTTCTTGTTGTAGAGCTACTCTGTGACATCACAGGGCTTTGTCCAGTTCTTGTTGTAGAGCCACTCTGTAACATCACAGGGCTTTGTCCAGTTTTTGTCGTAGAGTCACTCTGTGACATCACAGGGCTTTGTCCAGTTCTTGTCGTAGAGCCACTCTGTGACATCACAGGGATTTGTCCAGTTCTTGTTGTAGAGCTACTCTGACATCACAGGGCTTTGTCCAGTTCTTGTTGTAGAGTCACTCTGTGACATCACAGGGATTTGTCCAGTTCTTGTTGTAGAGCCACTCTGTGACATCACAGTGCTTTGTCCAGTTCTTGTTGTAGAGCTACTCTGTGACATCACAGGGCTTTGTCCAGTTCTTGTTGTAGAGCTACTCTGTGACATCACAGGGCTTTGTCCAGTTCTTGTTGTAGAGCTACTCTGTGACATCACAGGGCTTTGTCCAGTTCTTGTTGTAGAGCTACTCTGTGACATCACAGGGCTTTGTCCAGTTCTTGTTGTAGAGCCACTCTGTGACATCAGAGTGCTTCGTCCAGTTCTTGTTGTAGAGCTACTCTGACATCACAGCGCTTTGTCCAGTTCTTGTTGTAGAGCTACTCTGTGACATCACAGGGATTTGTCCAGTTCTTGTTGTAGAGCCACTCTGTGACATCACAGCGCTTTGTCCAGTTCTTGTTGTAGAGCTACTCTGACATCACAGCACTTTGTCCAGTTCTTGTTGTAGAGCCACTCTGTGACATCACAGGGATTTGTCCAGTTTTTGTTGTAGAGCCACTCTGTGACATCACAGGGATTTGTCCAGTTCTTGTTGTAGAGCTACTCTGTGACATCACAGGGATTTGTCCAGTTCTTGTTGTAGAGTCACTCTGTGACATCACAGGGATTTGTCCAGTTCTTGTTGTAGAGTCACTCTGTGACATCACAGGGATTTGTCCAGTTCTTGTTGTAGAGCTACTCTGACATCACAGTGCTTTGTCCAGTTCTTGTTGTAGAGCCACTCTGTGACATCACAGGGCTTTGTCCAGTTCTTGTTGTAGAGCCACTCTGTGACATCACAGGGATTTGTCCAGTTCTTGTTGTAGAGCTACTCTGTGACATCACAGGGCTTTGTCCAGTTCTTGTTGTAGAGTCACTCTGTGACATCACAGGGATTTGTCCAGTTCTTGTTGTAGAGCCACTCTGTGACATCACAGGGATTTGTCCAGTTCTTGTTGTAGAGCTACTCTGACATCACAGTGCTTTGTCCAGTTCTTGTTGTAGAGCTACTCTGTGACATCACAGGGATTTGTCCAGTTTTTGTTGTAGAGCCACTCTGTGACATCACAGGGATTTGTCCAGTTCTTGTTGTAGAGCCACTCTGTGACATCACAGTGCTTTGTCCAGTTCTTGTTGTAGAGTCACTCTGTGACATCACAGGGATTTGTCCAGTTCTTGTTGTAGAGCCACTCTGTGACATCACAGGGATTTGTCCAGTTCTTGTTGTAGAGCTACTCTGACATCACAGTGCTTTGTCCAGTTCTTGTTGTAGAGCTACTCTGTGACATCACAGGGATTTGTCCAGTTTTTGTTGTAGAGCCACTCTGTGACATCACAGGGATTTGTCCAGTTCTTGTTGTAGAGCCACTCTGTGACATCACAGGGATTTGTCCAGTTCTTGTTGTAGAGTCACTCTGTGACATCACAGGGATTTGTCCAGTTCTTGTTGTAGAGTCACTCTGTGACATCACAGGGATTTGTCCAGTTCTTGTTGTAGAGCTACTCTGACATCACAGGGCTTCGTCCAGTTCTTGTTGTAGAGCTACTCTGACATCACAGGGCTTTGTCCAGTTCTTGTTGTAGAGCCACTCTGACATCACAGTGCTTTGTCCAGTTCTTGTTGTAGACACGTCTCTTGGAATCAACTGTGAAAGTTCTCCTCTAACGTCCTTGGTTGAACTTTGACCTCTGCTGTTCCAGGTTGTTCCTTCAGTCGGACTACTATGCAGCATGAGCCCGTGGGGACCCCGCCGCCGTGTCACCTCTGTGAAGGAAGACCCTCCCTGAAGCCGCGCCGTGACCACCACCCCTCTCACAACTTTGCAGAGAGGCTGCCGCCGGAAATGAGCGTGCGGATCTTCGGCGAGCTGGACGCGGTGAGCCTGTGCAGCGCCGCGCGCACCTGCAAGCTGTGGCACGGCATCATCGAGCAGAGCGAGCAGCTGTGGAGGAGGCAGTGTCTGCTGGTGGGGGCCGTCTGCCAGAGGGAGGTGGACCGGGACCGGAGCCACGGACTCTCCTGGAAGGTCAGTGTCTCCGCCTCCCACTCCCCACCTGGAAGGGCCCGTGGAAGGGCTGGAACGGACTTTCATCTGCAACAAATTAATTTACTGTCTCATGAAAAATTTCTAACCTCAGTCCTTAAAAAGTAAAATAAAAAAAACATTTTTACAAAGTTTAAAAATCAAAGAGCTGCTGAGGCTGGGTAGAAACAGAGTAGATGGTTCATGATGGTCGCCATCAGCTGCAGAGCTGCTCATCTGTCATGAGAAGACTGTTCTGGAGTTCCACCAGCACAGAACATCCTGAGAAGACTGGAGTTGTGTTTCCTGTTCGTTTCACTTTCACTTCCTGTCTAAGTCGCCCTGTTCTGATAATTCCAGATATCTGAGTGTCTGTATCTGTACAGTCTGGAGTAAAACCCACAGGAGACATTTACTTTCTTTTTACGTCCTTTTCAGACCACATCAACCCAAGATTTTTGGGTTTGTTCTCACTCACTTAATATAAACCTCTAATAGTTAAAGTAAATGCAATCATCATTTTTTTTTAAATAAAAATTGACCATATTATCTGTTGTTTAAATTTTTACTATTAATGTGAAGTTTATCTATTATTAATGAGTTCTAGTGAGGCAATAATAAAACACTTAACAAACGCCTGCCTGGACAATCGGACAGAGAATGCAAGTGAATTTAATCTCCAGTTTGTATACAAAATCGAGAGCTCATTAAACTCACATCACAGAAGGAAGGATGATCATAAATGACAAATTCTCAGTAGGAAACAGCCGTCTTTAAATATCACATGAAAACATCAGGACCTCGGATAAGTTCTCTAGACGTCTACGTGTCAAAACTTAGCAGACTTGGTGGAGCCAGAACGATAACAGAAACTGTGTCCTATAACAGACCAGAATCTAGAGCAGGAGTCATATGAATCCGCAATAAGGCCCCAAAATGCAGTTTTAATATTACATTATCCAAACTCACTATGACCTCTGGCTCCAAGTCACATGTGGAGCTGAAACTCCTCCTCCCAGGTTCAGAACCGAGGAGCAGCAGCAGATTCTTCACTGGTTAGAGTTTTTGTGGCTCTAGTGAGGTACACTTGAAAGGATGGTGGGGGAGAGAGTGAAGGGGGCTCACAGGCTGGGAGTTGAACCTGCGACTGCTGCAGGATTGCAGCCTCCATTGGTGAAGCACCTGCTGAAAGCATGGAGCTACACAACAACAGCAGAGCCCTCAGGGGTGGGTTTTGGGTCTGGTTCCCTTTCCCTGAAACATTTGTTTCAGGGCAGGTTCCTGGTCTCTGCGCTCAGTTCTGGAGAGGCTCCTGGTTCTCGCAGGGTTCCTGGTCTCTGTGGGCAGTTCATGCACTTGGGCTCCAGCTTCTCCAGGAGAAGGTTTCTGGTTTCTGAAAATAGATTTGGGTTCCTGGGGGCAGATTTGTGGTTCTTGAAGGTTTTCTGGTTCCTACCTGGAGCTCCAGGCAGGAAGCAGAAAGCATGTGACCTTCTCGCTCCTCTGCAGGTCACCGTGGTGAGGAACTACACCCGCAGCCGCCTGAAGAGCGACTGGCTGAGAGGACGCTACAGCCACATACGCTCAGTGGAGGAGCTGAGCGGCAGGAAGATGGTGCCGATGGACGCGGAGACGTGGGGGGAGATCCTGCAGGCCGAGCTGGACCGATGACATCACCACCTCAAAGTTTCATGGAAAGCAACTGAAGCACTTCTGATTTAAACTCTAATATATATTTTAGACTTTGATCAAACAGAAACAATTGTACATATCTTTTTTTTTTAAAGGCTTTTTTTTACAAGCTAAAAAAAATCATGTGAAATGATTTGCTTTGATGTAAATACAGCTGTGATGTCATAATGACTAGAGGCTCTGCTGTGGTCTTTGTTGATGGACAATGTTTTCCATCTGGTTTGGATGATGTTTGGACTGAAGGAGCAGCTGCTGTTTCTTTTTATCCTTTTCTGCTCGTGTAGAACGATAGTTGACTCAGCGTTGATCAGCTCCAACTCACTGAAGACGGACTTCATGTGCTCCATTGTTACGCCTGAGCTACAGGAAGTAAACAAAGGAAGCTCAGTGCTGCATGAAAGAACCCACACTGCCATCTGGTGGTTGGTGGTGGAATCACTGAGCCACATTCAAAAACAAGGCACAAGTATAAATGCCTTAGTTGTTGTCTGTTCAGTAAATTATGACCACTTCTTGCTTCAGTTCTACACAGGTGGTATGTGTGATACCAGAAGTCTCCACTTGGGGGCAGAATACAGAACCAAGTTGAAAGAAGACAAGACCAACAGGAAGTTATAGTGTTTTAGTTTTGGCTGCAGCAGAGAGAACGACAGCAGTGCAGTCAGAGATGATTGTTGGGACGTTAAATCACCATCAGGCTGGAGTTGTTGGTGTTTTACTGATGACGAGAAACACCAACAGTATTTCCCTCCATCCCAGCAGATAGGCGATGTAGCTGCTGAGTGCTTTTCTTCTTCAGGATGTGTACAAGCAGCATGCCAAACAGGATCAGGACACGTAGCAGCCGTGATTTCACCTATGCATCAACAGTAGAAACATTCCTGACTCAGTCTGGGGCCGGCGGCATCAATGTCTCTGGGGCCGGCGGCATCGATGCCTCTGGGGCCAGGGGCATCAATGCCTCTGGGGCCGGCGGCATCGATGTCTCTGGGGCCGGCGGCATCGATGTCTCTGGGGCCAGGAGCATCGATGTCTCTGCAGCCGGCGGCATCAATGTCTCTGAGGCCAGGAGCATCAATGTCTCTGGGGCCAGGGGCATCGATGTCTCTGGGACCAGGAGCATCAACGTCTCTGGGGCCAGGGGCATCAATGTCTCTGGGGCCAGGAGCATCAACGTCTCTGGGGCCAGGAGCATCAACGTCTCTGGGGCCAACTCAATAACATTTTACTTCATTTGAGACAAATTCTGATCTTATAAGGCTGTAAATGAATTTACCGTCATTTCAGGATGTGAGGAGTATGATTCCAGCCAGATACCCAGAGGAGAGGATCACATCTCCAGTGGTGATGAGACCTGCTTCTGTCTCGACTCTTTTATTATTCTCATGAACTTACCAGAGGGGTGTACCACGAAGCAAGTTGGACACAGCCAGGCTTTCTTTGGGTGAGCTGGCTTAACAAACCTGAAACTCGCGATCAGAGATAACTGGTACCACGACGGTGGTTATCAACTATCTTTGTTAACCGCGGCTTTCTGCTTTCTGCTCTGTGCACGTTCACATAAAAGGGGGTGTTTGACGCGTCATTTGACGCCTATTCCGGATCAAATGGATAGATCGCGGTCCGTATATTTCAGTCAGGAGGAGCAGGTTTTAGTAATGCAGGGCTATGAGGATTTCAAAGAAATCTTTACGGCCAAAAGCAACACTGTAGGTGTGAATAAAGCCAGAGAAGAGTGCTGGCAAAAAATTGCAGATCGTGTAAATTCGTAAGTTATATTTATTTCACCACTTAATGCACCTTAATTAATCTCCCTCCCTCTTTTAGAGCGCTTAAACTTTAAACTTAATGCAGCAGATTTAAACATTATGTAGGTCTGACTGTCCCATTATGAATGATAAATGAAAATCACTTTAGTTTTTTGCTAAATCTATGTGAAGTTAGTTTAAGATTTAACATTATCTGTGATACCAATATACACTCACCAGCCACTTTAATAGGTACACCTGTGCAATCTAATACAATCCAATACAAACGCTTTGCTATATTCTACTTTTAATAAGCTTCTACATTTTCAGTTTTTGTTAACATTGTCAGAAAGGTAATAATAGATAATTCTACTTTATGTTTATTATTGAAGTCATAGCTCGTGGTGTACCTGCATGCTATGTGCCACCAATCACCTTACAACAATGAGCACCAAATGGTTTACCTGAACATTGATGCTATGAGACGACTTTCTATTCACAAAATCACCCTCATGTTCCCCCAAAGCTCCAGTGATTGTGATGTGGGTGCAATCGATTGCCCCTATCACCCTGGGGAATCCTATGAATGAATTATATTAAAACATTTCACATGAAATTCCACGTCACACTGATTATCAATATAATGGACTATTAATTTATGTTACCTGCGATTTAGTAAGCACTTCTTTTATTTGAAGCGTGGGCAGATGGCCAGGGAATACTACAAACATATTCAGCAGTTCAGTAAGAGCAAGTACAACCTTTATTCCAGTATTCTGGCTCAGATTTTCTGCATCACCAACTGAATGCATGTAGGTTCCCGCGGCAAAGAAACACAAAGAAACGCACACCGTTTGCGCTACTGTGAGCGCACGGCTGCGTTTGGTGGCGCTGCCAATATATGACTCTAGCAGATTACAAATGTAACGTATTCCCTCAGCTGGAAATATCTAGCGTTCATAGAGAATATGGTCATGGGAAGCCAGCGGATCAGTCCGGTCTCTGAATACTCTCCCTCCATTGCACAATCCTGGCGCTAAAGTCAACAGGATTTCTTGGGTGATGCCAAGTGAAAGGGTGGCGTGAAAGGGTTTTAGAGCCGATTTGAGCCTAAACTCTGCACATAACCTGCTCCGGACCAGGATAAGTTTGCAGAGTAAGTTCCCATGGTGATCTAGCCAGGTTAAAAGAGAGCCACCTTCGTGGTTACCGGAAATCCTGGCTTTAGACTCAACATACCTCGCTAACCCTCTAATCTCGCTTCGTAGTACACCCCTCAGGTGTTCAGTGAACAAGGTCCACTGCCTCTTTATGTGCCTCAAGAACAGGAGTAAAATGATCTGGAAAGAGAAATTAAGTCAAAAGTAGGGAAACAGTTTTAGAGAATTGATAAAACTACAGCTAAAATTACTACTGAGCTAAAATTTTAACATTAATTGTTCAAATACTCACAAAAATCCAACCTTCAGCTGATGTTTTGTTGAAAGTAGAACTCATGATTCATGTTCCTCTCTTCCTTCTTAAAGGGGAGTTTTTTCTTGCAACTGTTTGACTTAAAGGTTTTTCTCCTATTGGGGGAGTTTTTTTTAAACTTCCATTGTTTCTTTACTTAAGATTTAATAATCTAACTCAAAGTTAATATCTGCTTAAGGGTCCTAGAGTCAATCTGTATCATCGTAGACACTGTACAAATAAAGTTGAACTGAAGTGAAATTCTGTCATATCTTGTTTAAAGCAGGTATATTCTGCCCTTTTTATCAAGAAGCTTCCAGTTGCTTGAGGTCATCGAGAAACTTCTGAGCCATGTTTAGGTTGAAGGCCCAGAGAGGCAGAGTGAATCACTTCCTGTTAGCCTTCTATCTCTGTCGTTCAGTGGTGTTTGTTTCTGTCTTTGGTTTCACCACACTGACACTGTAAAGATTTTTAACCAATCCTTCCACTTCCTTCTTCTCTCTGAGCTGCTAGTCCAGCGTAGCTCCACTATGAGCCCTGGTTTCTTCCTCTCTCCAGGATGTCTGGCTGTTAAATTCTGCTGGAAACTAACTAGAGTTTCTACGTTGAAAACAAAGAGAAACTGAGCTGAACTCCAACAGAAGTGATTTTTTTTAAATCTTATTTCAGTCAATGTGAAGATTCAGAATCAGAACTAAAAACAGTCATTATTTTGATTGACAGCTTTGTTTTGAGCTCTTATTCAACTTGTGACTCTGCTGCAGAGAAATTCACACTGCGTCAAAGTGTTTGCAACACTGTCCTGACCTTGACCACAGTTCTGATGATGTTTGGTTTCTAAAGTTGAACTTTAATCAGCCACTCCCTGCAGCAGAAGCGTCACTCTGATTCATCCAATCAGCTCCGGAAACCAGAGGAAGGAAACCAACTGAGAGGTGGAGTCAGAGGAGGGAGGAGACCTTCAACCGTCATTCCACTGGTGAAAGTGAAAGTGTGACAGACCAGAACTTCAGACCAGACCAGAACTCCAGACCAGACCAGAACTCCAGTCCAGACCAGTCCTGTTTCTCCCTGAAAGAAGGTTCCAGTGAGTCCATCAGGTTTTCCTGGACCAACAGTCGAGTCTCTGAAACACTGGTGAGTCCAGCTCTTCTCATTTCCTGCTTCAACAGCCTCCATCATCACTGCTCTGCAGCTCCACTCCTTCATGTCAGCATGACTCTGATCACCAGAGAAACATCCTCATTTTCCCACAATTCCACTGTGTGAAGAACAGAGCTGCTGTTTTTTAACAGTGTGTCAGTTGTCAGGACAGGAGGAGCTGAAAGTTTAGTCTGACTCCACCGTCCTGCTCTCATTACGGTTCATTCAGCACTTCCTGCATTTCCTTCAGCTCTTTCACAATAAAATCTGACCACCTGCAGACCACTGGAAGGCTTTTACTGTGAAACAGAGACAGGAAATACAGCATCAGTCACCAAAGTCAGAAGAGTTTTCTGAACTGAACTGGTCTGAAACCAAACTGAGTGACGCCAGCAGGACAGGACCGGTTCTGTTCCAGAAACAGACAGTAAGATGCCATTTAAAACAACTCTGATTAACGTTTTCACCTTTATTTGAAGCAGAATTGAAGTTAAAATGTAAAAGGTTCTTGGTAATTACTGTAACTGGACTTTAGTCATGACCAGGCCTGGAATTTCGTGATTTGAGGGACAAGGCCACTTGGCCTTCAAAGGGGCATTTTTTTTTGAGGGCACAAAGGCCAAATGACAGGGCAACAAGGCCATAATTAAAAAAAACACAGTATGACATGATATGCTAATAAACGGCACAGCACAGTTTTTTAATTCAGAACCTTAGATTTTTTTTAATAGGCTACCACAACTTTTAGACTTTTATCAAAGGGAAACAGACAACAAAATAGACAATGTCATTGACTTTTATCAGGTTATTACACAGCCATAAATTTAATTTAAATCGACATCTGATGATGGGGATGGAGAACCTGGGGTCTTTCTTGGCCCATGAGGAAAAACAGTTGGCCTCCTTTTGGCAATTCCTGCACCCCACCATCTTGCCACAGCAGCTTGGGCTAAAAAGAGGAGAATTTAACAATTAACTATTGCATGATAACCTTTTGAAGTACAGTGCCTTGTGAAAGTATTTGGCCCCTTGAACTTTTCAACCTTTTGTCACATTTCAGGCTCCAAATATAAATATATAAAATTTCAATTTTTTTGTCAAGAATCAACAACAAGTGGGACACAATTGTGTAGTGAAACGAAATTTATTGGATATTTTAAACTTTTTTAACAAATAAAAAACTGTAAAGTGGGACGTGTAATATTATTGGGTCTCTTTACTTTCAGAGCAGCAAACTGACTCCAGAAGTTCAGTGAGGATCTCTGAATGATCCAATGTTGTCCTGAATGACTGGTGATGATCAATAGAATCCACCTGTGTGTAATCAAGTCTCCGTATAAATGCAGCTGCTCTGTGATGGTCTCAGGGTTCTGGTTAAAGCTCAGAGAGCATCATGGGAACACACCAGGCAGGTCCCAGATACTGTTGTGGAGAAGTTTAAAGCTGGATGTGGATACAAAAAGATTTCCCAAGCTTTAACATCTCAAGGAGCTCTGAGCAAGCAATCAGACTGAAATGGAAGGAGTATCAGACCACTGCAGATCTACCAAGACCCGGCCGTCCCTCTAAACTTTCATCTGGAACAAGGAGAAGACTGATCAGAGATGCAGCCAAGAGGCCCATGATCACTCTGGATGAACTGATCTACAGCTGAGGTGGGACAGTCTGTCCAGAGGACAACAATCAGTCCTACACTGGACAAATCTGGCCTTTATGGAAGAGTGGCAAGAAGAAAGACATTTCTCAAAGATATCCATAAAAAGTCTGGTTTAAAGTTTGCCACAAGCCACCTGGAGACACACCAAACATGTGGAAGAAGGAGCTCTGGTCAGATGAAACCAAAATCAAACTTTCTGGCCACAATGGAAAAGGATATGTTTGGAGTAAAAGCAACATAGCTGATCACCCTGAACACACCATCCCCACTTTCAAACATGGTGGTGGCAGCATCATGGTCTGGACCTGCTTTTCTTCAGCAGGGACAGGGAAGATGGTTTAAACTGATGGAAGATGGATGGAGCCAAATACAGGAGCATTCTGGGAGAAAACCTGTTGGAGTCTGCAGAAGAACTGAGACTGGGACGGAGATTAATCTTCCAACAGGACAATGATCCAAAACATGAAGACAAATCTACAATGGAACAGTTCACAAATAAACGTATCCAGGTGTTAGAACGGCCAAGTCAAAGTCCAGACCTGAATCCAGTCCAGAATCTGTGGAAAGAGCTGAAGACTGCTGTTCACAAACGCTCTCCATCCAACCTCACTGAGCTCCAGCTGTTTTACAAGAAGAATGGACCAGAATTTAGTCTCTGGATGTATTAAACTGATAGAGACAAACCCCAGGAGACTGGAGCTGGAACTGCAGCAGGAGGTGGCGCTACAGAGTATTAATGCAAGGGGGGTTTTTTTATTTGTCAAAAAAATTTAAAATATCCAATAAATTTCGTTCCACTTCACGATTGTGTCCCGCTTGTTGTTTCTTGACAAAAAATTTAAATCTTATATCTTTATGTTTGAAGCCTGAAATCTGGCAAAACGTTGAAAAGTTCTAGGGGGCCGAATACTTTCACAAGGTACTGTAGGTGTCCATTTTTTGCCAGATTTTTGCTTCATCTTCGAGAGCTCTTTTGCGACTAATCTCGACACGTTCCCGTCTTGGCATTCTTCTTTCTGAGGGAAAAAAGTTTCTAGTGAGTATGTTAAATATTTTTAAATAATATGATCACGTTTTCATAGCCTACTGATTATTCAAATGCCACCCCGGAGCGTATGTCTGTAATGATACATGGTAAAGTTTAGGTTTCACTTTCGCGCACCTGAAGTCTCAGAAGTGAATCGTGTATAGAACAGGAATGTTGGAGTTTGAATCAATCAATCTCAGCATCGTCATCCTGCCTGTCAGTTGTTGTTGATTCATATGTCAGTCGTGAGTTTATGATGTGTTATCTGGTCACAGATGTTTTCTTTATAATTGAATTCAATTTAATGGCATCCTGATTTTGGCAATGAAACGAAGACTAAGAAGCAAAGCTTTGCTAGGGCTGCACACATAGAAGAGAGACAGAGAAGTTGATTTGGCGAGAAAAGGATTATTTGAAGGCTTTACGTTTACGATAAAACGGCTGATTGCAGGAGACCGTTTACTTGGGTTGTCTTAGCAACCATAGCTCAGTATTACCATTTATAGTCCTGGGCTCAATCTTTAACATCCTTATGCTCATTGACAAGCTTATTGATCCAGAAAATAGAAGGCTTTTTGAACACTTACCTTTAATGTTGTCTTTGTGGTATTGTTGTGTTGTTTATCCCACAGACAGAACGCTGACGGAAATAGACTGCTGTGCGGTAGAGTTCTGGACGGATCCCGCAGTTGGACACACCTCCGCTCCGATTGTTTAGCTTTAATACAGGTAGGCCTACCGATGGGCACTATGGCGCAAACTTGATGATAGCCGAAGGAAGGGGAGACGGCAGGGCACCAAGGCCACAGTGGCCGTTAAGCAACCAATTTTCGGAAGGGCATCACGGCCAAGAAGAAGGGCTACGACGGCATCACTGTGGGGTCGTATGTGCACCTGGGTCCCAAACATGGTCTGACGGCCTTGTGGCTTTGCAGGGTGATAGAGGGTACCCTTGGGATGCTGCAGTCCGAATATGAGCCCGCCAGCCCCTGTAGATAGCCCCCCAGTGCAGTTTTGTCACTGTACAGGACTGTCACTGAGCCGTAATGTTAACTGATAAGTCTGTGGGATGGCACTGTACCATGGACTTATTAGTCTTGGCGACAGTTCTTGTACACCAAAGATTATTTTTTTCCAAGTACTTGCTGTTGATACTCTGACACTAAACTCACACAGTAGGATGTCCTCATTGCCCTGAAACAGGGGATATAAGGCTCATTCATTTCTGATGCTGCAAGAGCTACTTCCTTCAGGAAGGAGTTCGAAGAGTCAGCCCTGGGGTTGTGTGATCCTCAATTTAGCTTGAAATAAGAGTGCAAGTTTAGTGGGAATCGGAGCATCTTTGGCCGGGATACACACTTGTAAAGGAACAGTGCTCTGCAGTGTGTATCTGCAGTGCGTATCTCGGGAATGGTGAGGTTCTGGAGGCTGAAACCTGAGGGTTAGCTGTGGCCCTCGGGTACCTATAGGTGTGCAAAGATGGGTAAAAATCAGAGGAACCTGGAGTTTTTCATCCAGGGAGAGAGGAGGGTGAGCGGCTGACCATGGCCGAAAATAGTGCACCTTTCCCGGATACGCTTTCGCGGAGGCCCGGTCCCCGCCCTGGAAGTATGAAAAGTGTCCTGTGAGGTTTATTTCTCTTTGTAAGGCTTTATTCGGTCCTCTCCTCTGCCTCTCAGATTTTGATAAAACACACATCAGCAATCCAACATCCTATAGCCAGAGTACTCCATATTTGAAACCCCATACACCCTCCGTGAGCCCACAGCTTTCCTGTCACACCTCCACTCTGTCACCCTGCAGCTCAGTCATGGACCAGAAACCAGCATCATCTTTCTCCACCTCAGAGACCTCCTCTGCCTCCCCCTCCACTCTGTCTGTCTCCTGCACTCAGGTCAAAAAACAACTAGAGAAACTGAACCAGAACAAGGCTGCAGGTCCAGACGGTGTCTGTCCCAGAGTTCTCAAGACCTGCTCATTGAAACTATGTCTTATTCTCTCTTCAACACCAGTTTGAGACAGAAAACAGTTCCTGTTCTGTGGAAAACATCCTGCATTGTTCCAGTGCCTAAAAAACCACAACCAGCTGAACCTAATGACTACAGACCAGTTGCCCTGACATCTCACATCATGAAAGTCCTGGAGAGACTCTTACTGGCCCACCTCAACAAGCAGGTCAGCACCTTTCAGGACCCATTACAGTTTGCATATCGTAATGGGCTTGGGGTTGAAGACGCCATCATCTACCTGCTTCACAGAGCCCACTCTCATCTGGACCAATCAGGCAGCACTTTGAGGGTCATGTTCTTTGATTTCTCAAGTGCTTTTAATCCAATTCAGCCTGCGTTGTTATGTGAGAAGCTCCATCAGTTCCAGGTGGATTCCTCCACAACCTCCTGGATTTATGACTACCTCACAAACAGACCACAGTTTGTGAGACTGAAAGGTTGTGTGTCTGAGATGGAGGTCAGCAGCATTGGAGTACCACAAGGAACTGTTCTCTCACCATTTCTCTTCAGGCTCTACACCTCTGACTTCCAGTCCAACTCTGAGTCCTGTCATCTGCAGAAATACTCTGATGACTCTGCAGTTGTTGGGTGTATCAGCAACGGACAGGAAGAAACAGAGTACAAAGAACTGGTCTGTCAGTTTGTGAAATGGTGTGGTGTAGTAACAATCATCTCGTATTAAATACCAGCAAAACTAAGGAGATGATTGTCGACTTCAGGAGGAGCAAGAATCAACAAAGCAGTGTTTCCATCCTGGGAAAGGAGGTGGAGGTGGTGGAGGAATACAAGTACTTGGAGTTCAGCTTGACAACAGACTGGAGTGGAAATGCAACACAGAATACATCTACAAGAAAGGTCAGAGCAGACTCTACTTTTTAAGAAAGCTTGAGATCTTTTAATGTCTGCACCAAGATGTTGCACATCTTCTATAAGTCTGTTGTTGAAAGTGCAATCAGCTTTGCAGCCATCTGCTGGGGCAGCAGCATCAGAACCAGAGACCTGAAGAGAATCAACAAACTGATCAGGAAAGCTGGATCTGTGCTGGGTGTAACTCTGGAGCTGATTCTACAAAAAAGAATGCTGCACAAGCCGATGAAGATGATGGAGGACTCTTCTCACCTTCTCCACGACACAGTGATCAAACAACAGTGTGTTCAGTGAGAGGCTTCTTCAGGTCCGTTGCAAGACAGAAAGATACAGAAGATCATTCCTGCCAGCAGCCATCAGCCTCCACAACAAGACATAAAACCTATTATTATTGTTATCAATTAATATTATTATTATTGCTGTAATATTAATATTACTATTGCTGTCATTTATCTATTGTTGGAAAAAAAAGAAGAGCCCTTGCTACAGTGTTGAATTTCCCTTCTGGGATGAATAAAGTATTTTTCATTTTCATAACTTCCCCATAAATGCTCAGATTGTGATAAAACACAATCCCTGTAAAGCCCAGGACATGGCCTTTCAGAAAATGTTTCATTTATTAAGATATGACCTTCTGCAAGTGTGATGGGAATTGGACCTTTGAAGCAACCTCAGAAGCAATGTATTTGCAGGTATGGTAAATATTAAAAAGAAAATCCAGTGTCCAGGACACATGAAACATTTTACAGGACCTCCTAGGACTGTCAGAAACACATTTCTGGACATATCAGAGCATTTGGAACTTTTGTCAAAAATTGACCCCCCCCACGACCACCTCAGGACCCCCACAGGAGTGATAGAAACTTAGGACTGGACTTACCTGATGATTTGGGATCTTTGTCAAAAATTGACTTGCACTTTACTACAGACCTATTTCATTGTGTTACAAATTGTCTGAAACGTGCTCTAAACCACTTTCTAGAAAAACTTTTTTGGACGGGACAGTACTTTTCTCCGGTTGCGGTCTGCCGGACTCCATTTTTGTTCTGAACGTGCTACGTGGTGCTCGCTCACGGTTCATAGTACGAGTCCGGGACAACCAGGAGAGAGTTTAGAATATTCTGGAGGGTAGAATGGTAGAATTGGGTCGGGACTTCCAGCCAAGGACCGGTGATCGACGAACAAGTGTCCGATAACGGTGCGCCTTTCTCGGCCTCAGTCGGCTGGAAGTCCCGGTCCTCGGCCAGGTTCTCATGAATTTTAGAGGAGGTCCAGCAGGATCTCTCGGACCCCAAAGATGCCCATCCACAGTTGTTTCGCTTCTCCAGCACCTTTCAGGGCTGAGAAACCAGCCATCAGCCTGTGTATGTGCAGGAACTCACAAACGGTCCAAACTATCCAAAACACCTTATTATTCAATTCAATTCAATTCAATTTTATTTGTATAGCGTCTGTTACAATGACAATTGTCTCTAGGCGCTTTACAGAGACCCAGAGCATGACCCCCGAGCAAATATCATCAACTAAGATTATATCGTTAAATTATGAACAATGTCCCAGTTTGTTTTAGTGTCCTGACACATGTCTTGAACCACTGACTGTGTAAACAGCTGAAGATGACACTTTGTCTTTTTTTCGTTCGATCAGAAGCTCATGTCCATCAAGCTGTTTATACTGTCCATTCAAGCTACTACACTGTATATACTGTTCACTTGAGCTGTTTATACTACACTGTCTATACTGTCCACATGGCAAATTTTAGTATTTAAGATGGTCCTCAGTACTTATGTCGTATGTCCTACTTGTTTAGTTTTTCATTTATAAATTATTACTTATTACCCTGTTGCACCGTGGGTCCGAGAGGACTGAAATTTCATGTATGCTGCATGTCGAGCATGTACAGCATATCTGACAATAAAGTTGACTTGACTCGACTTGACTCAGGGCAGGGTATGGCAAAAATGACCGAAAACCAATGGTCCTCCAATCTTTATGAAACTTTGCACACTTATTTGTGACTATGAGGACATCCTAAATCTGAAGTTTCAGCCTCTGGGACCGCACCATTCCCGAGATACAGGTCGAGGAGCATTTCAGGGTCCTCCAATCTCCACCAAACTGAACATGTTTAAAGTACCTCTAGTGGACATGAGAATACCCAAGTTTGAGCCCCCAAAGTGCTAAGGTCACTGAGTTATGACCCTTAAGGGCCCTATTAACTGTGCACGGACTGTCACTGAGTTGTAATGTTAACTGATAAGTCTGTGGGATCATACCGTCGACGGACTTACTAGTCAACATTACGGCTCGGTGACAGTCCTTGTACAGTGAATAGGGCCTTTCAAGGGTCATAACTCAGTGACCTTAGCACTTTGGGGGCTCAAATTTGAACTGCAGCACCTCACAGGGACCCTCTATAAATCTGCAAAGCCCCGAGACCGTCAGAGTACTTTTGGGACCCAGGTTCACCTATCACCAAACGATAATGCTGTATGCTGTGCTGAGACCACCCAGTGTGTGTTTCTGAGGTCCAAAAGTCAATTTCTCACCTTTCAAATTTACGTCTTTTTTTTTCACCTTTTGGACCCTGTCACATCCTTGCGTCTCTGGCCTCCCAGACCCTTTCTGCCAATTTTTGCAGCTCTGAGGGACTGCCGACTTTCGTCGGAGTCACGGGCCCCCGCCTCAGATATGTCGTTCGGGGGCCTCCGCGGAGCCCGAAAGTGGTGGTCCCGAGGCTCTGGACGCCTCGGCCCCCCGGCGGGAAGCCGTACATGTACTTATTAAAATGCATGGTGTGAAAAGTTAGGGGAAAACCCATGTTAAATGATAAGTACGTGGACACCTCCTATCTCTGTCAAGAAAAGGTCAAAAGAGATGATTTTTGCACAGATCCTATGTCTCTTGGTACCGAGTGAGAATCCAGAGTTTCGGGCTCAACGGAGGGCCGGGCCTCGCGTCTCTTCCCACAGGTCACGCGGTGTACGTTCGGTTTCGGAGACGTTCGAGGAACCCCCCCGGCAACCGGTGAGGTTCAGGCCAAATGGTGGCAGTTGATTTGAACGGAGCCCATTCTTACTGATAAGCCATTGTACGGCAAAAATAAAAAACCCCAAGCCCATACACTGGTAGTCAATTTGAATGGGGCTCGCTTTCACCTAACTGATCAGCCATTGTACGAGAAAAAAATGACGCTTCCCTTACCGGGCGGCCGCGGGGGGTCCAGGGGCCTGGGGGCCACGGGACGGCATCCGACACGCTCTGCCGGACCCCCCGAACGACACCGGGGGGGGTCGCGAGCCGATCAAGGAAGGTTTGGTCCGCACTCGTCACCGACCCCGAAGGAGCGCGTTACCCGGGTCCGAGGACCCGTACGGACCCTCTAAAATTTTTGGTAAAAATCCCCCCCCAACCCCCCCAGACCCCCAAATGACCCCCCTTGGACCCCCGGGGGGGTCGGAAAGCGAGTCTGAGACACGTTTGCCAAAATTTCAAAATTTGTATTCAAATTTTCCATGACACTCCTTTTTTTTTTTTTTTTTTTTAAAGATTTTTTTTTGCACTAGGGGCCTTTATTGATGGTGGAGAGAGACAGGAAGGGGGGCAGAGAGAATGGGGAAGACACGCGGCAAAGGGCTGACGAGCCGGGAATCGAACTTGCGACCAGCTGCACGAGAACTGTTGCCTCTGTAAATGGACCGCCTGTCCTAACCACTGTGCTACCGGAGCGGCCCCACTCCTCCCTTTTTATTAAATTCACAACATATTTAATTATCCTATATCTCAAAGAATTCCATATTCAGTTCTTCAGTGTCTTCCTGGGGAGGACAGAAGAACAGAGGGTCCAACTGTTGAAGAAGGGTGTAAGCAGGCACTGTAGCATTGAATATTCAAACAACCAAAGATTTTAAGAAGGTAGATTATGGAAGACAACATCATAACAAAAATGACACAGCAAACATAACAGCTGGATTTTATACGCTTGGTGGACTTATGTTTATGGGCTGCTCGTGTCCTTTGGTGGAATAAAGGTAGTGGTGTTGCAAACAGAATCAGCCCAGAGGAAGCTTACAAAAGTAAGCAATTTTCATCGTTGCCACGTGGAGGGTAGACTACCTCTCAGGGGAACTGGTCTCAGGGATTATTCTGCCCTTTGCTGAGAGACCAGTTTTCTGGTGGAAGAGTGCTTGAGAACTGTCTACAATAGCTTGCGTGGATCTGGGTGGCTCATTCAGCAATCTTTACTGCTGTATGGGTGGGAGGAGTATCTGAGATGGATTTTGCCACTTCTTGGATTTGAAGTGCTATCTTTTGAGATCCTTTGCCAGGATTCAGTCACCAGGCCGCAAAGGATGTCGGGGGCCCTCAGCTGGTCTTGGCAGTGCCGCCTTTACTGCAAGTCTGCACCTGGATAAGACTTTGGACAGAGTTTGCCAATAAACAATCTCAAAAGGATTTAAGTCAGTTTTAGTCGGTTTATGCATGTACAGATGAGGCATTTTTTTCTACCATAGTTTTCTGCCACTGTGGTATACCCTTCTGTGAATCATAAGGAGGTTATCTGTTGCAGCATCCCCCTTTTGGATTCGTGGTCTAACCAGCGGCGGAGCGTCAGGGGGGACTGGGGGGACGGTACTCCCCCGGCCCGGGCCTGGGGGGCCCGGTGAAAGACGAAGAAACAAACAGGCCTTTGCCTAAATGTCGGTTACACTTTGCACATCCGTGGATTCAACCATTTCTGTGCAAAGTAAGTGGTGCTTCGTCTGAGGTAATATATAGGTTTCCCCAGCCAGAATAAATCATGGTTGGTCAAAAAATTTAAGACTAACTTTGGTCATGTAGTTTTATTCAACACAGTAAATTAAATGTTGTGCTGCATGGCTGGCTTCATGTTCACTCTCACAATTAACTTTACAATGTGCAAAGTTACAAGATCTCCAAATGTATTTTGGGTAAAATCGTCATCAACAGCCGTCCATCACCGTCATCATCAATCACTTGTCAACAGAGTCAATGCGGTGGATCAAAGACTAATGTAATTATGAGTGGCAGTTCATATAAACATAAAAGTGGAGCGACAAAACGCAAAGAAAGGGAAAAAAGAGCGCAGGAGAAAACGAAACTTAAAAAGCTGGACACGTATTTTGTTCGTCCCAATCCTGGAAATGAACCTGACATTGTTGGCATCGAGTCAAGCCCACAAAATGTGGCACCACAGTCAGGAAGCCAGATTTACAGATACAATTTCTCACAATCACTGACACAGAAAACAATACGCGAGTTAGTTGTAAACTGCTAATATGGTTGTTATCGGAGTAGCTCGGTAGTCTAACGTTATTATTAGGGGCCAGGTAGCCTAACGTTATTGTTAGGGGCCAGGTAGCCTAATGTTATTATCAGGGGCCAGGTAGCCTAACGTTATTGTTAGGGGACAGGTAGTCTAACGTTATTATTAGGGGCCAGGTAGCCTAACGTTATTATTAGGGGCCAAGTAGCCTAACGTTATTGTTAGGGGACAGGTAGTCTAACGTTATTATTAGGGGCCAGGTAGTCTTAGGGGCCAGGTAGCCTAACGTTATTGTTAGGGGCCAGGTAGCCTAACGTTATTGTTAGGGGCCAGGTAGCCTAACGTTATTGTTAGGGGCCAGGTAGCCTAACGTTATTATTAGGGGCCAGGTAGCCTAACGTTATTGTTAGGGGCCAGGTAGCCTAACGTTATTGTTAGGGGCCAGGTAGCCTAACGTTATTGTTAGGGGCCAGGTAGCCTAACGTTATTGTTAGGGGCCAGGTAGCCTAACGTTATTGTTAGGGGCCAGGTAGCCTAACGTTATTGTTAGGGCCAGGTAGCCTAACGTTAGGGGCCAGGTAGCCTAACGATTGTTAGGGGCAGGTAGCCTAATGTTTTTGTTCTCATGGTTTGTTAGACTTCATGTCGGTTTTGTCGGATTACGTCAGCAAGCACAAGATGATGAGCTCATCGTGTACCCTTTCAATAGTGGTGAGTAGTTCTGCTATTTTATATTGAATCTATGTTTGTACGTGAACGTGTGGGCCGCTGTGCCAATTTTACAAAACGTTCCCACTATTGATACAGTAACTGTGCTCTTATTAGTTGAAGTTGCTCGTTAAAGTGGGCGTCAGAATGATGTGGTAGCTATCCGTGGTGCTGAACTGCTTGGACTTTGTGTTGTTAGGGGCCAGGTAGCCTAATGATTTTGTTGTTCTCTTGGTTTGTTAGACTTCATGACGGTTTGATTGATTTCAAAATGACATGGTTGCTCTTCGTGGTGTTGATCTCTTCCTCAAATGCTTTAAGCTATGTGTCAAAAATGTAGTAATGCTTGTAAGTCCCGCTGTTGCGGGCATACGTATGTTGTAAAACGATGTAATCACAAGCTTTATTGGGTTTAAAGGGCCCGGTCATGTGCCCCGCCCCCGGCCCGGCAGTGACATGTTCCGCTACTGGGTCTAACCTATGTGTCCATTTGGCAAACCAAGGAAAGAAATGTTTGGGAAGACATGGCTTTCCGCCTGGGGATGTCCACACTCCTTCAGGAGAGATGAAGCAGCCATGTGATTTCCACAAGGCTCTTTCCTGGGGAGTAGAAAAAGACTGGACAGCAGGGAGTGAAAAAAAATCTGGTGTCTGGGTGTGTGTAGACAGCATGATGAGATGAGGAGGCTGAAGTGCTGCAGTTTTAGCAGCTACATCAGCTATAGCATTTCCTCTGGAGACAAAGTCATTTTTTGCCTGTGTGAGCTGTACACTTCACCACAGAGATCTGCTTAGGCAACAGAATAGCGTCTAATAGAACAGAGATCTGTATTGCATTCAGAAGGCCTACGCTGATGGTTTACCATCAGATTTGAGAAAGTTTCTGTATTTCCAGAGTTCCAAAATCATGGACCACACCAAAGGCGTACCTTGAGTCAGTGTAGATGGTTACAGTCTTATCAGTTGGCAGTCTACAGGCTTCTGTAAGTGAAAAACAATAGCAGTCTGAGCAGAGAAATGAGGTGGCAGCGAGCCTGAGGACAAGACAGAATAATGTGAACATACAGCAAATCCTACACGGCTCTTCCCTAAGGGATCACGTGAAGATAAGCCATCAACAAAGAGAACTAAATCAGGGTTAGGGAGAGGTGTGTCAGACAAATCACGTCGAGGGGTACACACTTCCAAAAGAACCTGATCACAAGAATAGGGCGTGCCATCCTCTGCAGTGGGCAGAAGGGTAGCTGGGTTGAGAGGTGTTGCATCTCTGAACAGTCATGTTAGGCATGTCCAATAGGACAGACGTGTATCTCAGCCATCTGGCTGAAGACAGATGAGTTGGTTTTTTTTTTTTTTGCTCTTACAAAATGATGGAGACAGAATGAGGAACCATAACAGTCAAGGGAGAATATCCCGCTATGTCTCTAGAGGCTCCAGCTTTTTTGGTGGCAGCAACAGCTCGAAGACAGCCAGGAAGTCCTGCAGCCACAGGATCCAATTTAGAAGAATAATATGCAACAGGCCGCAGCCTGTCACCATGTTGTTGCAAAAGAAAAGATGACATAAATCTTTGTTTTTCATCAACCATTTGCACAAACGGCTTTGTGCAGTAATTTGGGATAAAATTCCAACAATAGCCAGTCATCCTTAGAAATGACATCAGTTGTTTTTTGTTTGAGGTTTTGGGATGCTCTGAATTGCCTGAACACGTGTGTCTAAAAGGCGTTGAGTACAGTGAGAAATGACATGGCCCAAAAACGTCACTTCGGTTTTAAAAAATTCCAATTTAGAAAAACTGGCCTTATGATCTTTGTCATGCAGGTGAGTGAGCAACCAGACTCTGTCATACTCACATTGTCCAACAGAGGGTGCACAAAGCAACAATTCATCAACATACTTTAACAATACTGTCCCTGGGGATAGTATCAGATCAGTCCAAGAATCTCTTAGAGCTGCATTGTAAATTGTTGGAGATTCACAATTACCTTGACACAGCCGTGTGTAGGTGTAAGACTTACTATTAAATTCAAATGCAAACCAAAACTGACTGTCTGGATGAACTGGGACAGAAAAAAAATGCAATTGACAAATCTACAACTTTAAAATAAGTGGCATCAGGAGGAATTTGGGACAAGATGGTGTGGGGATTAGGTACTGTGGGTGATTGGGGAACAACTGCCTTATTCACAGCCTGTAAGTCCTGTACAAATCTCCACTCAACAGGCTGGTCAGGTCCTCTGAATTTTTTTTTTTCACAGGAAACAGAGGAGTTCTGACTGGAGATGTAGGACATGGAACAATCACACCAGCTTTCAATAGGGATTCAAGAACAGGCGTGATACCTTTTACAGCTTCAGGTTTGAGGGGATATTGCTTTTGACATGGCCGAAAGGAAGATTTAGGTGTTATAATTACAGGTTCTCACCCTTAGATCAGACGCACGTCATATTTTGTTTCAGCCCACAATTCCGGGGGGGGGGGGGGGGGGGGGGGGGGGGGGGGGGGGGCACGTCTTTCAGAGCCTCTGGTATGTGAGGAGAGGAGAAAAGTTCAGAGGATAAACAGATGAATTTTTTTATCATCAGCTACCAGCTGCACAGTTTTCTGGCAGTGAGTCATTTCATTCATTATCTGTTTATACATTTTACAACAGGAAGAATAGAACACACCCTCATCGGGGGTAGGTTCCCAATCAATTGCACTCTCCCCTTGACAAACAAATTGGCCTAGCTCATGCCACTCTGCATCAGATGGCTTGGACAATGGAACAAAGGGGGGAGTATCAGTGTGGGACAGAAACAGCTGTCTCTGCTCCGAGATTAGTGAGACAGACAAAGCACAGAAACATTCATCCCAAAACATACATCCAACGGTTAACATATCGTACTTTTGTTTCTAAAAACTTTTTTCAGAATCTGGAAAGTTGTGCAATGTAAATCCCCTTCCTTCATATAGTCCTGATTGTGTCCTGGCACGACATAAATTCATCCAATATTTGGAAATCTGACCATCTCCAACATTCCACTGATAAGCATATGATGGAGTGGTAACTGTTTTTTAACATGGTGTGTTCATAAACACCTTCTTCAGGATCTGATGGGGTCTAAATTATGTGGAGAAAATCAGAACCTGATGTGATTTTTAGCCTTAATAAACACATTTGGTCCCTTCCCAAAAGATTTATGGAACACAAATCTGACAGAATAAAGCTGTTTAAAACTTCCTGTTCCTGGAGAGAAAAAAGAAAGTGGTACAGTAAAAGTCTCTCTTTGGCGGTGACCAGATGCAGAAATAGAGAAGATTGAACGTCCTCTCCGAGGGGGAGGAGGGTCAAACACTGACGATTATAGCGCAGAATGACTGGCACCAGAATCTACCATGAATGGTTCAGATACAACTGTTACATAATTCTAAAGGACTTCACAGGACTCAGACCCTAATCAATACAGAAAAGATAAATACTATTTAGAGTTCCAGCTTCCATTTGCTCCTATTTTTCATCTGTGATCTTGTAATTGAGAGCATCAGAGGAATGTGAGGACATTTGTGTTTATCAGCTGATATCAGAATGTGAAGAGCTGCTGGAGACTCAAACAGAAGATAAAATCAGCTGAAACAAACAGAAAGTTGGTGTCTGAACGTGACCATAACCAGGTGTAAATGTTGTAAATGTTGTTCTATAAACTCAGACTGACTCTGGTCCAACAACAGGAATGTTCAGAGGAACATTATTCAGATTAACCAGCTAATTATTCCTGGAGTCCTGATGAAAGATCAAAGCTGTCAGTTAAATGTTTTTCCTTTTAATGAGTCCGATGTTTGATTCCTCATTGCAGAAACTGAACATTTCCCTCTAACTTCTGTTCCCAGAGATCCAACATGTCTGCTGGCAGCAACCTGAGATCTGGAGATCAGTTTCTGTGCTCCATCTGTCTGGATGTCTTCACTGATCCAGTCTCCACACCATGTGGACACAACTTCTGTAAAGACTGCATCTCTCAACACTGGGATGTTCATGTTCCCTACAAGTGTCCCATCTGTAATCAGATGTTCACCACCAGACCTCAGCTGAGAGTCAACACCTTCATCAGAGAGATGGTTTCTGAGTTCAGACGTGAAGCTCAGCAGAAAGCCAGCAGCAGCAGCAGCTCACAGCAACAAGCTGCCAAACCAGGAGAAGTTCCCTGTGACATCTGCACTGGAACCAAACTGAAGGCCCTGAAGTCCTGCCTGGTGTGTCTGCTCTCCTACTGTGAGACTCACCTGGAGCCTCATCTGACAGCTTCACGTCTGAAAAGACATCAGCTGGTGGAGCCTGTGGAGAACCTGGAGGACAGGATGTGTAGGAAGCACGATAAACCTCTGGAGCTGTTCTGTCAGACCGACCAGACATGTGTCTGCATGCTCTGCTCTGTTTTAGACCACAAGACTCATGAGTTTGTTCCTCTGAGAGAAGAATATGAAGGAAAGAAGGCAGAGCTGGAGAAGACAGAGGCTGAAATTCAGCAGATGATCCAGAAGAGACGACTGAAGATTCAGGAGATCAAAGAGTCTCTGAAGATCAGTAAAGATGCTGCAGACAGAGAGAAAGCAGAAGGTGTTCAGGTCTTCACTGCTCTGAGGGAGTCTGCTGAGAGAGGCCTGGAGAAGTTCATGAAGGAGATGGAAGACAAAGAGAAAACTACAGAGAAACAGGCTGAAGACTTCATCAAAGATCTGGAACAGGAAATCTCTGAGCTGAAGAAGAGGAGCTCTGAGGTGGAGCAGCTCTCCCGCTCTGAAGACCACCTCCACCTCCTCCAGAGATTCTCATCCCTGAAAGATGCTCCACCCACCAAGAACTGGACAGAGGTCCGAGTCCGTCCACCATCATATGAGGGGACTGTGGTGAGAGCTGTGGATCAGCTGGAGAAGACTCTCAGAGAACAGATGAAGAAGCTGCTTGAAGCTGAGCTGAGGAGGGTCCAGCAGTATGAAGTAGATGTGACTCTGGATCCTGATACAGCACATCCTCATCTGAGCCTGTCTGATGATGGAAAACAAGTGAATGACAGTGATGTGAGGAAGAATCTTCCAGATAATCCAGAGAGATTCTCTTTCTATCCTGGTGTTTTAGGAAATCAGAGTTTCTCTTCAGGCAGATTTTACTTTCAGGTTCAGGTTGAAGGAAAGACTGACTGGACTTTAGGAGTGGTCAGAGAGATGATCAACAGGAAGGGAGCGATCACACTGAGGCCTCAGGATGGTTACTGGACTGTTTGGTTGAGAAATAGAAATGAGTACAAAGCTTGTGCTGGTCCTTCAGTCCGTCTCTCTGTCAGCTCTCCTCCTGAGAAGGTGGGGGTGTTTGTGGATTATGAGGAGGGTCTGGTCTCCTTCTATGATGTAGATGCTGCAGCACTGATCTACTCATTTACTGGCTGCTGCTTCACTGATAAACTCTACCCGTTCTTCTGTCCTTTTTTTAATAATGGAGGTAGAAACTCTGCTCCTCTGATCATCTGTCCTGTCAATCAAACTGTCTGATCTTTGTTCTCAGGAAGCTTCATCACTGTGATTGATAGTAAATTGATGGAAATAAATGTCCATGTTCACTGTAAATGT
This sequence comes from Hirundichthys speculiger, assembly GCA_018398805.1. Lineage (NCBI taxonomy): Eukaryota > Metazoa > Chordata > Actinopteri > Beloniformes > Exocoetidae > Hirundichthys > Hirundichthys speculiger. The sequence continues at coordinate 49,390 of JAGFBZ010000433.1, read as the reverse complement.
GTTTCATCGAGTTTGATCAATGTGATCATTATTGTGTGATTGATCAGATCACTGTTAGATTCTGTGTTGAACTTTTACTTTTGACTTATTTTTTATCCTCTTTTCCAGGGAAGACTTGATGAAGAGATTTTCTAATCAAATGTAACATCATGTGATCTAATCAGTGTAAGATTGGTAAGATAGGAATTGTGGCTTTTTTTTTCCCAGTGGGTTTTTGGCTGTAGTCTGGAGTGTCATATATCATTTTTGAGACACGTAGCTGTCGGAAGAATTTAGCTCAAGGCTCAGTGTTTTGATAAACAGTGTTTAAGAATGACTGCATGTCCTCTGCTCATTGTCTCGTACTGACAACGGCTGTCTGTGAGTTACCTGACCATCTCTGCTTGTACACAAAATGGAGATTAAAATCCACTCTGCACTATCTGTCTGATTGTCTAGTGCTTTGTTTAAGTATTATAAATCTGCCTCACTAGAACCCCAATCAACTATTGGTAAACTAATATACATTATTAGTAATATTCACATAACACAGCTGTCTGCAAGTATCAATGAGAGGCTGACATCTAGAAAAATTCCTGTAAAACATGACAACATGACACGTATGAATGATCCTCCAATATCTGATGATTGGACAAATAGAAACTGCTGGATTGTTGAAGGTTCTCCTGAATAAAGCACAACTCTGTGCTCAACAGGTTCCTCTGCCAGACGTTCCCAGAAAACCCTCACTACACATTTGGTCCTACCAGGTCTGACCAGCATCTCCCCTTCCATCTGATCCAATTCACCACCAGGTAGAGATCAGCTGACGGCTCAGCTCCTCTCTACACCAGAGTGTCCAGAACATACGGTTGAAGATCGGATGATATGACTATAAAGTCGATTTACGGAGTGTCCTGATGCCACGTGCATTTATGGACACTCATGCTTGAACCTGGTGTCTGTTCTGGACAAACTGTGACGAGCACAGAAGTCCAACAACTAAACACCACTCTGGTTCAGATCAGAGCCTCCCCTTTTTTGGTTCGTCTTTTGGTTTTGGACTGTCTGGGAGCAGGTCTTTTTTGGGGCTGCTGAAGTTTTACTTTCTCCTGGCTGTGACTGAACATCTGAACCAGCTCAATGTGAAAATGCAAGGCACTGGAAATACAGTCTTATCCCTTCAACAAGCAGTGTTGGCATTTGAAAACAAGCTGGAATTCTTAATCGGGGATATTTAAACAGGCTGCTTACTACACTTTGAAAAAGTGAGAGAATATAAAGATGTGAGTTACGTCCCTGGTGTCTCCATCAGAGATTTTAAAGTAGAGGTTGCTGACCTGAAGGCCTCAGACATTTGGGTGAATAAATTCAAATCACTGAATGAAAATTTTGGAAACAAATTGCATGACACCAAGCAGAACTGGGAAGCAAACACAAGTGGACAGAATTTGAAAAAACTTCAACCTGCAGCTGAGCTGATTATCAAAATTTGGAATGTGTTTCTTGTCACATACCACCCACTGCAGCATGAGTGTTGCCGTGTTGGCCATGTTTGGCTCTATGTATGCATGTGAGCAGTCGTTCTCACCTCTAACAAACATCAAGAGTAACCTACAGAGATGACAGCCTCGATTGGCTGCATGAAGCTTAACCTCACCACGTATCAGGCTGACAACAAAGCCATCAGCACAACCATGCAGCACCAGAAGTCGCATTCATGCTAATTTTATCTATTAGATAGCTTAGTGTAATAACATTATTTTTTTTTTTAAAAATGAATACATTCAGAGACTTAGGGTGAATTCCAATTCCTCCTTTAACCCTCAATCTCAAAAATGTGCGCCCCCGCTAAGGGCAAGTGTTGTCCCGATTCAAAGAACGTCAAATTGAGGGACAAGTTTGAGGGCAGTATCGCCCTTGGTAGTAAGGGCTACCCAGAAGGCATTGGGTAATTTAGTCAAGACATCTTCGAAAAGGCTAGCTACAAATGTAAGTATCTTCGTGGTTCTTAAAGATATAAATGTTGCGAAACCATCTTATTGTCTTTGTTTTTTCAGACTTTTTTCATGGATTAACATCGTTGTTGCGTAACATTTATTTTTTAACTTTATGATGTTTGCTGCCGGACCGGCGGTCCCGGTCGGCTTCATGTTACTTGTACACCTTGTTGTGTAGCGACGGAGGACTGAATAATGTGTCCTCTATTGTGTTATTTGCTAATATTATTTAGGGAATATACAGCGCTCTTTTCAATGTTATCCCTGTGTCATTTCAGGAAATACAGAGACAACACGGCTCTGATACATTTCAGTCTGAAGACGTAACTGCACTCAAGGGGTGTCCCATTTCTAACAAGATAGCCCTGACGCTTACTTTCGAGGGTTAAGATTGAGGGCCAAAAATTGAGGGTTAAGGGCGACGGTTGAGATTGAGGGTTAACGGAGGAATTGGAATTGGCCCTTATTCTACTTTATAATTGTTGGTGCAGTTTAAAAATTAGAGGTTACGGGGGCTTCCTGTGGCAAAAACATGGAGTAGACACATCACACACGTGCTCCTGCCCGTTTAAAACTTTTTCACTCTTTTGTCTGTTCAAATTAAAGAAATGGATCAAAAATACGCTCAAATCGAGAACCCTGATCTATATAAAAACTGTGTAGAACTCCAAACTAGATTTGATCTCCTCTCAACACATTTAGTTGAACGCCAACTATTGCAGAGCAAAAGTCTGTTCTATGTTCATGGTGACAAATCTGGTAAGATGGTAGCCAATGAGCTGAAGGGATTTAAAGCAAAACCGTACATTACAAAGATCCAGATAGATGATGGTAACATCACCTCAGATCCTTCTAAAATCAATGACACTTTTAGGAATTTCTACTCCTGACTTTACACTTCTGACCTTCTACTGATGAAATTTTTTTTAGATCATTTAGAGACACCCATGTTAGCCAATGATAATAAGACTAGGCTAGGCGAGCCTATAACGCAGATGGAGATAGCTGCTGCTATATCCTCATTGCAATCTGGAAAATCCCCTGGACCCGATGGGTTCCCAGCTGAGTTTTTCAAAACTTTTTCTTCATTACTTTTCCCTTATCTATGTTCGGTGTTATCAGATTCTTTTGAGCAAGGAAAACTCCTGGCAACACTGTACGAGGCATGTATCAGTAATATCATGAAGCAAGGTAAAGACCCAATAGAGTGCTCCTCCTATAGGCCAATGTCCCTATTAAATGTTGATGCTAAAATTTTGGCCCGTAGATTAGAGGGCATATTACCAGAGATAATATCAGAAGATCAGACTTGCTTTGTAAAAAAACGACATTCTTATCTTAACTCATTGACTGTCATTGCGTCAATGGCAGTCATTGAGTTAATATACGTCATTTATTTGATATTCTGTACTCTCTCTCAGAGGCTAATCTGGAAATTGTCCTTTCTCTGGATGCAGAGAAGGCTTTTGACCGTGTGGAGTGGAAATACTTATTTGCAGTATTGGAAAAAAGTTTGGTTTTCGCCCAAACTACATTATGTGGGTTAAATTATTATACACGTGCCCAACTGCCTCTGTCCTCACTATCTATCAACGCTCTCAGCCGTTCTATCTTCATAGAGGAACCCCTCAAGGGTGCCCTTTAAGCCCACTGCTTTTTGATCTGACCATAGAGACTCTAGCAGTTGCACTTCATAGCTGCAAGAAGGAGAATTGAACATAAAGTGTCTCTGTACGCTGATGATCTTTAACTTTTTATATCAAGCCCAACGTAATCTTTTCCTGTAATTTTATCCTTATTTTCTCAATTTGGACAGTTTCAGGGTACAAACTAAATTAGTTTTCACTGGGTTCACAGTGTTATGAAAGTGTTATGAAACTGGTCTGAACTGGGTTCACCAAGTTATGAAACTGGTCTGTGTTATGAAACTGGTCTGAACTGGGTTCACCAGGTTATGAAACTGGTCTGTGTTATGAAACTGGTCTGAACTGGGTTCACCAGGTTATGAAACTGGTCTGTGTTATGAAACTGGTCTGAACTGGCTTCACCGTGTTATGAAACTGGTCTGTGTTATGAAACTGGTCTGACCTGGCTACAGGGGCGCCGCTAGGGATTTTGGGCCCCATGAAAAGAATCTTTACCGGGCCCCCCAACACAGCGGCGAAATTTGTGTTATTTTTGATCATCATTAGGGGCCTCTCTGGGCCCCCTCAATCATGGGCCCCTATAATCCGTATCCTTTACCCCCCCTTTTCGGCGCCCCAGCCTGGCTACACCGTGTTATGAAACTGGTCTGAACTGGCTACACCGTGTTATGAAACTGGTCTGAACTGGCTACACCTAGTTATGAAACTGGTCTGAACTGGCTACACCGAGTTATGAAACTGGTCTGTGTTACGAAACTGGTCTGAACTGGCTTCACCGTGTTATGAAACTGGTCTGTGTGTTATGAAAACTGGTCTGAACTGGGCTTCACAAGGTTATGAAAACTGGCTACACCTGTGTTATGAAACTGGTCTGAACTGGGCTCACGAAACTGGTCCTGAACTGGTCGTGTTATGAAACTGGTCTGAACTGGCTACACCTAGTTATGAAACTGGTCTGAACTGGCTACACCGAGTTATGAAAACTGGTCTGTGTTATGAAACTGGTCTGAACTGGCTTCACCGTGTTATGAAACTGGTCTGTGTTATGAAACTGGTCTGAACTGGCTACACCTAGTTATGAAACTGGTCTGAACTGGCTACACCGAGTTATGAAACTGGTCTGAACTGGCTACACCGAGTTATGAAACTGGTCTGAACTGGCTTCACCGTGTTATGAAACTGGTCTGTGTTATGAAACTGGTCTGAACTGGCTACACCGAGTTATGAAACTGGTCTGAACTGGCTCACTGTTATGAAACTGGTCTGAACTGGGTTCACCTAGTTATGAAACTGGTCTGAACTGGCTACACCGAGTTATGAAACTGGTCTGAACTGGCTTACACCTAGTTATGAAACTGGTCTGAACTGGGTTCACCGTGTTATGAAACTGGTCTGTGTTATGAAACTGGTCTGAACTGGCTACACCGTGTTATGAAACTGGTCTGAACTGGCTACACCTAGTTATGAAACTGGTCTGAACTGGCTTCACCGTGTTATGAAACTGGTCTGAACTGGCTTCACTGAGTTATGAAACTGGTCTGAACTGGGTTCACCGAGTTATGAAACTGGTCTGAACTGGCTTCACCGAGTTATGAAACTGGTCTGAACTGGCTACACCGAGTTATGAAACTGGTCTGAACTGGCTACACCGGTTATAAACTGGTCTGAACTGGCTTCACTGTGTTATGAAACTGGTCTGAACTGGCTCACCGTGTTATGAAACTGGTCTGAACTGGGTTCACCTGTGTTATGAAACTGGTCTGAACTGGCTTCACCGTGTTATGAAACTGGTCTGAACTGGCTACACCGTGTTATGAAACTGGTCTGAACTGGCTACACCGTGTTATGAAACTGGTCTGAACTGGCTACACCGTGTTATGAAACTGGTCTGAACTGGCTACACCTAGTTATGAAACTGGTCTGAACTGGGCTACACCGTGTTATGAAACTGGTCTGAACTGGCTTCACCGAGTTATGAAACTGGTCTGAACTGGCTACACCGTGTTATGAAACTGGTCTGAACTGGCTACACCGTGTTATGAAACTGGTCTGAACTGGCTTCACCGTGTTATGAAACTGGTCTGAACTGGCTACACCGTGTTATGAAACTGGTCTGAACTGGCTACACCTAGTTACGAAACTGGTCTGAACTGGGTTCACCGTGTTATGAAACTGGTCTGAACTGGCTACACCTAGTTATGAAACTGGTCTGAACTGGGTTCACCGTGTTATGAAACTGGTCTGAACTGGCTTCACCGTGTTATGAAACTGGTCTGAACTGGCTTCACCGTGTTATGAAACTGGTCTGAACTGGCTACACCGTGTTAACTGAAACTGGTCTGAACTGGTTCACCGTGTTATGAAACTGGTCTGAACTGGGTTCACCGTGTTATGAAACTGGTCTGAACTGGCTTCACTGAGTTATGAAACTGGTCTGAACTGGGTTCACCGTGTTATGAAACTGGTCTGAACTGGGTTCACCGTGTTATGAAACTGGTCTGAACTGGCTTCACCGTGTTATGAAACTGGTCTGAACTGGGTTCACTGTGTTATGAAACTGGTCTGAACTGGGTCACTTGTTATGAAACTGTGTTATGAAAACTGGTCTGAAACTGGTTCACCGTGTTATGAAACTGGTCTGAACTGGCTTCACGTGTTATGAAACGGTCTGAACTGGCTCACCGTGTTATGAAACTGGTCTGAACTGGCTTCACGTGTTATGAAAATGGTCTGAACTGGGTTCACGTGTATGAAACTGGTCTGAACTGGCTTCAACGAGTTATGAATGGTCTGAACTGGTCTGAAATGGCTGAACTGGCCTCACCGTGTTATGAAACTGGTCTGAACTGGCTTCACTGTGTTATGAAACTGGTCTGAACTGGGTTCACTGAGTTATGAAACTGGTCTGTGTTATGAAACTGGTCTGAACTGGCCTCACCGTGTTATGAAAACTGGTCTGAAATGGCCTCACGTGTTATGAAATGGTCTGAACTGTTATGAAACTGGTCTGAACTTCACTGGTATGAAACTGGCTGAAACTGGTCACTGTGTTATGAAAACTGGTCTGAACTGGCCTCACCGTGTTATGAAACTGGTCTGAACTGGCTTCACCGTGTTATGAAACTGGTCTGAACTGGCTTCACTGTGTTATGAAACTGGTCTGAACTGGCTTCACCGTGTTATGAAACTGGTCTGAACTGGCCTCACCGTGTTATGAAACTGGTCTGAACTGGCTTCACCGTGTTATGAAACTGGTCTGAACTGGGTTCACTGTGTTATGAAACTGGTCTGAACTGGGTTCACCGTGTTATGAAACTGGTCTGAACTGGGTTCACTGAGTTATAAAACTGTTCTAAACTGGGTTCACTGTGGTCCTGTGTTGACGCTGTCATTTTATTTTAAATAATAAGGACTGTCATGTATTTTGTTTTTAAGAAGCAAACATTGCCTTTGAAATTCAGTTTTAAATTAAAACAACTTTTAAGACCATATGGTCATGGCATAGTGCCAAAATATCATGGAAACATTGTGTTAAGAATATGCACAGACCCTGAAAACAGCACTTTGCAAATATGTTCCTGTGAATAATTATGTTTGGGTACAAAAATGATGAAGTAGTAAACACAAAGGAGATTACAATACATCATTACGTATAACATGCAGGTCAAGGATCAGAAACAGAGATGGAACAACTTCCAACTTTGTTGAACATTTAAAGTTGCACAAAGATTTAAGATATTAATAAAGACATTGGAAATTACTGCCAGAGAGGACTGGTGAAGGACACATTCACCCTTCACACCTCCACAAAAAAAAAGTCTGCTATAAGATTAAATTGCATACACATACTAGATGGTTTTGCTAGACAATGGCACTAACCTGAATGTAAATGCAGACAAAAAAAAGAAAAAAAAAGTTGCACAAAGAAGGTGGTTCTTATCCCATGCTGAGCTGAATGTAGATACTGTTAGGCTGACTAAGGACTTAAAGGGACTTGAAATTTCAAGTTTCTGACTTGAGACTTGACGGGAGACTTACCTGTCTTCGACTCCAGACTTACCTGTCTTGACTGGAGATTTGACTCCAGACTTACCTGTCTTGACTCAAGACTTGACTCGGGACTTGAGGACAAAGACATGAGGCTTACTTGAAACTTGCAAAGCAGTGACTCGGTCCCACCTCTGCCATCAACATCTCCAGCCTGGTTAAGGAGACCCATCTGTGTCTCTTCTTCTTGAGAACATTGAAGAAGAGCCACCTGTCTACTGACATTCTGGGGAACTTCTACCATTGTGCGATTGAGAGCATCCTGACCAACTGTGTTAGAAGAAGTTCCTCTGTCGTCGACCAAAAGACACCGCAGCAGGTGGTGAAAACCATAGACATATATAGAGATAGACGCCGCATTTGGCTGTTTGGAACTGTTTGGAATGAGAAATGCGGCCGCCATCTTGGACCGGTCATTCTCTGGGATTATAACCATAGACAGAACATGCCTGAACATTGTGTGGGATATTCCTGCTCCAATCGGCGGACCATCAGAAGCAGGGCTCAGGGGATTACTTTTCACAAGTAAGATGTAACATATTTTTCGGTCTAAAAGACGTCTAATAAATGTCTAATAAACGTCTAACGGTCCCTAGACGTCTGGGCTAAAATCGGTCTACCACTGGTCTAAATGAAAGTTTTAGACTAGCCGTTTCTAAATCTAAACTACATTGTACATTGATCAATGACTGTTAAAAATGTTTTAATCCAGCATTTTGCCACCATTTATACAATTTACTATTGTTTTATTTTGTATTTAATTATTAATGGATTAAATTGTACCATATAGATTTGTGTTAATATAGACCGATTATAGACGGGCGAATTTCGTGTGTGAACTTAAACGAGACGTCTATGGCTCAGTGGGTTACTATAATATTGGTTGTATTTTGTTCATTGAATATTACCAGAGTTGAGAAGGAGCAAAGATCCTTTGTTACCGTAACGTTAATGAAACGACGCTAAGCTAATGGCAGTTAACAATGCTACAGTATGTTTATTGTTCACCCGGCTATGAACTGAGACTTGATAAGTCATATTCCATAACACTGACTTAGATTACAACTGACACAAGAATTGCTATTGAAGAAAATTATATTGCTATATGCTATTGCTATGTTTTTCAATGTCACTCTGTAGCCTATAGTGCATTATATTGTCTGATTAATCTTAATATTGTCATGATCTGAGGGGTTTTGTGTCCTTGGTTTTTGGTTTTGTAGTCTTCCTTCGTTCAGTTTTTAAAAAATCTTTAAAAACCTTTAAAAAATCGATAAAAAAAAATCTTAAACAAGGTGTACCATGTCTCCACAAAACAGATTATTGAATTTTATGAGTGTGTTCATCTGGCCAATTAGGCTGTCTCCTCTCATAAACCTATGAGATAAATAACACTGAGCGGAGCGGGTGACCGGTCTAAGATGGCGGCCCCAAATCTCGTCAGCGCCAGTAGGGAGCAGCGTTCGATGCGGCGTCTATCTATATATGTCTATGGTGAAAACTACCCAACACCCGACACATTACTGGAACTCCACTTCCTGCAACGACGTCCAGAAGAAGCGACATCTGCGTCAGGCTCGCAGCATTCTTAGGGAACCCTCACATCCTGGCCATAGTCTTCTTCACCTCCTCCCTCCAAAAGGCGCTTCAGAAGCCTTCAGACCAAAACCAGCAGGTTCAGAAACAGCTTGACATTGAATCTCCACTCCACGTTGAATCTGTCTGCTCCCACATCACTGCACACTGCCTCTTCATTCAGCTGCAAGGACCTTCATCCTTCACTTAATTCACTGCACAGCTTTGCTCCTCCTCCCTGTTCATCCTCTAGGACCATGACTGGACTCTGGATATAGTGTTGGAGGAAGTACTGAAGCTCAGGACTGAAATAAGAGTACAGATAACCAGCAAAATATATTCTAAAGTAAAAGTAGAAGTACTACATTAACAATCCTACTGAAGTAAATGTAACTAAGTACCTACTTTTAAATGCATTAGAAGTATTAAAAGTGAAAGTACTCACACAAGGGGTTCTCTTAATGTCCAGGCCTATATTTCACTCAAAAACACGTTACCATGTTAGGGAACATATAATCTACAGAATTAAAGACTAATGACATAATAAACTAACACCTGTACTCTTCTGAGAAGCTCTTGTGTCTGCCATCTCCAGTTTCTGGTGCTCCATTAGAGCAGACAAGCTCCCCTTCCTTTTAGTAATAGTTGCTGTCAGGTCAGTGTAACGATGAAGATGTGATCTGTGTCTTCTCTGCAAATTAATCTGCGGTAATAACATATTATTAGTTAATTAATTCATCTTAATTCCAGGGCTGCGTGATATGACCAAACGTTTATTTCATTGTATGATCTTTTTTGTAGTAATGGTATTATAACGTAGAACTCCCCTGGACATATGATTCTACCTCATTTCACTCTATCACCAATATAGTCGAACATATCCTCACATAGAGGAAATATTCTTTTAAAAAGTCATACAGATTTCCCCAGATTCATTACAAACACCTTAACAGTTGGTGTTATGAACTTATATCCAGACAGCAGGTGGCGCTGAGGCTCTCGGTCTCTCTGGAAACCAAATTGAGGACAGGAGTGGTGTTAAAAGTCTACAGACAGAGCTGCTGTTAAAGGGTCAAATGTATGTATCAAACCAGAGAAAGTATTACCTGACTAGTTTAGAGCAGTGGTTCTCAACAGGTGGGTCTCGACCCAAAAGTGGGTCGCAGACCCATTTTCAGTGGGTTGTGGGCCTTTGCCTGGGGAAGGAAATGCTAAAAAAAAAAGTTAAAAAAAAGGCGTGTCATTCATATTCCTTAACAGTAGATGGCGATAATGCCCTGTAATGCGAGTTGACACCCGCCAGTTTACACCATAGAAGAAGACCTGGAAAGTTTGTTTCCATATGTTGAGCAGGTGAAACACAGATACAACGAAGAATATATGAGATATGGATTTTCTTATGTTGAAGACAAAGGTCAGTGAGTGGTTATTCAGCTAAAACTATATATTTTGAGTTCTTTTTTGAAACTACTGCTCAGTGGTTGCACAGTTTTATTTTATGTTTGTGCATGTTGAGTCTGTTAAAAAAGGCTGAAGTTACTAAAGTGAAATGTTTTGGATTTAATTAAAATGCAGCTAATTGAGCATCAAAGGGAATATTTTCAACGAAGTCCTTTTGGTTAATCCATTTTGTTTTTTTCCATTTTGTTTCACTAATTAACTTATTTTTTGTGTTGGCATTCTGTGATATTCTATTCTATTATCTCCGATTTCAAACTGCACGATCTTTTCATTCAATAAATTTGAAAAGTTGGACATTTTCCTTGTTTTGGGTCGTGGCTTGTCATTAAGGGGGATGGTGGGTCCTGAAGCCAGACCAGTTGAGAACCACTGGTTTAGAGCCTTCATGACATGACATCAGTCAGGAAAACTAATATAACCTTGGTTGAAATGTATAAACCCTAGAAAATAACAGAAAAGCAAGAGCTCTTCTTACCTCAACATGTTTCTTCAGATTAGAAGGTAAATTTCTGAAAGCCAGTCGTTCTTTTCTCAGCGGCAGACAGCCAAGGGTGGCTCGGCTCAGGGGTCCATGTTGAATGATGTGCTTCAAATCACAACTGCTGCTTCCAAATGTGGCTCTGCTGCCACTGGAGGCTGAGATAGCACCACCTGATTCGTTTAAACATCCATGGCAGAAATGCAACCCATATTTTTGTGGAGGAGACATATTGGTGACTGATCAATCATAAAATGTAACGACGTGTTGTGAATTCCCTGCTGTGTGGAGTTCACGTCACAGCAAGCTGCTTCATGCAGACAGGTGGACTGTTTGCGTTTGTTCAGTGTGTTCGATTAAACTGTGGTTAATTAGTTGGGTTAATCGTCCACCGATCGTTAGTCCTCTCCTCTATTCCTCTGTACAACAATGTGCATTGGTGATTTAAGTTACATGATGAGCCGATGTTGTTTCTATTTCATATGTGATGAGAGCTATTAATATTATCGGGGTAATAAGCTCGTTTGCTTTGTTAGCTTATTGTTTAGTATGTCTTACTGAACCCCATAGAACATGGACAGCTGGACATGTAACTTAGTTAATTAGCATACTTGTTATTTCCTTCTGCCGCTGTTTATTTAACTGTGTAGCTGTTGTTCATTAACGCTGTCATATCGATGGTAGTGTGAGAAATTGGCCGGACCGGTAGCCGATGGGGCTGTCTCAGTTTAGCTCGGTCACATGACCTGCCTGTTGTGCCGAGCCATGGCATTGTTTAATGATGTGACTTGTAGTATGACACGTGATTCATGTCTATCGTTGTTCGTGTTATTCTGTTATTCTGTTATCAATGCCACTGTAGGTTAATTATTATTAATGTTGCTGTATTATTGTTGTCTTCTGCAGACATCACAAACGCATATCCTACAGTGTGCTACAGCGTCCTGTTCATTTGGATAAAGTCAATAAATTCATCTAAAGGAGAGAAGTTGCTGCGTCTTCTCTGACTGGAGGATTAGGCCACCCTTACCGAAGCTGTTCTGTTAGAATGTGAGTTTTATAAATGTAGCGTAGTAGAAAGTCCAGATAAGAGCTGCAAAATGTAATGGAGTCAAAGTCAAAAGTAGGCTCTATATTTATTCATTCCACCACTGATAATGATGAAGTGATGAATGTATTTAATCCGTTTATTCATGTCTGTTCGGCTGTGTAACCACCTCATATGTAAAAAAAAAAAAAAAAAAAAAAGTCAATGTTTGATAGTCAGAACATTTAAACATGCCCTGAATATCAAACATATTGATGTGATTAAATTACATGGACTGTAGGATCTTGTAAACCTTTACTCACCAGCAGCAGCAGTGAAGCCAAAGCAGCGTGAGATTTTCTGTCTGTAACAGAAAACAACATGTTAGATGTGATGAAGACATTCAGATGAGCACAACTACAAAACACCACCGTTGATGATGCTGCCTCTCTGCTCACTGAAAACTGGCTTTGATTCAAATAAACCTCCGAGGTGAATGAAAAACTGACCTCTGAATGACACCACATCGTTCTGTTGGAGATTATCTTTATCAGATAACTGACAGGAGCTGGATGATGGGCTCAGGAGTTGGTGGAAATAAAAGTCTAACCCACATTAACTATAACACAGAGCTCAACTCATTAATTATTGATGGTTTGTTAATCAGCATCTGTGGGCAGTTCTGCTTGTGATGCTGCAGCTTGGGTCCAACCAGCAGACCTCAGTGTTTACAGCTGGAAGTTGTTAAAAGACAGAACGTCTCAACATCTTGGAGAACAGATGAAGACTTCACATCTTCTTGTTCACATGTGTCATTGATCATCTAGAAAACAATCATTAACTCCAGTTAAACTGCTTCTGCAGACTGAAGCTCAGAGACCAGGAGATGACTGACAGATACTGGTCTGCAGTCACTAATACTCTTTATTTGAACCATTTGTTTCCAGTTATGATTCTGACTTTATGAAGTGACTTTAAACATACTGCTGAAATTCTACAAACTACATGTGTTTGAAGAAAAAAAGTCCTAAAAAGGAGGACAAAGAATAAAAATGATCCAATAATAGGATCCATTAAATACTATTGGTGAACTAAAACCGATAACTCCCTGTTAATTACTCAGATGTTACTATATATATGCTTGTACATGGACTAAAGTTTAATGGTTATCTATATTTTCTTGTTTAAAAATGCTGTTGAACGCAGCAGAACCCAGTTTTTGGTAGAAGGTTATCACAATATGATATAATATTGATAAACTGGCTGATAATTCAATTCTGCCATAATACACTGATTCTATAAAGAAGATAGTGATCAATATGAGATACTGTTGTTGTTGACTGAACACAATCACTTCCTTTCACATCAAATCACAGTCACTGAAACATCAACTCACATTTTTAACATTTTTACCTTCTTCACCAGAACAAAACAAAGGGAGCAAACTGAAAAACGGTTCAACAGCTAAAAAGGCTGGACAGGTACGAGACATAGTCCTGGGGGGACACCAGCCACACCAGGAACAAGCTGGTCTCCAGTGAGAATTAAGGGCTGAGAAATAAGATGTTTTCCATCTGAATTAGCTGTAAACCTGGACTGTCAGGATTAATTACTCTTGGATTGTTTAATGACTGAATGAAGGCTGTCAGTCGGAATTAATACAAAGATTAATGTTTTTGCATGTATTACTCATTATGAATCAACAAACTGGACTTCAGCAGCTTTTACACACCTGAACTTAAATGCGCATCTTCAATTGTAGCAGCCTCGCTAACATTTAGCTAGCTAACATTGATTTCTTCCCCAGCTTCAAACAACTCGGCATTTGGCGGCTCTTGACTCGTTTTAAATCGATCTTGGTTTGTAAATGGTTCTGACATCAGGTTGAGCCCCCAAACGTATTGTAGAGTTGTAAACGTCTCATTTGTGACAGAGTAAATGCAGTTGCTGCTTACCTGAAGCTCTCAGAGGAGTCGGAGATTCTCACCGCTGGCTGTTACGCAGCTGCTGTTACAGGAGGCGTTCCAGGACACTCGGTCAGTAGAAATTCAGTTTCTGGAGTCTCGAAACACATTCAAAATTTAAAAAAAAAAAAAAACATCCTACAGCTTCTTTTAAATACTTTATCAAAATTATTCCATCGCAAATACTTACAAAATCTGACCTTCTTTCTGTGTAATTTCAGATTTCTAATTGATGATCTCTGTTGAAATAGTTGTTAAAATAGCATTTACAAGCCCAGCAGGATGAAGGTTTCCTAAACACAATGCTGCTTTCAAACATTTACACACAGCTGAGTTACTCAGTTACCTGATAAATTATTCATAACGATGATGTTGATAACGACTATAATGATGATTATGACTAGTGTTGACACTGATCATGGTGCATGTGTCTGTGTCTGTGTGTGTGCACTCCTGTGTAATTGTCTGATAGTAATTTGCGTTTATTATTCAGTCTGATTTTAAAATCCTTAGAATGGAAATAAATTTCCATCACAGCTCCTAGACTGATTTTTCTTTTGCTACAGTGAAATGTTATTACACTGAGTAAAAGCAGCCTGTTTCATTCCAGTTTTTCATCCTTCATTTTCAATTTTATTGATTTATTTATTACCAGCATGATTTTACCCACAAGAAAAATCATTTTCAGTTATGACACACATACATCCACCACTTGTCACCCATCCCATAATAGAACAAACATTAGATATTCAAATGAGACATGGACTCGTTTAGTAAAATCTCTCATTAACTGTCTTCCCTTCACTGCTGCAGAAAGTCATGTGATGAAGGTTCTGGATCATCTCCTCTGTACCTATGATCATGTAAACAGAGCTCCACTGATGACACCTTTTTATCACTGTGGTAGCTTCCTCAGAGTTAACAGAACCAAGTGGATCCCACAACTATAACCCTTGTTCATTTCGCTGTGGTTTTTCATGCAATAAAAGGTGGACTATGAGGATAAAACTGAAGTGAAGTAAAATATCATTTTTAATGATAAAACATAAAAACTTTACAGATGACAGAACTCTTTATAAATCTTAGCCTCCAAAGATTCTTAAGAAAAAAGCAGCGGGGGACGTTCTCACTGTGGCCTGGGATTCGGTGGCTCAGGCAAAGAGAATTTCCACTGATGAGATGGAGGAGGAAAGAAAGAACTTGCTGAACAGTCCTATGGCCTCTCTCCAGCTAAGTGCTGCACACTGGCCTTTGAGTATGCAGACAAGAACCATGTCCTCATACCTGCCAACTGCAAGGAGACGCAGTGTGCAGGTAAGCCAGGGTGTGAGAGACAGCATGTGATTTCCTCTGGTAACTAAAGCTGATCTTCCCACAAGGCTAAATCTGATGTAGGACCCCTCTTCGGATTTTATTGTATTAATTAAAGTCACCTCTGCAACCTGGAGAAAACCCCCACAGCATGCGGCATCTCAACCCTTATCTGGTAGCAACCGGACACCAGCACCGTAGAACCATAAACCCAAGAATGTCCGTTACCATGGCAACTCTCATCCTGAGACCACTTTAGGAAGCCATAAACATCGTTTCATGACAAGTTGGTATGTGGAACGGCCAGGCACAGAGGCCCCTTCAGGTCTGGTATCTATCAGACGGCTCTTATCTGTGGTGAGACCAGAGCAACCAGCAAATCTTGAATCCCCTCTTCTGAATGAACAGACGACTAAAAGTTGATATAACCAGATCAATTTTCTTACAGGACAAGCAACCACAACTGACGTTCCTTAAAAATGTTATAACTGAAGAGAATATAACATTCACGAACACATAAAGGGGATGTCAAGTTAAGCTGATTATTATTGTGTATTTAGATCCATGTCACCCCAAGCTTTCTCTCTTCCGCAAGGCAATTTTCTGAATGAAAGGTTAAAAGTTATTATCTTGTGACATAACTTTTGATATTTGTGTTTGTGATGTTTTGTTAACACACCCTGACGGTTAGTAACTGTTTAAATGTGTTTAAAATTATGGATTACAGACAACGTATGAAAGGAGACAAAGGATCAAAACTTCATCTCCCAGCATTCAGTGCTGCGGATCCGCGGGAAAAATCCCTGCCTTCGGTTGGACAGCATCGGTCAAACCCCGTTTATTTACATAAACGCTCATTTAATATTCCAGGGGTATAAAGCCAGATGAGTCCTTTTGTCCTCCCTCTTACTTTCTTACCCTCTTCAAGCTCTTACTTTCTTTCAATCGCTCTTAGTTCTTAATCCTCGTAACTTTTCCTCTCTTCTTAATTTTCATTTTCTTTGAAACTTTGTGGCGCGGACAACACCCTGAAATCATTTTGGTTGCTCCATTTTATTTTTCTCAATGCGATTTTGCTTCGGCACATTTTTCCCATTCCCCTTTTTTACAGAAGCGATATTCGTGCCGCATTGACCATTTTATAGAACAATCGCCGAATGATCTCAACTAACGAAAGTTAGTTGAAAGTTTTGATAACAACTTTTTGGTAAGCCTTTATGTCCGGCTGCAGTGGTCAAACGCTTGACTTTTGACACCGGAAAGCCCACGCCTAGAACCTTTGCCAGATCCCCAGAGTTTTTGCATTAGTTTAACAATTTTGATTTTTGGGGCTCACGTCAACTTCTGACGGGCAATTGAACTCTTTAACTGCCGATTCCTGCCGACCAGAGCCGAGTCCGTGACACCAGACGTCTCAGCTGCTACTCGGATTCTGGACCACCGGAACCGACCCGCCTACCCAGACGAAAAGAGAGCGGTACAAGCCGCCCGAGTCACGCGCTACGTCCGGAGACCTCCAGAGAGCCATCGGCTGAACACGATTCCCGGAGAAAGCCACCGCGAACTGTGCCAACCGATGCGCCGATGACAAGTAAGCCGCCAGACTCGGCCAGGGTAAGGCTGACGGAGAATAAGATTTGGTCTCCCAGTTTGTTGACGGTTCAGACCGGTCCATGCGTCACGGACCACGTCCGGACCACACTTCCCCATTATTCGGCAGCTAATTAGTTCGAGAATTGCCCCTCTTTATTAATTTGTTCACTTTGATAACAGATTAGCTGTTAGCAACCCGTGCGTACCCGCCATCTTTCTTGTTATGATTTTCTTCCTTCCTTTCCTCTCTATCGTCATTTCCTGTCATGCGCTATAGCCAAATATGAAGAATTCGTGATGTTGATGTGCATTTTATATATATAAATGTCTTATATGTTTTGTGTTCTTGTCTGTGTCTAAATAAATGTTGTACAACGTATTAGCGACTCTGATGATTAATTTTCCAACAGCCAATCCAACTCGTTCAAGAACCCACTAGAAATTGTGACTCATTTGCTCTTTTAATTTTTCCGTCTTTTTAAAGAAAGCCGGTGGCACCCTAGGCAATTATAAAATTATTAGTAAATTACACGAGTCCCCCTACACTGATAAAAATGGATTGTCTGCAGGTCCAGAGTGGTTCTGCAGCTTTCTAGCACATCGCCATCTTTCTGTCTGAACTCCAGAAGCCACATCCCTCTGAAAGGCCACTGCCTTCAATAGAACGACTGTTGGGAAGGTCTTTGATAATCTGGCAGTAGTCATGGACAGGTGGGTGAATTTATTTTTCCAGTGCTTTATTCTGGTTTTATTCTCTCAGATTTAGTAGTTTGGATTCCATTTTCCCAGACAATCGTGACATTTTCGGGGATGAAGCGTTTGCACCATCCGTTCCGTCAGACCGGTCAAACCCTGAACTACAGCCTGCCAGCGGGGATGCTCCACCTCCAGCAGAAGGTATGGAAGACCTGGACCCTGCAGATGATCCGCCTGAAGATGAACCTCCCGCTGTAGATAACGCAGCCTCCCGTACTAATTCGCCCGCTCCCACCCCAGCTGACACGGATGCAGGACAAACAACTAGCCGACAGTCTTAGCTTAGTTGTCCCTCCACAGGAAATCATGGCACTTCCAAAGTTCACCCCCAGAAAACAAACCAGACAGAGGAGCGTGAAGACCGCTATCCTCACCGACACTCCTGAGATGCAGGCACTCGAAAGGGCCTTTTGAAGAAAGACGAAAGAGACTGGAGAGAAAGTGCAAAAAAGAAACCGATCCAGAGGCCTCTATGGAGTGATGGGGGTCCTAATCTGAGTTCACTTCTGTGGAAGTGGTTCTTTCTCTCATTTGAATGGTGAATAAAACATTTAAAATGATACTTTTAGAGGAATCTTGTCCCAGTCTGGTCTGATCAACAGTCCTGGACCTTCACTGCTGGATTCCTGGTTTTCTGATGCTCCAGATGTTTTCTGCTGGTCAAAGGTCTGGACTGCAGGTAGACCAGCAACTGGACTCTTCTCCTGTGAAGTCCTGCTGCTGTGATGATCCAGTCTGTGGTTCAGCGTCGTCCTGCTGAAATATTGAAGGTCTTCCCTGAAAGAGACATTGTCTGGATGGAGCAGGTGTTGCTCTGGGAACCTCTATGTTCTCTTCAGCATTAATGGAGATGTTCCAGATGTTCCAGCTGTCCACCATAGACACTAATGAACCCCAGACCATCAGAGATGCAGCTGTTGAACTGTCCGGTAACAGCTGGATGGTTCCTCTCCTCTTCAGTCTAAAAGACATGGTGTCCATGTGTCCATGGTTGGTTCATCTGACCTCAGGACAGTTTTATCTTAGAGGATCTTTGGTCCAGAGAAGATGCTGGTGATTCTGGATGGTGTCCACATGTGTCTTCTTCTCTGATGGTCCAGCTTTAACCTGCATCAGTGGATTGTAGGAGAACTTCCCCGAGTCTCAACGTCCTCGCTGGATCCCTTTTTTTGTGAATCTCACAACATGTGCCTCTGATCAAGGACATGTTGTGTGAGACACCTTTTTTTATCCTCTCCCCCCCATCCCCCATGTGATCGTATTTTCTTCTGATAAAAGTGCCCTGGCCGGAGGGTAGTGTACTTGGGCATGCTATGGGCATACTCGAGCATACTTAGTGTGCTTGTGGTGTGCTTGAATGTACTACTCTCTGGTAAGGGTAGGCAGCGCCGTTTATGGCTGCAGCCCCAGACACCGTTGACTCCTGTCCATATGTTGTTTGTCTCTGTATGTTTCTCTTGGACGGTGTACTGGGAAAACAAATTTCACTGTGTTGGGACGCTGGCTCAGTGACAATAAATCTGATTCTGATTCCGAACTGAGTTGACAGACGGTGATGTCAGTGATGTCGTCGGTGATGTCGTCGGTGATGTCAGTGATGTCGTCGGTAATGTCAGTGATGTCGTCGGTGATGTCAGTGATGTCAGTGATGTCGTCAGTGATGTCAGTGATGTCGTCGGTGATGTCGGTGTCGTCAGTGATGTCGTGATGTCGTGATGTCGTCGTGATGTCAGTGATGTCGGTGATGTGTCGTGGTCCTCGGTGATGTCGGTGATGTCGTCAGTGATGTCGTCGGTGATGTCAGTGATGTCGTCGGTGATGTCGGTGTCGTCCTCGGTGATGTCGTCAGTGATGTCGTCGGTGATGTCAGTGATGTCGTCAGTGATGTCTGTGTCGTCAGTGATGTCGTCAGTGTTGTCGGTGATGTCGTCAGTGATGTCAGTGATATCGGTGATGTCATCAGTGATGTCGGTGATGTCATTGATGTCGGTGATCAGTGGTGGATCTTCAAAGTCTTTGAGATTTTACGTTGAGGAACATTTTTCTGAAATTGTTCCACCATTTTCAGATGCAGTTTGTGCATTTCTACAACAAAATGTCCCTTTGTGTGATTTTTCTAAAGCTTCAGGTGACTGTCAGCAGATATGTGATGTCTTTCTTAGTTTAATCTCCAACCACAGCTGTCCAGGACCTTCTCAGACGTTCATGTGTCTGCAGATTGTCTGCATCGCCTCAGTGGAGATGAGCGCGATGCTCAGATGTTCCCACAGCTGCACCTGTTCTTATCTAGTCCAGTCAGGCGCTCAGTTCAGATCAACAACTCCAAAACAATGAAATCATTCTCCTCAAATCCTGAAGGAATGTAAACCGCTATAAACAACTGGAGTTACTGCCCTGAACTTTGTGGTGAAGCCAAGTAGCCTATGAGACTGTCCTGAAGAGTCTGGGACACATTAACAACTAAAAGATGCTGCAGGAACCTGAAAAATCCGTTTCTCCGCAGGAAAACTCTCCGTACAACTGTCCTGGACAATAAAAGCTCATAAATCTCCTGGAGATTATTTTTTTTTAAATCCGTCATGTGACAAATTCTGTCCGTGAGCTGCCGACTTAAAGCCCCCACCCCCACCTGTTGATTCAGGGTGATCAGCAGAGTGATTAGTGGTGAAGGAGGCATCACATGACCGGTCTGGGGCTTAGAGGGAGGTAGTGGGAGGTCCATCAGCGTCCGGTTCCCTGTTCCTGCTGCACCCGGAGGTCCGGCAGCGTCTGGAGGTCCGGCAGCGCCTGGAGGTCCGGCAGCGCCTGGTTCTCTGTTCCTGCTACAGCTGGAGGTCCGCCAGCGTCTGGAGGTCCAGCAGCGCCTAGAGGTCCGGCAGCGTCTGGTTCCCTGTTCCTGCTGCAGCTGGAGGTCCGCCGGTGTCTGGAGGTCCAGCAGCGCCTGGTATCCTGTTCCTGCTCCAGCCGGGGTCAGCATGGCCACAACGAGCCCCAGAGACGGTGAGTTTGTTCCTCCGGACCAGGAGACGGATCCTCAGACTGGTCCTGGACCACAACGACCTCCGGCCGTAACTGCGTCTGTGCTTTATTTCAGCCGATGCTGACGAGCTCAAGAGGCTGGGGAAGAGGTTCAAGAAACTGGACCTGGACAGGTCCGGCTCCCTGAGCGTGGAGGAGTTCATGTCCCTCCCAGAGCTCCAGCAGAACCCCCTCATCCAGAGAGTCATAGACATCTTCGACACCGACGGCAACGGGGAGGTGGACTTCATCGGTAAACGCAGACACCTCACAGATGAACCTGCAGATGCTCCAACTGACTTCTACGACAACAGTTACTCGTTACATAAGTAATTAATCCGACCTGGATCCAGACTGGATTAGAGACTAATCTAATCTCTACACACACCTGACATGGACTCTCAGCTGATGACTAGTTTGATGAAAACCCCATCAGCGGTCCATAGATGCAGAGACCAGAACCGTCTACGGTGGACTCATGTCTTTACCGACAGAATGAACCAAAGATGATTTAAATCAGCATGTCAGACCTGCAACACGGTCCAGAAACTTTATTTCACTGCCAGAAAGGAAAAACAAATGTTCGCTCAAACCAGTGATTTGGTCCAAAAGCAGATCAGAGTTAAGGCCTGAAGAATCTTTGGAGAGCAAAGACGAGCAGAGAGGACACATCTGGTCTCCAAACCTGAAGTTCAAAAAAAGTTCCTGTTCTGGCCACTAGGGGGAAGCCCCAAAAGTGCATCAATATTAAAATGTTGCAGCAGAAATGAAGGTCCGTGGAGACCAGAGCTTTGAGCCCGGTGGGCTGATGGCAGCAGGGCGAGCCCGAGTCTGGAGCTAAAAAAAACAGGGGCCAAGCAGGACCGTGGGTCCAGAGACCAGGACCAGGTCCAGGTCCAGAAAACACTTCTCTGCTGCCACTTTGGCCTCTCTGGCTCTGGGACAGTCCCAGATGTGCTCCAGATGTTTTCTGGATGTCACCAGCAGCTCCAGCATGCAGGCTCTGATGGTCTGGGACTCCACTGGTCAGAGAACGGGACCAGGTAACACCTGGATCTCCTCATCCCCTGGTGTCCTCAACTCCAGCTACGGGTGCTGTGAGTGGAAGTAAGAACATTTTTTTACTCTCTAAACATCTTCTGGATGATGAACACCTCTGAAAACATCTTTGGTTCAGGCTGTCTGACAGGAAACAGCAGAGTAATGACAGCTGGAGGAGGGTTGGACTGATGAGACTGATGAGCTGTAAACCAGATCCAGCTGAGGACGTCTGTCTGATTTGCTCTGATGAGATGTTTCTGTCTGACAGAGTTCATTGAAGGAGTCTCTCAGTTCAGCATGAGAGGAACCAAACAGCAGAAGCTGCACTGTGAGTTTCTACATTTTCATTACTGACGTTCACATCTTCATCTGGACACCAGAGCTGAGACGTGGACCAGGAGCTCCACCGGGACCCAGGAGCTCCACCGGGGACCAGGAGCTCCACCGGGGACCAGGAGCTCCTCCGGGACCCAGGAGCTCCACCGGGGACCAGGAGCTCCACCGGGGACCAGGAGCTCCACCGGGACCCAGGAGCTCCACCAGGACCCAGGAGCTCCACCAGGACCCAGGAGCTCCACTGGGACCCGTGGTGGTTCTTCTGACCGGTCACAGCAGACCTACCGGCCTCAGTCTGACTGATGCTGCACTCGTCCTCCTCTCAGCTCTGGTTTCCATCTCGTTAGTAACTCAGAAGGTCGTGAAATGATCTGAGGTGTAAATGGGTCGATCAGAGGTAGGAGCTGATGAACTAGAGACAGTCCAGCTGGTGTCTTCTGGTCATCCCTCAACCAGAGGCGGGTGCTTGTCTCAGCTTCTCCTCTGAACCAACCCAGAACCAGCGCCGAGACTCCTGACCATCCAGAGGCAGCGTGGAGATCAGGAGCATCTCAGAAGTGACCGTCTCTGCTCTACTCAGCCTGGTCTACACTGGCTCTGGACTGGACCACGAGTGTCCTGGAGAAACAGGACACCGTGTCCTGGAGAAACAGGACACGGTGTCCTGGAGAAACAGGACACCGTGTCCTGGAGAAACAGGACACCGTGTCCTGGAGGCTGAGATTAGAACGTATGCGTCGGTCTAGAAGCTCAGCCGATTATTACGTAGAAACAGATACACGTCTTTAAACGAGCACACTGATCTCGAAGTTTTAAAACGTGTCCTGATGGACTTGCTGAGGACCAACGGGTCTCCTAGGACTGCTGGAGAACGGTACCACAGCTGCTCCACATGGACTCCAGCTGGAGGTCAACAGAACAAACCATGTTCGTTAAAATGATGATGATCCGTTATCAAAAGACTCCACGGCTGCTGACCAGGACGCTGTGAAATCCACCACAGGAGACCAAAGGCTCCTGGTCTGGAGCCCAGCTGGGTTCTCCAGGTGCAGACTGAAGGCTCCTGGTCTGTAGCCCAGCTGGGTTCTCCAACGCTCCTGGTCTGGAGCCCAGCTGGGTTCTCCAGGTGCAGACTGAAGGCTCCTGGTCTGTAGCCCAGCTGGGTTCTCCAAGGCTCCTGGTCTGGAGCCCAGCTGGGTTCTCCAGGGCTCCTGGTCTGGAGCCCGGCTGGGTTCTCCAGGGCTCCTGGTCTGGAGCCCCAGCTGGGTTCTCCAGGGCTCCTGGTCTGGAGCCCAGCTGGGTTCTCCAGGTGCAGACTGAAGGCTCCTGGTCTGTAGCCCAGCTGGGTTCTCCAGAACTCCTGGTCTGAAGCCCAGCTGGGTTCTCCAGGTGCAGATGGAAGGCTCCTGGTCTGGAGCCCAGCTGGGTTCTCCAACGCTCCTGGTCTGGAGCCCGGCTGGGTTCTCCAGGTGCAGACTGAAGGCTCCTGATCTGGAGCCCAGCTGGGTTCTCCAGGTGCAGACTGAAGGCTCCTGGTCTGGAGCCCGGGGTTCTCTGGGTTCTCCAAGGCTCCTGGTCTGGAGCCCAGCTGGGTTCTCCAGGGCTCCTGGTCTACAGCCCAGCTGGGTTCTCCAACGCTCCTGGTCTACAGCCCAGCTGGGTTCTCCAACGCTCCTGGTCTGGAGCCCGGCTGGGTTCTCCAGGGCTCCTGGTCTACAGCCCAGCTGGGTTCTCCAACGCTCCTGGTCTGGAGCCCGGCTGGGTTCTCCAGGGCTCCTGGTCTGGAGCCCGGCTGGGTTCTCCAGGGCTCCTGGTCTGGAGCCCAGCTGGGTTCTCCCTGGAGCCCAGCTGGGTTCTCCAGGTGCAGACTGAAGGCTCCTGATCTGGAGCCCAGCTGGGTTCTCCAACGCTCCTGGTCTGGAGCCCAGCTGGGTTCTCCAGGTGCAGACTGAAGGCTCCTGGTCTGGAGCCCGGGGTTCTCTGGGTTCTCCAAGGCTCCTGGTCTGGAGCCCAGCTGGGTTCTCCAACGCTCCTGGTCTGGAGCCCAGCTGGGTTCTCCAGGTGCAGACTGAAGGCTCCTGGTCTGGAGCCCGGGGTTCTCTGGGTTCTCCAAGGCTCCTGGTCTGGAGCCCAGCTGGGTTCTCCAGGTCTCCTGGTCTGGAGCCCAGCTGGGTTCTCCAGGGCTCCTGGTCTGGAGCCCAGCTGGGTTCTCCAGGGCTCCTGGTCTGGAGCCCCACTGGGTTCTCCAGGGCTCCTGGTCTGGAGCCCAGCTGGGTTCTCCAGGGCTCCTGGTCTGGAGCCCAGCTGGGTTCTCCAGGCTCCTGGTCTGGGGTCTCCAGGGTCTGAGCCCAGCGGGTCTCCTGGTCTGGAGCCCGGCTGGGTCTGGGCTGGGTTCTCCATGGCCAGGAGCTCTGGAGAACCTAGCTGGGTTCCCTGGGTTCCCCAGTCTCCTCCCACAGACCCAAAACCAGCCTGGTGGTGGCTCTGAGGTTGTTTGTCTGACCCCATGACCCTGAACAGGTGAAGCAGCTGTAGATGAATGAATCGATGAATCATTAGAGACAATCTGCAGGTTTTAGGATATAAATGTATCAAATCAACTCTATCGATAAAGGAATATTGATCTTGCAGAATCGTAAGCCACATAGAGTCATGGTTTGGTTTCTGCGTGCAGTCGCCTTCAGGATCTACGACATGGACAAAGACGGCTACATCTCCAACGGGGAGCTGTTCCAGGTCCTGAAGATGATGGTGGGAACCAACCTGAAGGACACACAGCTGCAGCAGATCGTCGACAAAACCATCATCAAAGCGGACAGAGACGGCGACGGCAGGATCTCCTTCGAGGAGTTCTGCAGGGTGAGTTCCTGATGAACCTTCACGTGTGGACCAGAACTTTCCAGAGGCCGGTTAGAAGTTCTGGACCGTCCCCGCTCGTTAGCGTCTTTAAAAAAAACACATGACCTTATTTCCTGTTGTCTCCTCCAGGTCGTTGGTGGGTTGGATGTTCACAAAAAGATGGTGGTGGATGTCTGACAGCTGCTCAGGTGACATCAGTGACAAAGCTCCGCCCCTGTTCCCATCCAGCCTTCTGATTGGACAGGAACTCTCAGCGTTCAACACCCGACTGTGCTTCTGTTGGACAAACAGGAGGTGAAGTGCCAACGAGACACTGGACATTCAGTCAGATTCAGACAGGAAGTGATGTCACACAGTCACCTGACTGCAGCAGGCTCAAGGCTCAGGTCTGACACGTCTGATCAGCTGATGAAGAACCTGTTTGGGTTTCAGTGGAGTTTTCAATAAACTGCCTACTCTGAATTTTTTTTATCTTGTTGCTTGTTTCTTGCATTTGAGGCACTAAAGTTTTACTTACAATCTGGTTACGATCCAGGTTTGGTTCAGGAGTTTCTCAAACATGATGCTTCATCTTCAAACCTGAATTTCTACAAGGACCAGTTTCTGAGATTTCTGCTCTACAGTTAAAGGTGTACCAGACTGTAAGCTATGCAGTTCCCCTACTGACCACTAGAGGCTGCAGTTCCCCTACCGACCACTAGAGGCTGCGGTTCCTCTACTGACCACTAAAGGCTGCAGTTCCTCTATTGACCACCAGAGGCTGCGGTTCCTCTACTGACCACTAGAGGCTGCAGCTCCCCTACTGACCACTAGAGGCTGCGGTTCCTCTACTGACCACTAAAGGCTGCAGTTCCTCTACTGACCACTAGAGGCTGTGGTTCCTCTACCTGACCACTAGAGGCTGCGGTTCCTCTACCGACCACTAGAGGCTGCAGTTCCTCTACCGACCACCAGAGGCTGCGGTTCCTCTACTGACCACTAGAGGCTGCGGTTCCTCTACTGACCACCAGAGGCTGCGGTTCCTCTACCGACCACTAGAGGCTGCGGTTCCTCTACCGACCACTAGAGGCTGCGGTTCCTCTACTGACCACCAGAGGCTGCGGTTCCTCTACTGACCACAAGAGGCTGCGGTTCCTCTACTGACCACTAGAGGCTGCGGTTCCTCTACTGACCACAAGAGGCTGCGGTTCCTCTATTGACCACTAGAGGCTGCGGTTCCTCTACTGACCACTAGAGGCTGCGGTTCCTCTACTGACCACTAGAGGCTGCGGTTCCTCTACTGACCACTAGAGGCTGCGGTTCTTCTACTGACCACTAGAGGCTGCGGTTCCTCTACTGACCACTAGAGGCTGCGGTTCCTTCTACTGACCACTAGAGGCTGCGGTT
This sequence comes from Hirundichthys speculiger, assembly GCA_018398805.1. NCBI lineage: Eukaryota > Metazoa > Chordata > Actinopteri > Beloniformes > Exocoetidae > Hirundichthys > Hirundichthys speculiger. Next base: position 22,913 of record JAGFBZ010000433.1, on the reverse strand, counting down.
CTTCTACTGACCACTAGAGGCTGCGGTTCTTCTACTGACCACTAGAGGCTGCGGTTCCTCTACTGACCACTAGAGGCTGCGGTTCTTCTACTGACCACTAGAGGCTGCGGTTCCTCTACTGACCACTAGAGGCTGCGGTTCTTCTACTGACCACTAGAGGCTGCGGTTCCTCTACTGACCACTAGAGGCTGCAGTTCCTCTACTGACCACTAGAGGCTGCGGTTCCTCTACTGACCACTAGAGGCTGCAGTTCCTCTACTGTCCACCAGGGTTTGGGTCCAACAGTGAGTCTGTCTCCATTGACCTCCATGTTAAAATGTTCAACTTTACAGCAGAAATGAACCTATTTTGGTCTCCATAGATACATATGATAACTGTTGGGGGAGATTTTTAAATTAGGTGTATTTACTGTACATAAATCATCAAATGTATGAGGAAAGAGGTTTTGAAAGTACTCTTCAGAACACCTCTGGGTGACATCACAGAGGGTTAGTCCAGTTCTTCTACAGTCTAGGAGGAGGATCCACCTTTACACCTCTTCAGCCCCTGAGTTGGGCTTAAATGAGCAAATTCAACCTTTACGCATCAGACACCTGGTTTGTTAAAGGGACTTTATTTAGACTCAGTGTGCAAATCAGTGAAATCAGCGAATCGGGACGAGCTAACTGACAGGAGCTCCGTTTGTCCAACAGCTTCATGAGTGGAAACCGTCACAGATATCAGGACACAAACCTGAACTGGTTTAACGCAGAAACCAGCGGCAGCAGTTCAACATAAAAGGGTTGAAGGAGGAGTCACAGACACAGGATGTTCCAGACGCTCCAGAGTAGTGAATGTACTGCCCCCTAGAGGCTCCGATGGAGACCTGCAATGCACAGGAACAGGTGAGCTCAGGTGAGTTCTGCTCGGAGGTTCTGGGCCGCCTCCAGGCGCTGCCGTCTCCGCTCCATCGCCTGCTGCTTCTTCAGCTCGATCTCGGCCGCCGAACACCTGCCCACGGCTGCGGGACAGGAAGTGACCTCATCAGGTAAACCTGCGTTTAAATGGGTGGAGAGCAGACATCAGCACCAGACCGGTTCACCTCTGGTTCACCTGCTTCCGGTCCGGGCTCTTACCTTTGGTTGCCGTGGAGAAGGGGTTGCTGGGCTTCTTGAAGGTGAAGTGCTTGATGTGAGTCCCGGTGGTGCTTGGTGTGACCCGAGACCCGGGCCCGCCTCCTGAAGCGGGTCTGGTCTGAGTGAATCTGTGCGGCTGCTGTGACGACTTCACACCACCGAGTCCAGCAGCCAGCAAGCTGCGGGCTCCGTGGACCGGACCCTGGAGGACCGGACCCGGGAGGACCGGACCCGGAGGACCGGACCCGGAGGACCGGACCCGGGAGGACCGGACCCGGGAGGACCGGACCCGGGAGGACCAGTACTGGCACCTGGACCCAGCTGTTGCAGGTTCGCTGCGTCGGCTGCAGAGCTGCTCGCTGATTGGACGGAGGCGGAGGCGGAGCCTGCACGGTGCAGACCTTATTACCACTCTGGATCTGGTTCTCCACGTCCTCACACATCTCACACAGCAGGTCGTCATCAGCCGGGTCGTCCCAGACCGGGTCTGAGGAGAAGAGGGACTCCAGGTCCTCATCCAGGAAGTCGACAGCAGGGGCGCTGCAGCTGGAGGAAACCGGTCCTGGCCTCTTTGAGAAGTTCTGAGCTGGTTTAGAAGCAGACTGGCAGATTCCTACAGAAGTCCTGAGATCCGTCTGACTTCTCAGCTGTTCTGGTTTTGTGGTCTGAGGTCCAGACCTGTTCTCCTCACCACCTACGGGTCTGGAGACCTCCTGCCAGCGGTTCCTGGAGTCCGTCTGGATCCTGCTCTGGCAGAAATCAGGGTTTGACCCCAGTCTGAAAGTGGTTCTGGGTGTCAGGTTCTCCTTCTGGACTCCAGAACCAGCTGAAGCAGCGAGCTGAACAGGTGTTTCCCTCCAGCCCCCCTGACTGGCTGCTTTCTGAGTGGAGCAGAGTTTCGGGACGATGAACCTCTGTGGATTCTGCGTCATCTCCAACACCAACGAGTCGTTTAGCAGGTCGTCGTTCTCCCAGTCGTCCTCGAACGCCTCGCAGGACCCTGAGGTCGGACCACACGGGGTTGTGGTCGGTTTCCCACAGACCTCCGCGGGCGCCGACCCAACGGCAGGCTTCAGCGGAGACAGTCGAGCCGGCGTCGCCGGACTCAGGTCTCCACTCACGTGCTGAGTTGGCCCGTCAAACAGGAAGTCTAAGTCGTCGTCCAGCTGCTGGTCTGGATCGGGCTGAATGTCCGTCTCCACCGCCGCGGTCCCAGCGGCCCGACAGCTTCCAGGAAGTAAGGATGGAAATTCGCTCTGAACGTCTCCTGGACTCTGCCGGTGCGTGTCCTCCTCTTCATCCTGATGAAACAGGTTCAAGTCAAACTGCTTGGCGAGTCGCAGCAGGTCGTCCACTCCGTTGGGCCTGAGACACAACGGGACATCAGGAGACACAACCGGACATCAGGAGACAGACATCAGACATCTGGAGATTCCTGAACCCAAACCCTGCCACTGGCTGACACTCATTTCTTTACAGACAGGACGAACATGTTTCATGCCGGCTGCCCTTCCTGATGCAGGCGGGACTGAAACCTCCCAGCTGGTAGGGGGCAGCACTGACTGGGATTAAAACAGCTCCACAGATCTCACCTGTCTGAAGGTTCCTGCTACTGATCCTCTGACCACCTCAGTGTTGCTGCCTACATCTGTTTATATCATCATCTCTGTAGTTCATGAACTAACAATGAACCAGTCAGAATAGCAGAACATGGAAAATCCAGTTAATGGATAATTACTCCTTATACATTTTGTCTAATATAATATTGCCAATACTATATTAGTATTGCCTAATATAGTATCGAGCCGATAACAGGAAATTAGGATGTCATCCCCATAACTCTGATATCACGACGAATAGTCCCGACAACATATATATTTCTGTCAACACAGCAGTGTCTCACTCCCTCTGAGCCTTGAATGACCGGCAGTGAATGTTATGTTCAAGTAACATCAGCATAATCAGAAAAACGATTTCTCAATCAGGAAAATCAAGAATACCCCCTCATGCCAGAAAACAACTCGTTAACTCGGTCATAATTTTAGTAGTTGCTGACTTGAATTAATATTCTCAGTATTTTCCCACATGTTACACATAAAAAAGAAAAAAATAGAAAAGGCTGAAAGAATGACTAGCAAACGAGGAAACGGAGGAATTTACGTTACACCTTGAATGCAGCCTGCAGTCTGCGTACTGATCACAACAAACATGGCGGCGTGGAACTTCGTTAAAGTTTCAGAAGAAGATAGTTTGGTGGTTATTTGTGACGAATCCTCCGAGTGAATTCTACGAGGAGGGAAGCACAAGCTTTAATACGTAAAACCTGATCAGCCACCTACAACATAACAATCGCTTCCATGGAGTTTTGAAATCACGCTCACGTGAGCTAACGGAAGCTAATGCTAACGTGAGCAAGCCAGCAGGAGTCTCTCCTCTCCCTCATTCCTCTCATCTAAAGCTTCCATGAGATTAAAAAATAAAAACTACTGAACCTCATTTATTTTAATTAAAGGTATTAATTTAAATGGAACCACAAGTTAAAATCTTTTAAATGTTAATCTTTCTCAGTTAGTAATTCTGATGCATGTATTTCCATCAGTTCAAGGAGCCTTTAATTTTTATATCAGTCAGTATGAACCTTATTTAAGTTAATGTGAGATATCAAATAGGTTTGTTTGATAGCTTTACGAAAATGTTTGAGAGACTTGCTATTAGTTTTTCATTGGAAAAATATAAATATCTGTTCATTTAAAGAGTCCAAACTATTTTTGATTTTGTTCATAGTATTGATGTAATGATCTTAGATTTCTGTGTGTGTTATCGGTTATTGGTAGGAGCTGAAAGTTATCAGTTAATCGGTTTTAAAAAACAATTATGGTGGATCCCTAATTGCCAGGATGCATGTGCTCTCCTCTCTCCGTCTTCCATCCAAAGACTGGAGACAATTTGTATTGTAATAGACGTTATACAAATAAAACTGGATTGAACTGAATGTAAACGTGGTTTTAAACATCTCCATGAGTTCTTCTGGTCCCAACTGAACCCACCTCGGGGACTTCTTCTTGGCTCTGGGAGCCTGAACATCTGGAGTGCAGGGGATGGTGGCGCTGTCTCCGATCCACTGCTGTAACGTGGGCTCGGCCACCCGCGGCCTGCCGTGCTGCAGAGACGCCAGCGTGAGTCAACCACCGCGGCCTGACAGGTGAGGTCACATGACGCGTGAACATGCTACCAACCTTTGGAGCGATCCTGCTGACGATGTCCTGAGATGTTCACCACTCCAGTGGTGCGTTTCCCTCTTTTACCTGGAGACGACACAAACAGAGCAGCAGCGCTGGATCACACCTGAGCTTCTCTGTCACGCTCACCTGCAGCCGTCAGGGCTCGTCTTCCGAGTCCCAGCTGCTGCACGTGTCAGTCCTGATGTGCAGCTGGAGTTTACCGGGTCTGCGGGGTGATGGGGACGTGGCGTCCCAGATGATGTCCTGCTGGAAGTCTGAGTCGTTGTGAGACTCTTCACTGGAAGCAGCTGCTGGTTTGGATCTGGGAACTCTGGTGGGAGTCATAAACTCTGGAGCAACAGTCAAACAAAGAATAAAAAACAGAATCATCAACTGCATCTGCACATGATAACAGACACGTTTCTGTATCTACTGACTCTAAACAGATGTCATCGACCCCAGCAGCCACCTGGAGAAATGCTCACTAACAGACGGCACCATTAATTATTCATTCTTACTGATCAACACAGTCCATTTATTCCTCAGTCCTATATTAAAGGTTTTAGAACTTCTCAATCAAAACCAGGGTCTCCGAAACAGAAAAGTAAAATAATCTTCCTAGATGGATCATTTGGATTAATGTATATTTATGACGTAATCAACTCTTCCTCCACGCCGTTTATACTGTGAATTAATAATAAATCCACATCGAGGTGTATGATGTTGGGAGTAACGACAGGTAAAATGAATTAACCTTCACTGGTGGAAGATGTTAAAACGTTTACATTTATGCCGAATCCGAGATGGAAGTCTCCAGATTGCAAACACATCTTTGATAACGTCATAATATACGAATTATCTATGAATAATAGAAGGAAATCCAAAATTGCCAGAAATCTAAATGTAGATTGGCATGCAGCCGTCGCTGTTGCTCGGCTCAGCAGACAGATCCAACCGGACGGAACCCCGGATCCTGACCTGGTCGCTGGTTCCGTGGAGAGTCCACCGGGGCCGGGGCTGGAGACGGGACCGGAGCTGGGGCCGGGGCTGGAGACAGGACCGGGGTCGGAGCTGCAGTCAACACCGCTTGACTCAGTCTGAAGCTGCGGCTCAGGCGGTTCGTTGCGCGGCGGTTTGGCGCTCTGAGGGTCCCGGACAGAAGCTGCCAGAGCGGCCGGATGGCCGGACGTCCCCCGGCTTCCTCTCATGGCGGACTGCAGTCGTTTCTCTCGATTTTTATCTTTTATTTACAGTTTATTTGATCAGAAAACTGGAAAGCCAATAAGAGTTTTGAACGCCCCGCCATCTTTTCTTTCTCCCATAATTCATTTCGGTGGTGCGTTGAAGAGCGGAGAAGCTGCACGGAAAATGCGCGTTTGGGGGAACGTTTAGTTTCTAACGTTTCTATTTCTCTGCTCCGTCTCATCGGCTCTCGTGGTAATTTATTCAGGATTCTGCTTAATAACGTGAACTTCCAGCCTTGACTTATATATAGTGATGTTATGAGATGTTCCCAAGTTACGAGGCGTGTGTCAGTAATGGAGGGGGGGCGTTTCCACAAAGCATGTATTGATCAGAGGTGGGCGGATGGATCCAAATATCTATAATATTGATACCAACGCTGGATATTGATATCGAATGATACTTGTGTAAGAAGATCGATACTTAAGCTTTTTTTTTGTCTCCCACAACGCTGTCGCTGTGTCCTCCTCCCCCTCCCCTCTCCTCTCTTTTCAATGTTGCATCATCACGTGGCTCAGCAGCGTCGGCCAAACGAACAGGTAAACTCAATCTGGCCCCTCCCCCCAGGCCCGCCCACTCAGAAAAAACATTACGAGCAGAACAATTCAACTCCAAGGAATATTTACAGAAAAATGTTAATTGTGATAATTAAGTATTTTTCTGCTTCTGTCTGGGTCCTTCTAGAAGCTTCTGTCTGGGGTCCTTCTAGAAGCTTCTGTCTGGGGCCTTCTGGAAGCTTCTGTCCGGGTCCTTCTGGAAGCTTCTGTCTGGAGCCTTCTAGGAAGCTTCTGTCTGGGTCCTTCTGGAAGCTTCTGTCTGGAGCCTTCTAGAAGCTTCTGTCTGGGGCCTTCTGGAAGCTTCTGTCTGGAGCCTTCTAGAAGCTTCTGTCTGGGTCCTTCTGGAAGCTTCTGTCTGGGGGCCTTCTAGAAGCTTCTGTCTGGGTCCTTCTGGAAGCTTCTGTCTGGAGCCTTCTAGAAGCTTCTGTCCGGGGGCCTTCTAGAAGCTTCTGTCTGGAGCCTTCTAGAAGCTTCTGTCTGGGGCCTTCTAGAAGCTTCTGTATGGAGCCTTCTGGAAGCTTCTCTCTGTGGCCCATAAACAAATAAACAGAATAAACCAAAAAAAAGAGCTGATTCAGTGTGATGATGTGTTTGGACCATCAGAGGAGCATCCGTTACAAGGTGGAGTTGTAACTGATGTTTGGAATTAATAAATGTGCAAATTTAAAAGTGAAAACTCAGAAATGCAACTTTAGGAGGGACAAATGTGAAAAAAGTTACAAGGTCAGAATTTCTGATTCTATAAACTTAATCTGAACAATCTTAACTGATCCTTACAATGGAAAAAAAAAAAGAATAAAATATAAGAATCTTTGAAAAAAAAACATCAAATACGTTTTGATTTAATAATGATAAAAACAAACAAGTAAACCAAACACCAAGTTAATTTCCAGTTTTATGAATCAGAGATTTGTGATTTATTTGTGTCCACCGGGTGGCAGCACCACTTTATCTGGTCGGGTTCTTGGAAGATACAAAAACGTCCAGTTTAGAAATAAAACACTGATTTAGGGCGACAGTGAGGTCAAAACAGGGAAGAACTTCATTGTCCTGAAGCCCAGATGTTCCTGTTTTCTTCTACTGGAGTAACTGAAGCTGCAGGAGAAGAATCAGAATCAGAATCAGAACCAACTTTATTGCCAGGTACGATTTTACACATATGAGGAATTCGTTGTGGTGATGGTCCACTTTTAACATTACCAGGACCGTGCTGATCATGTTTTATCGTGCTTTTACAGAATCAGTTTTATCGTTCTGTCTTGTTTCATGGTTTGGAAATGTGTCCTTTAAAAACAACAACTGTTTAAACCAAATTGTGAAATGGTCAAGCAAGCTGATTGGTGAGTCTCAGCTTCATCCAGAATCCTTGTATACTAGACAGTTACAGAGGATGGCTGGCTCTATTTTAAAAGACAACTCCCGCCCTCTTAAAGGTGAGTTTCAGCTGCTCCCATCAGGTCGGAGGTTCATGGTACCTGCTTGTAAAACCAAACGCTACAAAAACATCTTTCGTACCAGCAGCCATCAGTGCTATTAACAAGTGAGAGAAACTGCAACATAACTTTGTATTTATGTTTTGTATTGTTTCCTTTATCTTGTTGATATGAAAGGCACTTTTTTTTTTATCCTTTGGCTTGGTTTGAATATTTTAGTGTTTCTTATCTACTGATGTTTTAACTCATCTTGCTTTTTATCTTGGGGCCGTCCTTTTTGTTCTTTTAGCCAAAGCACTGTCGTCACTTTATCTTGTCCTGTGTTGAGTGTATGGTTTTGGATCGTATGTGTAATACAAGATGAATCACTCACTGTAAACCAAATTTACCCAAGGTTACAATAAATAAATAATCTAATCTAATCCAAATCTAATCAGTGGTATTTTTGTAAAAGTGTGAATATGTCTTCTAAAGTTTTAATGGTAGCTGTATCAGAACCGTGTTACTGTTAATATTTATACATCAGCTGCTGTGATCACATGACTCTGAGTGGTCTGGAGATACTTTGTTCTTATGCTTCCCCCAGGTGGTCTGGAGTGGTATTATTACATAGTGGGCCTTTAAATCAACTCTTAAATGTAATCAGATTGGTCAGATTTGAGGTTGTTCAAGCAACAAAAGATGAACTGCTCTTTAAACATCTCTGATTTTAAATTTTGTTTCACTCCTTTGTATGTATGGAGCCCCGTTTAGGTCATAATTCAATGAATAAATGAGTCTATTATTATGAAATACAGACGTTTATTATTATGAAATATTTCCCATTATTATGATAATGGTTTGGTTTGAGCTTTTACATAATGGCTTTGTTTTTCATAAGAATGATTTGTGTGTCAATCACAGCAGAGAGGGCGGAGCCATTTATGTGATTGGCTGCTCTTTCATTCAGGCATAAGCAACAGAACAGTAAATATCGATAGTGGCATCATCAACCGTAACATTTTCAAAGGCCTCTATCATCCCGACCATTTCGAAAACCGTCAAATTGAATCAAAATAGTATCGCCTGATAAATTATCATTTTCGATATTGTCTGCTAACCTGGTCAAGGTTTCCCGTAGCTCAGTCCAAGCTGCCATAGCTACAATCAGACTAGGAGCGCACCTTGATGACGTCACGGCCCGCTGCTAACGGGACCTCACGGCCAAAACTAGTCGATGTCAGAGCGTAGAATGGAGAAGGATCAGCCAATGAGCGTGCAGGTCAACCACTGGCCCCGCCCACTGGCAAAATGTCATTATTATGTAAAAGCTCATTCTTATGAAAAACTAAGCCATTATGTAAAAACTCATTCTTAGATAAAAAAAAAAAAGCCATTCTGAAATAAACTATTATGCATTAAACTAAGATTAAATTATAAAAAAATATATTTCATAATAATTAATTTTTTTTTCATAATAATGGGAAATATTTCATAATAATACACATATATTTCATAATAATGGGAAATATTTTATAATAATTGATACATATTTCATAATAATGGGAAATATTTCATAATAATACACATATATTTTATAATAATGGGAAACATTTCATAATAATGGATACGTATTTCACAATAATAAACGCCTGTATTTCATAATAATAGACTCATTTATTCATTGAATTATGACCCAAACGGGGCTCCATATGTATGTTTCAGCTTCTTCTTTCAGTAAAAACAAAGTATATTAGAAAGATGAAGCAGATGAACACTGGTTTGGTATTCTCGTTTATTCAGAAACTCACGTCACGCTCTTCAGTCCACGACTTAAAACAGATTCAGGCATTAAGACATGTCAACAAAAGAACCAAACAACAGATCAAATATGGCATCAAGGAGAAAACATTTAAAACAAAAAGCTTCTGCAACGCAAACCTATCACAGAGTGAAGCAGTCTGCGATGAAAGCACCGTGTGATGGATAAAAACACAGAACCAACTGTCCACATTTGGTCATCTGCTGCTGAAAATTGTCCCTGACATAAAAACTGAAGGTGTTTCAACAGGGACGCTCCAGAAACCAGCCTTTCCTCAAACTGACCTCCAGTAACACCGTCTAGACAGATTTCTGCTATTTTCAACCTTCTGAGGCCAAAATGGAAGCAGAGCTTCTTTCTTACAGAACACAACACAAAAATGATTGAAAACGCTGAACACTCACATCAGAAACTCCCATCAACCCTCAGCCTCACAGACGTCCACACGGGACACGAAGAGATGCTTCAGCCGTCATCCATCCTGGTCTTCACTGTTCTCCTGACGAGGTTCACACTGCAGAGTCAGATGAGAAGGTTGGACGCTTCCTGTTGAGCTCCTTTTAAAGTGGCGGTTGGTTTATCAGCAGTGTATCCAAGCTAACAGGCTAACAGGAGCTAAATGCTACCAATGGTTTTACAGAAACCTCTCTGGCTCTGCAGCCAGACCAGTTTGCAGGTGGAAGCAGAGCGTTGTTCTGAAAGAACTCTCTGGTAGCTCCTAAGAAGTTCTCATTACTATGTGATCAGTCATGCAGCTTTAAAACTGGCTCTGACTGTATGAAAGGTTTAGACAATTTAGAACCTTTGAAAGTCAGAAAAAGCAGAATTTAGGACCTTTAACATGTTTTATTTGATCGAATGTATTAATATCTTTCAAACAAAACTATTTTAGGTTTCTTTGTATCAGCTGAGCGCTTCAGTTTGTGCGCTGGCGCCTCCATGTGGAAGAGGTGCTGAGCTGTGAGTGTTTGAACAAGGACATATCTCAGGAATGGCTGGATGGATCTGGGTCATTGACAACTAGGGCTGTGATTAGCAGTTATTTAGGTAGTCAGCTAACCTGCCAGTTATTTCCAGACTAGTCAGTCAGTTAGTGATTATTGCTGCCACGACCCCACATGAGAACGACCGCTGGTATCACTGTTGACAGAAAACTCACCACCAGCACACGGACGGGGGAGGATGTGGGCAGAAGATGCTAGAGGTAGCTGCTACTGCTGGCCTTCGGTGTCAGGAGAATCTGGAACGTGATGTCTCCTGTGGGGGGTTAGGGAACGTGACCTCTCTGGGGGGGTTAGGGAACGTGACCTCTCTGGGGGGTTAGGGAACGTGACCTCTCTGGGGGTTAGGGAACGTTACCTTTCTGGGGGTTAGGGAAAGTGACCTCTCTGGGGGTTAGGGAACATGACCTCTCTGGTTAATTAGGAAACATGACCTCTCTGGGAGGTTAGGGAATGTGACCTCTCTTGGGGGTTAGGGAACGTGACCCCTCTGGGGGGTTAGGGAACCTGACCTCTCCTTTGGGGGGTTAGGGAACCTGACCTCTCCTTTGGGGGGTTAGAGAACCTGACCTCTCCTCTGGGGGGTTAGGGAACGTGACCTCTCTGGGGGGTTAGGGAACATGACCTCTCTGGGGGGTTAGGGAACGTGACCCCTCTGGGGGGTTAGGGAACCTGACCTCTCCTTTGGGGGTTAGGGAACTGACCTCTCCTCTGGGGGGTTAGGGAACCTGACCTCTCCTCTGGGGGGTTAGGGAACGTGACCTCTCTGGGGGGTTAGAGAATGTGACCTCTCTTGGGGGTTAGGGAACGTGACCCCTCTGGGGGGTTAGGGAACCTGACCTCTCCTTTGGGGGGTTAGAGAACCTGACCTCTCCTCTGGGGGGTTAGGGAACGTGACCCTCTCTGGGGGGTTAGGGAACATTACCTCTCTGGGGGGTTAGGGAACCTGACCTCTCCTCTGGGGGGTTAGAGAACCTGACCTCTCCTCTGGGGTTAGGGAACGTGACCCCTCTGGGGGGTTAGGGAACATTACCTCTCTGGGGGGTTAGGGAACGTGACCTCTCCTCTGGGGGGTTAGGGAACATTACCTCTCTGGGGGTTAGGGAACGTGACTCTCCTCTGGGGGGTTAGAGAACCTGACCTCTCCTCTGGGGGGTTAGGGAACGTGACCTCTCTGGGGGGTTAGGTAACGTGACCTCTCTGGGGGTTAGGGAACGTGACCTCTCCTCTGGGGGGTTAGGGAACATTACCTCTCTGGGGGGTTAGGGAACATGACCTCTCCTCTGGGGGGTTAGAGAACCTGACCTCTCCTCTGGGGGGTTAGGGAACGTGACCTCTCTGGGGGGTTAGGTAACGTGACCTCTCTGGGGGGTTAGAGAAACTGAACCTCCTCTGGGGGGTTAGGGAACGTGACCTCTCCTCTGGGGGGTTAGGGAACGTGACCTCTCTGGGGGTTAGGGAACGTGACCTCTCTGGGGGGTTAGGGAACGTGACCTCTCTGGTTAATTAGGGAACGTGACCCCTCTGGGGGGTAGGAACGTGACCTCTCTGGGGGGTTAGAGAACGTGACCTCTCTGGGGGGGGGTTGACCCTCTGGGGGTTAGGGAACGTGACCTCTCTGGGGGGTTAGAGAACCTGACCTCTCTTCTGGAGGGTTAGGGAACGTGACCTCTCTGGGGGGGTTAGAGAACGTGACCTCTCTGGGGGGTTAGAGAACCTGACCTCTCTTCTGGAGGGTTAGGGAACGTGACCTCTCTGGGTAGTTAGGGAACGTGACCTCTCCTCTGGGGGTTAGGGACCGTGACCTCTCTTGGGGGTTAAAGAACGTGACCTCTCTGGGGGGTTAGAGAACCTGACCTCTCTTCTGGAGGGTTAGGGAATGTGACCTCTCTGGGGGGTTAGGGAACGTGACCTCTCCTCTGGGGGTTAGGGACCGTGACCTCTCTTGGGGGTTAGGGAACGTGACCTCTCTGGGGGGTTAGGGAACGTGACCTCTCTGGGCAGTTAGGGAACGTGACCTCTCCTCTGGGGGTTAGGGAACGTGACCTCTCTGGGGGGTTAGGGAACGTGACCTCTCTGGGAGGTTAGGGAACGTGACCTCTCCTCTGGGGGTTAGGGAACATGACCTCTCTGGGGGTTAGGGAACGTGACCTCTCTGGGTAGTTAGGGAACGTGACCTCTCTGGGCAGTTAGGGAACGTGACCTCTCCTCTGGGGGTTAGGGAACGTGACCTCTCTGGGGGGTTAGGGTAGCATATCAGGGCGTAATGCTCTGTAGAGGTCACATGGTTCCGGTTTAGAGAGGAACTCCACGTTACCATAATTTTCAGCCAGACTCCTCGGTGGAACCACATGGGACGCTGCAAACCAGCAAAACATCCACCGTCAGGTGACACTGCTGGTTCACTGTCCTTCATTTCCATCCTTGCTGGTTCCATGTTCCTCTTAAGTTGGCTACATTCACATCCTTGACCCTGCACCTCCTTACAATAGCAAATGAACATCTGCTTCTCTACATCCTATTACTTTGCGCAAGGCCGTATCTCAGGATCGGCTTGGTGTATTTGGATGAGTGACACCTCTATGGAATCGTTATAACCAACAGCTCACAAACCAACGTCACTTCGGGTGTTATCCAACCAGAACACAGAAGAGATCTCATCTCAACATTATTACTTGGTGTGGCAGCTTTTCTGTGTTGTCAGCACTAACAGAAACTGTCAGAGATCAAAAATGGCTCTGATTTGTCTCAGACTTGGGTTTCCCTGAATCTCGAGGGGTTTTCCACGGAATCTGATCTGATGGTAAAACACCAAAGCTAAGACTGGATTCAGAGGGAGGCTGCAGGAAGTGTTTTGTGTTTGCTGAGCTTCTTCCCGTCTGGTTGATGTGCTGCATGTGTGATTAAAACTGGCCTCATCTGTCTCCAGCTCTGGAGGTGCTCATCATAAAGAGGTCAAACAGTTTAAACGTGCGTCGGTCTTCTCATCTGACTCTGATGAAGATGATGTTGTAATATTCCTTCATGTTGCTCTAAAGCTACTATCTGCTGCTGAACATTTAGAAAGAGAAGAAAACGCCCTGACGGGAGGTGAACCTTCAGAGTGAAACAGAAGAGTTGCTCCTTGGCTCCCTCTGGTGGTGAACGTTTTAAACCAGTCAACATGAACAATCGTTTTAAAGCAGACCAGTGAAGACCAGCGTGCTGGCGGCTGCTTCCTCTCAGCGTACATTAGCTATCAGGACCTCGGCCCGCAGACTCAGTTGAAGCTCTCCTTGTTGATCCACATCAGCGTTCGCGTCTCGTTGGGTTTGCACTCGTAATCGATCGTGCTGAACTTGTTCCCGAACTGGCAGTGCTCCCTCTTGTAGTAGTTGTAGTACTTGACCTGCCAGACCGTCTCAAACGTCCCCGCCTTGTTGAACTGCAGAGATGGAGAAAACAGCGTAGCCCCGCCCCATCATCATCATCATCATCATCATCATCAACAGTAACAGGGAGACGATGCTGCCACCACCAGGCCATGCTGAGGACTACATCTCTGTCAGCCATCGTGGTGAAACTTCTGGCAATGAGGTTTGTTGGTGTTTTTATGCGTCTGCATTGTCTCACCTCGATGCTGACTTGGACGGGTTGTCGGTCGCCGCTCTTGGTGTGCGGGACGCCCTCGGTGTCATACTGGCCGTGGTAAACCACCGACTCCTCGTCCCTGGACTGCTGCTCCAGCGGGAAGACGATGCCTCCGATGTTCATGTTGCTGCCGGGAAGAGGTGGAAGATTTATTCGCTATTTCAGACATGTAAACTCAGTTTTAGACTAGTAAACTTATCAACATCTGGAACCAATGTTCCAACTGCACATCTGGAAACCAGGACGTTATTCCACCAGAGATCCAGCGGCCGACGGACTTCAGCGGATCAATCGTCCCACCCATGAGATGTTGGTGGAGCGTGGACAGGAAGCAGAAGACTCTGGGAGGCTCTTTAAGCTTTAACGGTTCAGTTTGTTGAAGGAGACATCCTGACAAGAGTCAGAAAATGCTCCCAGAGACCCCTCTTGCAGCTTTAAAAGGATTGTTACCAGCAAAGTGTTAGGCTCTTGCCGATTGTGCTAGCATCATTTTTGGCATAATCTGAGGAATTGAGCCTAATTTTTGCCCTTTTTCCAAAAGTAGCACTGCTAGCATAATCCGTATATTTTCTTGTCTTAATAGCACAATTTTAGAATAATTCAAGAAAACGAAGATCTCAAAATGATAGATTACTATTAACAGTTGGTTCCACTCCTATTTTGCGATTGCTTTTTAGTTGTGTTGAGATACCGCGGGAATTCGATGAAACGGAACCGGAAGTCTGTGTCTCGGTCCCAGACTCCTTAGTCTTTCTCCCAGTGTTTACTCAAAATTTGCATACTTCACCATGGTAACTGGAGGCCATTTGAGTGCAAAACCTAGCGCAAACTGTGTCACGCTCTGCTACACGCGATGGTTAGCAAGCTATCCGCGGATAGTTATCCACCACGCTATCCAGGGGTATTAAAGCCACGATGGACTACAAGAGCAGCAACAATCAGACCAGCCATGACACCCTCAACCAGTTCTGACTTTGACTATCGATCCTGTGATACCGCTGGGGGCGGAGCCTGTCTGAGAACATCACCAAAGCAACAGGACCTGACAGGGTATCGGACCAGAGGCTGAAATCAAGAGCAGATCAGCCAGCAGGTGTGAATCTTTACCGGCTGTAGTCCCCGCATACCTCAGATCCACCACCATCGTCCCTGTGCCCAAAAAGACAGCAGCTCAAAGCCCTAATGTCCACCGTCCAGGTGCCCTAACGCCGGTGCTCAAGGGCTTGGAGAGACTTGTGTTGACCCACATCAAGGCCAACGTCCCTTCTGATCTGGACAACCACCAGTTTGGCTTATCCGGGGGAAAAAGATGAACAGAGTCCTGTCAACCTGGAGGATCCAAACACCTGTACTGGGATGCTGGTTGAAGATCTTTGCTCCACCTTCAGCACAATATTCTCTGGTTAACAAGCTGACCAACCTGGGACCAACCTGGGACACTCTGGATTGTAGATCTCCTTTCCAACAGACCAGAAAAATATCAGATCAGGAAACAACCTATCTTCTAGGACATCAAACTTCTGGGAATCCACATGCCAACAGATCTAACATGGTCCCTCAACACCTCCCACCATCTTCTTCCTCAGAAACTCAACCAAGCAGAACCTCTCTCTCGGTTCCTGGTCAGTTTTTACAGGAGCAGCATGGAGAGAAAACATATTTTTATCATATTTTTACGAGACCTAATTTTTCAATCAGAGTCACCAACTGTAGCGGTAATATAGCTGCATATGTCAGCGTGATTCATGATTTTCTTCAGAATTTTAAATTCATCATTGAATTTTAGTAAAATTTTTTTCCATGCACTTACCGTAATACAGAATGTATGGAGAGTAATTATTTTTCTCATCTAAAATATCAACAAAATGTTCCAAATTTGATGAGGGAAGACAGCTTAAGATATGAGAATTATGTTGTATTTTTTCAAGAATTTTAAGACAAATTGCTGCTTTTTTTATGAATATTTTTGAATATAAACCTTGGTAGTTTGACTTCTGAGCCTGACAGGTGTCAAATTACAGCATGAAGGGCGGAGCAGTTAACTGTTCAGTCACCCACTGGTCTCTGGTGCCATCTACTGGCAGAAAGATTAGCAGTGGTGGTTTGAGCATATTCGGGTGATTAACTGTTGTTATTGAATGGTCTTTGGCGGCATCTTGTGAAAAGATTTTAATGATTGTTCCAAGAAAAATTTGTAAAATGTGTAAAATTACAGATTTTATGGGTTCTATACATTACTGTACAAAAATAGCGCTCAATAGCGCCACCGAACCATCGTAGGTCTCACCTCCAAAGATGAAATTTGTGTGAGTGATGTATCTGACTAAGACCTCCAAAAAACTCTTACTCCAACGCTGTAACTCCAAAAAGATGTCTCGCATTTCAAATTGAAAATGCAGTTATTTTAGTATTTTGGTCATTTTCAGGACTCACATGTTACAGAAAACTGAGAAGAGATTTGATAAATTCTGTTAAATGTTCAGCCCCAAGCCAAACTGCAAAATCTACAACTTTGTACCAGATAATCACCACAACTCACATATTTTTCTTACAACAGATTTCTGTTAAATTATCAGAAGGATTTTCTTTTATCTGGGTCAGTATGATATTTTTATGGTATATAAGTCTTTACTAAAATCTATATGTTTGATTGAGCTTCTACTCTGAACAAATGTATTTGACAATCTTGGATGATCTCTATAGCGCCACCTTCTGGTCAAAGGACCATGGTTTTGGTCACATTATTTATATTCTGTCAGCGCTTCATCAGATCAGTGGTGGTGGGTGGGGGGGGCCTGAAAAATGCTGTTCACAACTTTAATTATTAATAATATCATTGTCATGCTTCTTTGATGTTGCTGAAAAATGAAACTTCGCTGTCATGACTATTTTCACAAAATGTTAACTATTTGACAAAATTCTGAATTTGTCCTAAAATTGCTAATTTTTGTAATAAAATCATAAATTCATTGTAATCATAAAAATCATTTAAAAAAAATTGTAACCTTTTCTAATAAAAAGCTTTTACTATAAAATGTCAAATTTAGCTAAATCAAGTTTTGTGTTGAAAAAAATTACAATTTTAAAACATTGCTACTTCTAGTTGTAACGTCCCAACTTTAAATGGATTTCCAATTTTTGTTGGACAGTTGCAGCTTTTATGAACTTTCTGTAATGCTTTTGCTACTTTTCATGATGAAACAGCTGCTCATCAGCCTGCAGAAAGAGAACCTGTCAAGTTGGAAGTTAAATCAGCAGCTCCTGGAGCTCCACCTGGAGTCTACCTGTGCAGGTGCTGCCTGTGATGCCTTTTTTTTCATATCAGATCCACTCAAACACACCTTGTGTTTGATGACGTCAACTCGCTTTAATTATCTATACAGTTTCAGAGCAGAAATCTGAAAGACAGAACTCCTTCGAAATGAATAGAGTGTAATTTTATGACCCTGACGGCTTGCCATACCGCCGCAGCTGCTCGCATCAGTTATTCAGGAGGTGTCCGGATGCTGCGGCCTGCAGACCGGGAGACCGGGTCGAGACCGGGCCGAGACCGGGCCGAGATCGCGCACGCGCCCGCGTCTCTCTGTTTAATAACTGCATATATGTTGCACATTCGCGCGCGCCGCATGCACATGAAGCCCGCGCGCGGGTGTAAGTCGTCCCCTCACGTGGCCTCGACGGTTCCAGGCTTCGCCACCACCTCGATCTTGTACTTGGATCCCGTCAGCAGCTTGATGGTCCGGCTCTGGCCGAACCGGGTCCCGTCCACCTTGAAGAAGACCGGACCCTCGTTGGGATGAACCCGCAGCGCGATGGACAGCTGGATGATCGGCGGCACGTCGTCCATGGTCCCGGACCCGGGTCAGGATAGAGGATGCTGATGCTGAGGAGAGGAGGCTGGAGCTGACGGATGCGCGACTTCCGGTCGGCGCCTTCAGAATAAAAGCTTTCCTCATCTCCCTCATCCAGAAATTATAAAATAAGATGAAATACAACTTAAATAAAAACCAGTATGTCATGATTCAGGAACCTCCTAAAGCATAATTCATTCACAATAGAACCTAGAAAACATGTTAAATGTTGAAGTGAGTCATTTTAATATTTCATGAAAAAAGTCTCATTTAAAATTTATAACAGAAAAACATCTCTGAATAGTCAGAAGTGCTGTAACCAAAAACCAGCGAGATACCTGGAATAAATTATCTCTAAAACATATTTGAAAACAGAGTTAGTGAAACCTTGATTCTACTTCTGAAACCTCCAGACGACAGATTCAGGTTCACATCAGTTCAGTCTTCTGTCACGTTAGAGACAAAGAAACATCTTTACTTGACAAACCTGTTAACTGTAGAATTCAAATCAAACTATTCAGATACAACCAGAAAACGGCTGCGGTTCTCCACTGAACACTAGAGGCTGCTCTTCCTCTACTGACCACTAGAGGCTGCTGTTCCTCTACTGACCACATAGAGGCTGCGGCTCCACGACCACTAGAGGCTGCGGTTCCTCTTACTGACCACTAGAGGCTGCGGTTCCTCCACTGACCACTAGAGGCTGCTGTTCCTCCACTGACCACTAGAGGCTGCGGTTCCTCTACTGACCACCAGAGGCTGCGGTTCCTCTACTGACCACTAGAGGCTGCGGTTCCTCTACTGACCACCAGAGGCTGCGGTTCCTCTACTGACCACTAAAGGCTGCTGTTCCTCCACTGACCACTAGAGGATGCGGTTCTCACTGACCACTAGAGGCTGCGGTCCTCTACTGACCACCAGAGGCTGGGTTCCTCTACTGACCACTAGAGGCTGCGGTTCTTCCACTGACCACTAGAGGCTGCGGTTCTTCCACTGACCACTAGAGGCTGCTGTTCCTCTACTGATCACTAGAGGCTGCGGTTCCTCTACTGACCACTAGAGGCTGTGGTTCCTCTACTGACCACTAGAGGCTGCGGTTCTTCCACTGACCACTAGAGGCTGCGGTTCCTCTACTGACCACTAGAGGCTGCTGTTCCTCCACTGACCACTAGAGGCTGCGGTTCCTCTACTGACACTAGAGGCTGCGGTCCTCTACCGACCACTAGAGGCTGCGGTTCCTCTACTGACCACCAGAGGCTGCTGTTCCCTGACCACTACTCTGACCACTAGAGGCTGTGGTTTCTCTACTGACCACAGAGGCTGCGGTTCTCCACTGACCACTAGAGGCTGCGGTTTCCTCCTACTGACCACTAGAGGCTGCTGTTCTCCACTGACCACTAGAGGCTGCGGTTCCTCTACTGACCACTAGAGGCTGCGGTTCCTCTACCCATAGAGGCTGCTGTTCTCCACTGACCACTAGAGGCCTGCGGTTCTCCACTGACCACTACTGAGTTCTCTACTGACCACTAGAGGCTGCTGTTCCCCACTGACCACTAGAGGCTGCACTGACACTAGAGGCTGCAGTTCCTCTACCGACCAGTAGAGGCTGCGGTCCTCTACTGACCACCAGAGTGCTCCCTCTCTAGAGGCCTGGGTTCCTCTACTGATCACCAGAGGCTGCACTTCCTCTACTGACCTCTAGAGGCTGCAGGTCCTCAAGTGACCACTAGGGTTTGGCTCCAATGGCGAGTCAGTCTTCATTGACTTACATGTTTAAATTTCAGACTTTCCAGTCGAAATATAGAAAAAAAT
This sequence comes from Hirundichthys speculiger, assembly GCA_018398805.1. Classification (NCBI taxonomy): domain Eukaryota; kingdom Metazoa; phylum Chordata; class Actinopteri; order Beloniformes; family Exocoetidae; genus Hirundichthys; species Hirundichthys speculiger. The sequence goes on along the minus strand of JAGFBZ010000433.1, from coordinate 3,250 downwards.
CACATAAATCTACAGCCTCGCATAATTTTTACAGTTATTTTATAATCATTATTTCTTTTATGCTTTCAGAATATATATGCTGCTGTTTTTAATTGATAATAACTCATGTTCTTCTGTTAAATTAATGTTATTTTACTTTATATTTCTTCTTTTTTTAATTTCAAATGTAATGGTATATGTTCCTATTATTATTATGTCTAATAGTTTAGATGTGTTTTTATTGCACTGCATCGGTATTAATCTTTCTTCTTTATCTTTTTTTTTTTTTTATCCTTGTGCATCTTTATTTGTTTATATGTCTATATTTTCTTTTAGTTTCTTTAAATTGATGTGCAGTCGTAATTTTTATTCATATAATATTTCTTGTCGGATAAACAAAGTATCTATCTAATGGTATAATAATCTAATCATATTGTTATTATTATTGTCATCATTCATTATTATATTATTATTATTATTGCGTGGGGATATCACGTGACCCTGCTTCGGTGTGACGTCACCCCTCCCACTTTCTCCTGTGTCTCCAACATGGAGTGAGGAAGAGATGAGGCTCGTTCACGACGCTCCTCAACGACACCAGCGCGCCACAGTCGGTCACTGCAGTCCGGGCCGGTCCGGAGGAGGAGGAGGAGGAGGAGGAGGAGGCTGGCTGTGCTCCACCGGCTGAAGGAGTTGGCGGAGGAGCAGCACATCACATCTAACGTAACGGGAGCGCAGGACCGAGCAGCGCGTGGGAGGGAGCCGCTGCCGCCGCAGCGTCTGCCGCTGCCGCGTCTGCCGCTGGCGGCAGAGGAGCCATGAAGGAGTCGCACAGCGCTGCGGCGGCGGGAGCTCGAGACTACCGGTGCTGGAACGGCGAAAAATGAACGAGGACACGCGCCCAGACGAGTGAGTAACACCCTTGCCCCCCCCCCATCATCTGTGACAGCTGGATCACTGCTGCTGAAGGTTTGTGCACTGATCACATGGACGCGGTTAGGTGCTGATTTGTTATGGGGGGGGGGGGGGGGGGGGGGGGGGGGGGCGCGTCTGCATGACCACGTGACCAGGGTTGAGTCGACACCTCTGAGGCTGCTGCTGTGAGTCATCACATCATCGGCTGCTTCTTCTGCTGGAGTCCAGATCAGACCGGTTCTGGATCCGGTTCTGGTTTTGGTTCCAGTTCTGGTTCTGACAGTTGGCACTCACAGCTCTGGTTCTGGCTGAAGGAACCACGTGCTGATTATTTGCAGCCATGTTCAAAAACTGGAAGCCCCTGCCTTCCCTGTTGTTCAGAGTGATGATGGAGAATCTGACAGGAAACAACCTTATGATATCAGACACAACCTCACAACATGAGAAACAACCTCACAACAACCTCACACATGAGAAAAACACATGAAGAAACAACCTCACAACATGAGAAACAACATCAACCTCACAACATGAGAAAACAACCTCACAACCTCACAAACAACAGAAACAACTCACAACATGAAACAATGAGAAACAACCTCACAACATGAGAAACAACCTCACAACATGAGAAACAACCTCACAACATGAGAAACAACCTCAAACAACCTCACAACATGAGAAACAACCTCACAACATGAGAAACAACCTCACAACATGAGAAACAACCTCACAACAACAATCAGAACCTCACAGAAGAAACAACCTCACAATATCAGAAACAACCTCACAACAGAAACAACCTCACAACATGAGAAACAACCTCACAACATGAGAAACAACCTCACAACATGAGAAACAACCACATGAACAGCACAACCTCACAACATGAGAAACAACCTCACAACATGAGAAACAACCTCACATGAACAGAAACAACCTCACAACATGATCAGAAACAAAGAAACAACCTCACAACATGAGAAACAACCTCACAACATGAGAAACAACCTCACATGAACAGAAACAACTTCACAACATGAGAAACAACCTCACAATATCAGACACAACCTCACAATATCAGACACAACTTCACAACACAAGATACAACCTCACAGCATGAGAAACAACCTCACAATATCAGACACAAACTCACAATATCAGACACAACTTCACAACACGAGAAACAACCTCACATGAACAAAAACAATAGCAATATATCAGAAACAACCTCAAAATATCAGACACAACTTCACAACACGAGAAACAACCTCACACTATCAGACACAACCTCACAACATGAGAAACAACCTCACATGAACAAAAACAACCTCACAATATCAGACACAACCTCACAACATGAGAAACAACCTCACATGAACAGAAACAACTTCACAACATGAGAAACAACCTCACAATATCAGACACAACCTCACAATATCAGACACAACTTCACAACACAAGATACAACCTCACAGCATGAGAAACAACCTCACAATATCAGACACAAACTCACAATATCAGACACAACTTCACAACACAGAAACAACCTCACAAAAACAATAGCAATATATTAGAAACAACCTCAAAATATCAGACACAACTTCACAACACGAGAAACAACCTCACATGAACAAAAACAATCGCACAATATCAGAAACAACCTCAAAATATCAGACACAACCTGACAACATGAGAAACAACCTCACAATATCAGAAACAACCTCACATGAACAGAAACAACTTCACAAGAACAACACTTCACTTTTTCCACTGTGCTAAAAAAAGAAAAATTATCGGCAGCCCTAATACCTCTATGATTAAACAGGTTTTTGATTCATCTTTAGCAGCTAATTGGACAAAGCTGTTTCCTGTGTGACTGCATCAGGTTGTCACATGGTTCAGGAGGAGTCCTGGTCTATGGTGCGTGGACATTAGTTTCTGCACTGCTGTGTTGCGCTGTGTTTTTAGATTTACCTGCTGCATGTGACACAGTGGACCATGTCACTGGAGTCTAGTCTGGTTCAGACTGCTGGTTGGTGGTCCAGGCTGATGGTTGGTGGTCCAGGCTGCTGGTTGGTGGTCCAGGCTGCTGGTTGGTGGTCCAGGCTGATGGATTGGTGGTCAGGGCTGCCAGTTGGTGGTCGAGACTGCTAATTGGTGGTCCAGGCTGCTGGTTGGTTCAGGCTGATAGTTGGTGGTCCAGGCTGACGGTTGGTGGTTCAGGCTGATGGTTGGTGGTCCAGGCTGATGTTTGGTGGTTCAGGCTGCTGGTTGGTAGTCAGAGCTGCTGGTTGGTGGTCCAGGGTGCTGGTTGGTGGTCCAGGCTGCTGGTTGGTAGTCAGAGCTGCTGGTT